>VXAC01005428.1:277002-362449 GCA_013399225.1 Rhipidura dahli | reverse complement strand
TCTAGTTTGTTTACCTTTGCCTGAGGAAATTCAGTACATAGCATTCAATTCCAAAAACTTTTCCTGCAGTCACAGAGCACTGTGAAATTTATAAACTAGATATTTTACTGTAAAAATAAAAAAATCCCTCAACTGCTTTCCTGTAATTGAAAAAAATCGTGGTGGTTCCTTTCTTTTCTCTCCCTGGACTTGCCTTGCACAAAAGAAAGAAACTATTACGTTCTTTCGTTTGTTTTGTGGTTTAGAGATAACTTGCTTGTGTAATTATTTTTTTCCCCTTAATCTTAATGCTGAAACTTTCCTAGTGGTTGTTAAGATAAAGATATAAGACAATAGTGAATATAGGTTTAGTGTTATCATTATTAGGGATAGAAAATGCCTAATAGTTAACCACATCTGATGTTAAAAGCAGGCAATGACGCTTCAAAATAAAAGTATTAAAGTTAAGCTAAATTAATATGTTAAGAACAAAGGGTGCCAAATGTTGCATTTACCTCCCCCTATTCCTTTTGCTTTGAAATACATACCAAAGAACTTGTGAACCATGTTGGAGATATGTGCTTGCATACTGTGACAATGAGCAATACAGCAGGCTTTATGGTGTGTAACAGCTTATGACACACAAGATAATTGTGAGCTACCTGTCTCTTTGCTTCCTAGATGGTACTGAACCCTCCCATATGCACTATGAAAATGATGAGAACTACTTCCGGGGCTATGAATGGTGGCTGATGAAAGAAGCTAAAAAGAGGAACCCCAACATTAAACTGATTGGTAAAGTGCTTTAAAGCTTTTAGATTTAAATGCCTTTTTATTCCCCTGACTAAATTACCTATCTGACAGTTAATTAACATTTTAACAGGGAGATGTTTGGATGTTGCAATAGACAAAGTAGACTCTAATATTTATTAAGGTTGTTGTAATGCTTACCATGTTTTACCTTGTTACAGTAGCACAACATCCTGATGTTGTGCTACTGTAACAAGAAGCATGGGATAAAAAATCTCTAATAATTTGCTTGTATAAAGTAACTGTAGTGCTTTTAGTGTATTGCAGCAATGGACATGAGTGATTTATCATGAGAGATGGATTACTGAATAATTGAGTAAAAAAATCTGGAAGGATAAAGTTACTGCAAATATAAATATGTAAATCTTACACTTCTTTTGATTATATGTTCTTATTACAAACCAGTCACCCACCTCTTCTCCACTACAATGGTTCGGGTCTTCTGATTTGTCCTACATGTCTAGTTGTAAGAGGAGTTTCCTGTCTTCCTGTTTTGATTGTGAGTTGTGTTTGCTGTGGCAAAAAAAATGTGGAACCCTAGGTTGTATTTTTGTATTTTGGAAATACAAAAAGTATTTCACATGAAACAGGGTAAGAAATCTGTTGGTTAAAAGGTGTGTAATTCCCCATCTTCCAAGGGGCTTGACCATATCCAGCCACTAAGCAAGGCTTGGTGCAGGATTTTCCAGTCAGATTCTGTTAAGCCTATTATTTACGGCTAATTATGATTATTAATAATATCCCTCTTCCCTCAGATCAAGCTCTCAACAAAGGAAGGAGGGTTTACTTTTAAAATAGCCTATGTTATCTTGTACAAATTGGCTGAAAACTTAGCAGCATTTGGTTAGATTAACTTTTCTCCTTTACTACAAGATTGAGTGAACAGCTGAGACTTGGAAATGCTTTTTCATGATCCTAATCTTTCTTCCTCTGTTATAATCAGATCATCATGTCTTCTGAAGTTTATATTCAGGAGATAAACATTTTTTTATGTTCTGTATGGACCCTTTGTCTTTAGCTTTGTAAATTTTTATCCTAAAATCTTTGGATTTTTAAACTTGTTAGAGCTAATACCATAAAATTGACAGATTGTATGTAGTCAATGTTTTTCTAGTAATGAATGCTTTCTAGCTCATTAAAAAAAAGCAGGTATTAATTGCTTGATAATAATTTTGTTAGAGCTTACTCTGCAGTTAGCTAAGTTACG
The DNA here is from genome assembly GCA_013399225.1 of Rhipidura dahli. NCBI lineage: Eukaryota > Metazoa > Chordata > Aves > Passeriformes > Rhipiduridae > Rhipidura > Rhipidura dahli. The sequence goes on along the minus strand of VXAC01005428.1, from coordinate 360,453 downwards.
TTTCATTGTCTTCACCAGAACCAAGCAAGTTCGAAGTGCATATCTGGTCCTTTATTTTAGGCAGAGCAAATTATAGCTTGCTCTTGAAGGTTATTGAGTAATGTAGACCAACCACTTAACTTATTAATTTGTTCTTCTTCTCTCTTTCCAGGCTTACCTTGGGCATTTCCAGGATGGATAGGGAAGGGTGAAAACTGGCCCTATGACTATCCAGATATAACGGCTTACTATATTGTTTCTTGGATTTTAGGAGCAAAACAGTATCATGATTTGGACATTGATTATATTGGGGTCAGTGAAGCAAAATCTCCTGTATATTTTATGTATATTTTATCTATCTTCACTCCTAAGATCTTGGTCTTGCCTCTCTGTTGGTGACTGGAGGAGGAGGAGGAGGGTGTCAAGAGGAATTTATACTTTTTCGTAATTGCAGTTTTGGCTGGTACTGTTGCCAGGGGAAAGGCAGTAGTTACTTTAGTTTACAGTCTTCCTGAAATTATGGCTGTTAAAGCAGTCTCGAAGAGTTCCTGACTTTTCAATTCTAGAGCAAAGTTACTAGAGAATTTGAGAGTTCTAAAATGCTTTCCTTTTCTGCCTTGTTTGTTCTGCTTGTGTTTCAGCAGTTACCAGATAATAAAAAGCATCAGTTAACACATTTTGTGAAAGTCAGCTGACATAACTTAGCATAAAATGTGGTTATTATTTTGCAGAGGAGGAATCCTCCACAACTTTTTCCATTTTTTCCTGCATTATTTATAGTAGATAAAGGTGCATGTTTTACAGTACAACTACTGATTGTGCTGTAGTGCAATATATGAAAGTAGTGAATTAATATCTGAGAAAAAAGTCATAATTTGGAGATGAGAGAGAGAGAGAAGCAGACAATCTGAAAAAACCCTTCAAGTTAATTATTTAACCGAGAAGGTGTGTCTAGGATTCCTCTAAAATCATTCCTGTACTTATTGGACACTTATTTTTGACTCTTAAGTGTTTTAATATGAGAAGTTTAACTGCAGAAAAGCTGAAAATCATTTCAGCAGTCCAGAACAAAGCTTCTAAAACAGTGGTTCCCATCCCTCAGAAGTCTGACCTTTCTGCTGTAGTGTATCTCACCTGTATCTCCCTTGGAATGCTTTACCATATCCAGGCACAAAGCAAGGCTTGGTGCAGGATTTGCCGTCAATGCATCCCCCTTGATGTTGCTGACTTACTTCATTTGGGTCATTTTGCACTGTGGGTAACATAGTGATACTTCAGCAATTCCATTGTAGGGATAGGGAGAACAATTGCTGTTACATTTTTCTTTGCCTCATGCTCTTGGAGTAGAAGGTAAATTCTATGCTTCATGTATTTGAGTAATGTTGTCTTCTGTGTTGTTGCTTCACAGTGATTGACCTTCTAAATTCTCTCCTCCTAAGAAAGGGGAATTTCTGCTTCTCCAGGCAGTGTTGTGATATTGCATATTGTCTGATTTCTTTGTGGGTATAATCTGAAATACAGGAATTCACTGAGAGGTCTGTGGAGGCTCAGAAACTGTCAAAACAATTTTAATGGTATTATGATTGTACATGGCTAGTTTTACCACTCTTTTTGCTGTAAGTACATGTTCTGTATCACTATTTGCTTATGGTGAGATGATGAGCTTTTCAGTTAGTAATGTTTTGATTGGCTCATTTCTAAAGTGATGTGTTAACATTTATAGAAAGATGTAGAAATATCAAAATCAATTGTACTTACCCCATCTGCAGGAAAGTGTCTGCTTGGACATTGTTGGGTAATCTTAACCCTTATGGGTGAATGTGAGTCACGGTGTTCATGTTGTGGTTAGAAAAAAAGGAAAGAAACAAGGTTTCTTGTCTATGTGTTTTATAGGCCAGGGGGTTTAGTAGAAAGGAAGACCAGCGTTCTTGCTTTTGAATTTTGAGCTCTTTCCATGAAAGATGGAAAACTTAAAACTCAGTACATTTTGTGTCTGTTTACTTAAAGTATGCTGGATCTCTTTTGTGTTCAAGCTTGGATGTAGTCCTGTGTAAATCAGCAAGCTTCACTGATTTTTTCAATATGTGAGTTATTCTCTCTTCTACATCCATGTATTGCAACAGGTGCTCATTCGTTAGGCCACACCTTGAAGCCACAATGAGTTTCTCAATAATTCCTAGCAAACTGTAGATCCATTGTAGAGCTCAAGCAGCTCTAGCATTCTTGTCAGAGAGAAGGCAATCAGGGGACCTTTGAGAAAGATAAAAAAGCGGCCACTATGAACTTTCATACAGAATTTTCCCCAGAAAAGCTGATAACAAAACCAACCTGCACTTTCCTCTAGCACACGGAAACCATGGAGTTGATTAATGGATTCCATAATCTTACATATATGTAAATAAAATCTTTGATTCTGCATTGACATATCCTGATTTTTCTAAATGGATTTTACTTTTCTTTTATAGATATGGAATGAAAGGGCATTTAGTAGCAAATACATTAAGGTATGTATTCTTTTCTTATTTCTGTGAAGTGAAATGCTTGTTTTACCACAGACAAACAATTAGCTTTTCTGAATTTGCGTAGGAAAGGGACCTTAATTCTGCAACTATATTGCTTACTGAACTCTGCTTCTTGTAGTTGCTTGCATGGAAAGATAACGTGGTCAGATATCTAGATTGTTTATTTTGTATGTCTGAAACTGTTATTTTGAACTTTAAGTGTGTCAGTATATGCTAAATGTTAGGACTTGTAAATTTTAATGGAAGCTTCAGTTGATGCTACTATCATAGAAACTTGTATCATCTTTATACCAGCTGGGATATAGCTAGAAGTCCAATATCTAGAATTGCTTAAATTTCTGTAGCTAGGTTCTGATATTATAGTACCCTTAAATATTGCTATAAAACCATGGTAAAGGCTCTGGTTTTAACTTTGCAAAATTCAGTACCTTTTGTTCTAAAAAGCTGGAGGAATACAGTATTTTACATAACCAACCTTGGGAGAGCGCTGATATTTCTCACTGCTGAATGTTCCTGCAGCCCCACCCTGCCTTGCTTTGAAAACTGTCTTCAGTTTGTTACGTGGTCTTGCAGTGGAATCTTAAGCACAAGCTCCTGCTTTGTTCTTTTCCCTGTTGTTGCTTTGAGGCTAAGACACAGTGACATTACCTCTTCTTAAGAGCAAGTAAGACTTAGAGAATCGTAGAGTGGCTTGTGTTGAAAGGGACTTTAAAGATCATCCAGTTCCACTCCCCCTGCCATGGGCAGGGACACCTTCTGCTGCTAGACCACATTGCTCAAAACCTCATCCAGCCTAGCCCTGAACACTTCCAGGGACAGGGCATTCCCATCCATTTCCCCTTGTCCTATCACTACATGCTATTCTAAAAAGTCCTTCTCCATCTTTTCTTGTAGGCTCCCTTCAGGTACTGGAAGGCAGCAGTTAGGTCACCCAAAACCTCTTCTCCAGGCTGAACAATCACAAATCTATGTCATGTCACCTGGAGCCTTTCTCATCTGTTTGTCTTGGCTTCTTCATGTGGGGAGAAAGAATATGGAGAATAAACTATTGAGTCTAGGTGCAACATTCTACTTTATAGCTTTTTGAATGCTGTTGAATTGAGGCTGAGCTTTTGGCTTCTAGAGCAGAACATTCAGTTTAAAATTTTACCTTAAAATCACCCAAATATTTACTGAAAAGTTTTGGCCTTCCTTCTACTGTATGTTAACTGATAAGAGGTTTTTTATTGAACACCTGTTTTACCATTCATTCTCTCACAGTGTCGCTTGGCACCTCTTCTCTCATCAGCACAATAGTTCTATTTGCAGTCGGCCGTTTCACAAGAGGTCAATTTACTGAAGTGTGCTGCTCCACACAAAACATTTTCTGTGATTCCTATTAAATACATCCTATTAAATACACAGACAAGCTCTTAGTTATCTGGCTAAATTTTTACTTGTAAGACCTTATTCTAGATACTTCATCCACTAGGGCACTAGTTATGTTTCTTATTAAGTAGAAAAAAGAAGAAAAAATACATGAGGATTCTAATGCTTATAAAACTCTTGCTCAAGAACACCCCATTTTTTCAGTTATATGAATACTGGGTGTGGGGGAACTGTTCTGCATATGTTATTGTGGAGTGCTTATCGGGTGCATGCAGTTCTGTGTCTTTGGTAGTTCTCTTTCACCATGGAAGTTCTGCAACTGTTCAGATTGTTATTCTGATCTGTCTCTGGTTAGGTAATTTTTCTGAATGTCTAGGTAGCTAGAAGGCTTTAAATTGCAAGGACCTTCTAGTATTATGAATTTTTCTTCTGGTATACTTTATGTTTCAGAAGTTTCAAACAGCTGAATAGACCTTCATTTCTGCTTTTCTTCTTCTTAATAAGTTTTATGTCTTAAATTAGTTTTAGATCTAGGCTTTGATTGTCCTCAACACTTAGATTTCTGTCCTTATTTGACTACATGAAAAATAGAAATGCTCTATATTCTTCTTAACATTTCTAGAGGGCTATTACAAGAAATTCTTTAAGGATTCATGCCTACTGATCTTTGAATCAAGTTGCAAAATCTTTTTCATCCATGCACACAGCGCACAGTGCGTAATTTCTTTATAGCTAAGATTGAAAAACGTGTTTTAGACTGTGGAGTGATGTGGGTTTTTTTCAGATACAGCTGTATGTGCAAGCTGCTGAAAATATGTTTTTTAATTTTATTTTGTCAAAGTGTGATTCATTCTTAACTGTTAAAGCTGAGTATATTTTGCGTGGGTATATTTTTACCTAAGAAATTCCACAGGCAAATATCATCTTTAACAGTGAAAGAGTAAGGAGAAGCTGAAAAGACAGAATATGAATTATTTTCTGCTGGCATGTTTGAATTCAAAGTTGGTTGCCCTCAGTTTTGTTGAAATTTGCAATTCTAGTTTTATTCATTACTTTCCCTGAAAGTTAGTGAAACATGAGAACCAAGAAGTGGGTAAACTTAAACACTTAAAGCATCAAGGATTTTTTTTGTTCAGTAAAATGGGCAATGAAAAAAAAGTTTAGTTGCTCTTCACTTCAACAGGACAGATGTTCGGCAAAGATTTCTGTTTTCTTAGAGAGCTGCATGGATAGAAAGTCTTCTTTGTTTTAAAACTTCAGTCCCTGTTTTTTCAATGCACTTTTTTTTTTTGATCAGGTTAACTTTCCCATCTGATCACTTGGGGAGGTATGTCCACTTCCACATTTCAGCCAGCTGTCATTTTTAGATCAGCTTAACATGACTGACTTTATGATAAATCCAATACTTTGGTTTAATGAATTACGTGCATGCAATGGAGTCAGTATGTTGAGAGTGTCCAAGAGGAGTATATGTATGCACATGTGGTGTCAAGTGATTAGAAGCCCATTTTTGTGTAATGACTATCTCAATGTAAATGATAACCCTTTAGTTTTAAAAATACTTACCATTAACTTTGTCTTAGTTGCCACTGTAGATTTTGTTTGAGAAAAGAGAACTTTCCTTATCCATTCTGGTCTGAAAATAGGCTTCTACTGACTCTTTCTACAGTTCTTGTTTTCAGTCTTAAATTTTCATGTTGCCTCATTGATGTAGGCTGTACTTTAAGTGGTGTTATCTGTTACTAAGGTGCTTCGACATTATTTGGACAGACTGGGTCTATGGAACACTGGCATCATCGCTGCGGATGGAGATTGGAACATCTCAAAAGACATGATAGTTGATCCCTATCTTAATGATGCTATTGAGGTAGTCGGGTAAGTGTGGGAGAAGGGAGGCATTTTAAACATTGCTATTGCTTCCTTTCCGTAAGTCTTCATCTCCATTTTCAAGAGTCATATATTCTTATTTCATACTTCCTAGTTGTTTCCATTTTTTTCATCATTGTGTACAGTGGTGATGGATTATTCTTTCTTGTCCTTCTCTCTTCTTTCAGTTTAGCATGTGTAAGCTGACCTTATCACTCTTCCATCATTTCTTTCAAGTGTCCATTTAAGAGCTGTGTTTTAGGCTTCTTAGCATTAGTAAATGACAGGAAACTTCTAACTAATCTGCATGTGCATCTTCCAAGTCAGAAAAACCTTAGGACTGATTTCTTGGTCTGCAACTGGTTTTAATTTCAGGTGAACTTGAACTTTCACAGTGGAACTTACCACCCTAGCACTTTCTGTGGCTGCAGTTGAGATTTTTCTGGTCATATCCTAGAGCTAGAAGTTTCTGTTTCTTGCTTATATCTGATAACAGATAGTATTAGAAGTGCACGCACTGACAGTAACATAGAAGTAAAAACAAACACCCAAAGTTTATAAACTAATACAGCCTATCTCAATTTTGGCAGCTGGGAATGCCTTCTGTTGGAGTTTCAGTGTCAACTCAGTTGTTTGCCTTCACTCTTGTTCTATAATACACTTTCTTACTACCTTGCTTCTGGCAACTGGCTTGGTACTTATTGTGCTGTTCTTGCTTTCTTTGTCATCTCTGGTTTCTCAAAATTATACACAGTTTTTTAAAAAATTACATGTTCCCAGTGGAAATTACCTATTCAGATATGAATTGCTCGCTTGTGTTACATTTGGTAACTTGTTTATGTGTTGTTAACCTTACTGTGGTAAGAACGTTCTTGTGGTCACCCATGTACCGTTTATCCTGTGTATGTAAGAGAGTATGATATGCTCATCATAGTTTAAATTAATGCATGATTCAAGGGTTATAGTCACTTAAGCAGGGATTTTATAAAGAAACTGCTTTCATATGTGTTGAGCTTGTAAACATCAGTCACCTGAAGGTGGCTTCCTGAGAAATACCAATTGTAGTGTCAGCATCGAGTAACTCATTTGGTTTGAAAAAAAAACTTTAAAAAAACTTTCTTAGGTTAGGCAAACACTTGCAGCTTAACAAGTTACAGTGCATTAGGAAATGTTTTAGTCATGGTTTCCATGACAATACAGCTTGAAGAACGAATGCACTGACTGTGTATGGGTCTTGTTTCTTTAAGGGTTTGACAGAATCAAGGATAGGAGCACTTGTTTTTGTTTGTGCCTTTAGAACCACAGACATGTTTTATTTGTTCTTTAAAATGAAAGTTATTTTTGTCAGAGATTTTTCTTGAATGTCAGACAGATTTTCCCCCAACTCCCCCACCACCACTGATCACAAAAAATGAAGAGTTAGGTTTTCCAGTGCAGTGTTTTTGTTATCTGTCAAGAAATTAGGGTTAGTACACAATTAAAACACCATGTTTCTCAACCAATGCTGACTTAAGGGTACTAAATACCAAAGACAGTTCTTGCTGACCTAGTGAAAGATAATAGTATTTAGGTGTCTGTCCTTTAGATGCTCAGGTTCAGAAAGTTGCTTAAAGTACACTGTATCTTTATGTCTCTTAGATAAGTATGTCTAGTTATTTGCAAAATCTGCTAATCTGTTTTCCTAAATAATCTTACATTATTTTCTGAGAAATACTTTTCTGTATATTCTTTTGTAATCTCTTTTCAGGTATAACCCTCTCTGGCTTTTTTTTAGTTCTTTTAGTGTGGAATGGAAACAGGATTGAATCTATATTGTTTTACTTAGAAATTATCAAGATAGTTGAAATTACTGCTTTGGCATCCATACACAAAAAGTAACTGCCCTTTCCCTTTCTTTGTGTTTAACTTAATTTTCTGTTTTCCTTTTTTTTCTTTTTGGAATGAGGTAATTTTTACCTTGATACCATTGCTCCCCATGGAGCTTTATCCCTGCCTAAAATGCCATTTGTAATCTGAAGGATATCTGTGGTAGATTAAAAAGGTAAACAGAATGTGGGAAGAGTCAGAAAGGTAGAAGTGAGAAAACTCATGGGTAAAGTTAGCTTAACAGAGAAAATAAAAGCTGTATCTGCAAGCAAAGCACAATTCCAGAGTTTTAGTAAAGTCATCAAACAATATTGATCCTAATATCTGCCTATGGGGCCATTGCTGAGTGCACTTCTCTATCCCCCTCAGTGGAAGACTTTGCTGTCAAGGTATATGACATCCACTGATTTCAGTCTGTCCACACAGGTAATCACCTTGTAGAAAGCAGTCATGTTTGTAAGGCATGATTTGCCCTTGTTAAATTCACGCTGCTGTTCCCAGTTATCCTCTTATCCTTCTAGTGCTTCGACATGGCTTCCAGGAAGACTTGCTCTGTAACCTTTCTGGGGACTGTGGCTAGATTGATGGCTCTGTAGTTTTACAGATCCTTCTTCTTGAAGACGAACATTAAAACTTCTCTAGTCAGCAGGAACCTCCCCTAATTGCTAAATACATTCCCCTTTATGTATGAGTCTGCAAGCCAAATGCTTTTTCTAATGCAAGATGTAATGGGAAGGTACAACACAGAAGTATACTGTTAGTAATGTCAATAGTACCAACTTGTTCAGCTGAAGTCCTTAAGACTTGAAGGGAGAAAATCTTGATATTTCAGGCTGGTTTCTGATTGTACATAACCTAGCTCAGGTTCCAGTCTGTCGAAGAAAAATTGTGCAGTACTGTTTTTTGCAGATAGTGTGGCCTGTTAGAGAAGATTTTATCTGGTAGAAATATACAGAATGATTTGAAGATAGTTAGGTGTTTAATGTTATATGAATTTACAAGTATGGCAGTTGCTGTTATGGGACCTCTGGACTTCAAGAAATTGCATTGTTAGACTTGATGTTATGTGACATTTTAGATTTCTTTCATTGACTTTCAAGGCCTCAAAATACAGTAGTTGCAATTTTAAAGATTGAAATAAAACACAGTTGGGTAATAAGGTGTGTATGTATCTGGTGTTTTTGTTGTTTGTTTTGTTACTTATGTTTAGGAAGAGTTCATTTAATTTGTGGTTGCTTCACTGTTAGTTGATTAGCAGAGAGAGTAGGGGGAATCAACTCCTGTTTACTGTGCTTTTGCAAGGTTTATAAATTGTAGTTCAATTGTCCTAGTCCTGTATGTGGTCCTTTTATGTGGTAGTTTAACCATCAGCACTGTGACATCTAAGTGGATGATCTGCAAATAGAGTATTTTGCATGAAATGTGATATCCTTTGTCTTTATCTGTACTTTTGTGTTTGTAAGAAGAACAAAAGGTTTTTAATTTTTCCTTTTATAATGTATTTTGGGATTCAGTATGGGAGAGGAAGAAGGTGTCCTTTGAAGTCACTTTGTGCTTGACAGTTTTGTATATTTTGTTTGGTGTAGCAGTTGTCCAAGTCACAAAAACATGAATTGAAGCATAGTAGTTTTTACAGCTGGTGATGAAGAAGATGCTGCCTTTTTCAATATAAAGTTTTGACAAATTGAAAAACATTTTTTTTACTTGTCCCTTCTCTCTGTTCTTTGCTCTCCTTTTTTTCCCAAGCTGTTGAGGTACACATTGGATAAGCATGGTCTGGAGCAGGTGAGGATCATAGCCAGCGATAGACTGTGGGAGCCCATTTCCTTTGTCATGCTGACTGACTCTGAGCTCCACGGAGTGGTCGATGTCATTGGGTAGGGGGTTCTCTCTGTTCTTGTTTCTTGGTGGTTTGTTTATAGTTTGTCTTCATCTTATTTATAACTAACACAGCCAAAGCTTTACCTCTCTGTACTTTTACCTGCAAGGAAAGAATTGATCCTATAAAACTTTGTTACTGACTCACATCAAACCACACAGCTCTTGTCCCAGTAACAGCCTCAACCTTTAATTGAATCAGTAGTCTTGTATCATGTTGAAGGTTCCTGTTGGGCATGGTTGCACTTTTGATTGATCAAAAGTTTTTTGAACAGTCCTGTTTATTCTGAGGGTTGTTTTGGTTATTCCAATTAGTATGCAAAAGGTGCTTTAGCTTTACTACTTTGTACACCGCCTTGCGTTACTAACTTCCGCTGGTTTATTGCTGGAATGTTTGTTATCCAGAAATGAATTTGGGCTGTGATTCTTCTTTGAGTTACAATGGCTTGATTCTTAGTTCCCATTTTGTTTTGATGGCAAAGTTGTATTTGCAAAACGTGCAACCAGCTGAGTTGCTTTACAAGCTGTGGCTTTTGTCATAATAATATTGTACTAGTAGACTAAATTTTGGTTTGATTACTGACTTGATGGATGAATGGAAATGTGTGTAAGAAATGTTCATTAACTTTTCTTTTTACAGTAGCTCTAAACTTCACTTACTAGGTGCCATAAACTTGCCTGACCCAATCACATGCTTCAAATGTGGCAGTTCCTTGCTTCAACTTGAGTCTTTTTCATTCCTCTTTATATATTTGAACCATAGGAGATAGAGATGAAGGCTTTTTCTCCTAACAGTGTCATCTACCCTTACAATCAATCCCTCACCCCATTCTGAACATGAACAATATCCTGGCAGTTTTTCATAGGTGGAGTCTTGGATCATGTCTGGATGAAGCTCAACAGTTTTTACATTGTCTAAGTAAGCTGTATTTGCTTAACTCTTTACAAGTGTAAGTTTTACATCCCTGCTGTGGTTCAGTCATAACAGGGAGATTAAGTACTCTCTTGTGTATTTCTGCTTTTATTTGGCAGGGATATTGACACTTAAGTGTGGAAAGACAAATTACTCCTTTTCTGCTTTGTTATTGCAAGCTATGCACTTCATGCCATTACAAAACCCTTTTGCTTGGTACTAAGACAATACTTAGGTTTCCAAGCCAAAGGGGAAATACACAGTAATCTATATGGCAGAGAAGAATGTAGCTAAAATCCCTACTATCTGATACATTACCCTTAGTGAAGCTATGTATGAAGGACACAATAGTGGGAAATGGCTTATTGTCCAGTAGAGGGAAAATAATGAAAAAAACCCCAGTGGTCAGCCTAGAAAAACTGGTGTTTCTTGTATTCCTGCCACAGATGTATCAATTTGTCAAGTTGCAGGCTAATAGTAAAGGAACTATTTATGCTTTCCTTTCCAGTGCTGATAGTTTCATTTTAGAGTACATATTTAGTGTGTTTGGTGAATGTGTTAAGCGAGGAAAATCACAACCCTGTTTTCTGCAAGTGTTTTTATTTCAGTCAGACAAGCCTTGCACAGTGGATCAGTGCTGTGATTGCATGTAATCAGTCTCCACTGGGAGAAAGGATCTCTCCTGATACTAAGGAAGATCTTGAAAATTAGCTATCGTTATGTTTCAGCTATTAACAGTTTATACCTCTGTAGTACAGCTAGTATGCTTTTTTGAAACCTGAGTTTATTGAAAAAGATGTACAAAATCAGTCAAGTTTATGTTTAGTTCTAAGACATTCATGCAGCTAAGTTCTCAGTGTAGTGCCTAGTGCTATCTGTATCTTATTGTTGGTTTTACATTATTTATGGTTTCGTTTAAAGTAGTATGAGTGAGTATGTATTTTCTCTATTCAGCACATTACAGTAATAACATCTTCAAGCTCAATTTCAGCTTGCTGTGGAAGTTGCATGGTACTTTTAAATCTGTTTACCTATATGCTGTCATGTAGCAGAACAAATAATCTACTGATGTAAATACAGTAAGCTCTGTAATGTTACAGCTTCCCCTTGTTCAACTTTCTTCTATTCCACTTACAGTATTCCAAAGAAATTTTATTTTTCATTATCAGTTTGAAGGAGGTGAATCATTGCTGCTGTATGTACTTCCAAACTTATTTTCTCTTTGTTCTAAGTCCTCTTTCTTTTTAAAATACTGTGTAGGGCTCACTATCCTGGGACAAAAACAGTAAAGAATGCCTTATTAACTGGGAAGAAACTGTGGTCTTCGGAAGATTACAGTACTTTCAATGATGATGTTGGTGCAGGCTGCTGGGCTCGGATCCTGAACCAAAACTACGTGAATGGAAACATGACCTCGTAAGTGTTGGGCACTGTTGCTCGCTTTCAAAGCTTGGGGTGTAAGAATTCTTTGAAGTGCTGTATAACACATCCGTCTGCTGTGGTGAGAAAACAGGTAGACTGAAAGTCACCCCAATGTAGTCTGCATTTAAATATAGTAAGATAAGAAGCCTGCTGTTCTTAGCTCTTTCTGGGGTAGAAGTACCACAAATTTCAATGTATTCTTGTTCTCCAGCACCCAGTGGTTTATGCAGTTAATTTCAGATGCCTTTGAGACTGATGATAATTAATGAAAAGAGAATGTTCTTAAGAAGAGCTAACAATGAAAAACATTGGAGGAAAATAACAATAAAACTAATTTATCCTATTTTTCTTAAGGTCTTTATCAGATTGTTTGTCTTCAGTTAAACAGATAATTACAGGTGTAATTATCTAGTTTCTCCATACAACTGCTTCCTCAGAATCCATTCTTAAACATGCTGTAGTCTTTTGATACGTTTACTATTTTCTGCACATTTTCTTTCCAAACTGAAAACTGTAATATAAATGTTCTCTTTAATGGGGTATTACATAACTCAGTTTTAGAAAATAATAGAAAATATAGTTTGATGTTTCTGGTACAAAAACTGCTAGTCTGAAGGAAAGAGAAAAGTTTGATTAAAGAAAATGTAGGCATCAAGATGTAATCAAAATTGTTAAAAGCTTTTAGATTCCATGTAATTTTGTTTTGGAATAATAAAGAGAAATCTTACCTGTTGCTTCAAGTGGAGTGCAGGAAAAATCACTGATACTTGTAAATGGAAGTTTCTTGAGTCACCTGGTTTCTACAAATCTTTTGTTTTCTCTGCAAGCTGGAATTTTCAAACAGATCTGTATTTCCTGTGTGAACTCCTGATCATTCTGCTTGCTTCTTAATCCTCATATGCTTTAATATCTTAATTTGGGGTTTTTCTTTCCCCATTGTTTTTCTATTTTTACAAGCCCTTTTGAAATATATAAGCCCTATTTCTTTCACAGCTTAACAGCCAGGCATATGTGTTGTATTTATAAATTATTGTAGAATAGTTCCAAGTCCAGATGTCCAACAGTTATCTTGGCTTTTATACAGAGAACAGAATCTTTCTGACAAAAGGCAGCTTATCTTTCTGCTAAGCTTGTTTCCTTTGAAGTTGAGTTTCCTACTTTTCCTTCTAAGTTTGAAATCAGCAGAACAAGTTTGATGTGAGCAAGCTGAATTTACAATTCAAGAATTGTTTATTTTATGATCACGTTTTTGTAGAATTCTGGGATCTCCTCTGTATGTATTTATAGTGTGATAAGTCTATGGCAGTGACTTTAGAATGAGGTCTTTGTACTCACCTGTATGCAATAGCAAAACAGTTTGACAGCTTTTGCCTTCTGCATAACTGCTCTGTTAAGTTGTGTTTTCATACCTTAGGCCCAGAGGTCTTAAGTTTAAAGCCCTTGCAAAACGTTTTCAGTGAAGCGCAAATCAAAGCGCGTGAAGTGCTTGTCCTTCTCAGCATCCTGACAGAGTCTTGAAAGAGAGCAGCTCCTGGAGGATGGCTGGTTAAAGTTGTTTTCTCTTTGTTACTTACATAGATAAAGATAAGATCTTTTTTTTTCGGTGGTACTTAACTGTTCCCCTAAAAAACTCCATCCAAAATAACTACCGCCATGCACAGTAATAACCAAGCATTCAAAAGAACCTCAACCAAACAACATCTGGCAGCAAGCTGTAGACTTTGCTAACAAAATTCTTGCCCTTTAGAACAGGAAAAAACCCCAAGTTAATAGAGTCTTTACCCTTGATACATGTTTCCTTTGATGGACAACTTTTTATGGTGCTATAGCCAGAGAATTTATCACCAATTTTGGTTGAAGTTCTCAACAGTGGAAGCTGATTTGCTTTATTTTCCTCTCCTGTGTATTTTTTTTTTCTTTTTAGCTCCACCCCCACCCCCAAATTATTTTCACTGTATGCTGGAGAAAAAGGAGGAATGGATTCTTGTACTGTTAATCTAATACTGTGCATATGAATAGAGCAAACACCTGTTTTTCTTCCAGAACAATTGCATGGAACCTGGTGGCTAGTTACTATGAAGAGTTGCCCTTTGGTCGATGTGGATTAATGACAGCACAGGAGCCGTGGAGTGGCCACTATAAAGTTGAATCTCCTATCTGGATTACAGGTGAAAATTTTGCAGTTAAAAGTTTGGTGATCTGACACCAAGCATCACTGTATTTTCTGAGGCCTTTATTTATTTATTTATTTATTTATTTATTTATTTATTTATTTATTTATTTATTTATTTAGTGTTCTTATGTGTATTATTTTTTGTACCAAATTAAGGTAAATTTGTGGAAAGTTTTGTGAATATATTAAGAAAGAAGAATACAATCTCATTTCAGTAGAAAGCAGAAAAATATAATAGCAAGGGAAATCTACATACTTGACCTTTAGCTATATCAGAAATGAATTAGGTACTGCTTTTATAGCTGTTACTATTAAAATATTTTTATCTGAAGTGCCTATAAAGGTTAATGTGCTTTCCTGTTTCCTTTCCTTTTTCTATTTTTAATCCTTGAGTATCAATCAATTCCTTTTGGTACTTATCAATTTGAGAATATGGAACAAAGAACCTCTTGTCCTGCTTGACATTCTTAGCTTGTGTAAATCAGCATTTCCTTGAGCTTGGGGAAAGGGAAGCATGTTCATGTAGTGTCCATGGACACAGGGAATCGCTGGCTGCTCTGTAGTCCTTCTGTAAAAGTTTACTGACTTTGCTGCAGTTCTGTAGAGCAACTATGCAGTGCCATGAAGGAGGAACAAGACAAATGCTTTAATTTCTGTTCTTCTGCTAGTTACCTGTATATGTAAAAGCATTAAAGGAAAAATGGCCATAGTGTCCCATGAAGAACAGCTGAGCAGTTGTTCCTTTGTCCATATTGCTCAGGATTTTCATGATCTGGGTCATATTCTTCTTTGATAGTTTCACTTACTTGCTGAAAACCCTGCTTATTTAGTTATTCCTCATGGAGTTGCCCATCTGTGCTTTCTCTGGCTCAAATGTTTACTTTATTTAAAGAAAAAGATTTGGGAAAATCTAAACTGTGATGAATATTCAAATTGAATGGGCATGATTACCTTTTATGGTTTGTACTTCATGTCTAAATGATTGGTATATTTTAACTGTTTTGTCTGCCACAGAGTTGATATTTTAAATTTTGCTGTAGTATAATTCTTTAATCTTTCATCTTACATAGGTAAAATTTGTTTTGGAAGTTCTATTGCTTTCTTCCCAAATCAGGTTTCTGTTTTGTCAGCACGTATGAGAGACAAACTTAATTAAGCCTACAAATGATATCATTTTTTAGTAAGTCTTAATTTTTGTATTCTGATTTTGTCTCAGCACACACCACACAATTTACTCAGCCAGGCTGGACATACTTGCAAGTGGATGGACACTTAGAAGGAGGTGGCAGTTTTGTAGCTCTGACAGATGGCCTAGGGAACCTCACCATCATCATTGAAACTATGGTATGTGCATCAGCAACTCCAGTGGACTAGAAAAGTTAATGTTTTGTTATGAAGAACCTGTCTTGATTTACATAGTTCAGTATCTGTGAATGTTCTTTGATACTTGTAACTTTATTAATGAGTTCACTAGAGGTCATTTTTTCTATCTGAACTTTAAATACCTAGTTGAGACTTCCTGGAGGCCAGCATATGTCATCCTTATCTTTTTATTACACAATAGCTTTAATTGGATGACACACTGGGAGGAAGTTACATCATGTTCTTTCTTAAAACCTTAATATATTCAAAATAAAATTATTAAACTTGTGTAATTGCAGCTATTTAAGTAACGGTGAAATAAATTATTGCTTTCTTAATTTCATGTCTGTGCTGTTATGTTTTCAATGAATGTTGCCATTCCAGTAATGTGTGTTTCTTCTGTTTCATTTATTTTTTTCCTTCAGAGTCATAATCACTCTAAATGTATCAGGCCTCCATTGCCAAATTTCAGCGTCATACCTCAGAGAGCAACTTTCTACCTCAGAGGGTCATTTGTAAGTAGATGAATACATTTGATCAGCCTTATAAAATGAAATGCCATTTATATTCAAATACATCCAAGTCAGTATCACAGGTGTGCAAGAAATTAACAGTCTCCAGTATTGGAGGCTGTTACACCCCTGGCAAAGTTTTAAACATTCTACTTCTGTTTTACCATGAGATGCAATGTCATGACTGCAAGTGTGGAGTTGCTGCCTCCCAGTCTAATCATCTGTATATAACGGAAATGCAACTAAATTTTTTCTTTAGAATTTATCCCAAGGCTGGGTGCTCTGACATGTTGAAATAGTTTGTCAGGCCAGCACAGCCATAGCCTTTCTAGTTATCAGTTCAGTTCCAGGGGAATAGCCATAGTTAATTTTACACTGTAGGTTTTGTTGTTGCATCCTGTGAAGAGATATTCTGAGAACCTCCCAGTTGTTGATTTGTTTATTCTCTTTTTTAATTTTGCTAAAGTAAATTTCCCTCTGAAATGTGAACAATAATTTCACAGTGTAAACTGGACGGAGATAATTGTTAGTTGATTCAGATGTTTCCTTCTCAGAAGTTGACAGTCACTTATTTGGAATTTGATTTTGATTTTTTGACAGCATTAATTTCCTTTAGGAGGAGATAATTTGGACAATAGTTTTGGCAATAAAATGGTTCACTTAGGAAAAGTAGTTGAGTGTCAGTTTGGATACACAGCTCCCTTTTGGGGAAGTATTAAGATGGCTTATCCAAACTAAGCTCTAGGTTGCTTGCTTTGTTGTTGATGTTGGTAAATGAAAATAAATGATAGGGGTGAGGTTTGATTAAAATCTGATAACTAATATTGTTGATATGCTGTAGTATTGCAGAAGTCTGGAGACGTGTAAGCAAAATACTTTACTCAAAAATTATTATCAAAGGACTATCAACTAGACTGAAGGTCTCATAAAAGTGAAACTAGCAGAATATTATTTCAGTCTAGTTAATTCCAGGAACAGAGCTTGTTTCCAAGGGGTACCACTGGTGATAATAGAGAAGCTAAAGATTGTGTTTGCAGTGCTTTCTGTCTTTGTAAGCAACATTAGTGCATGTTAGGATGATGTCTTATTGATGTATAATCTATAAAAATGTAAGGCATGTGTAATGACTTGCTGAATAGAGCTGTGGCCACTAATGTGATCAACAGCTTTTAAATAACAAAAATTAGACATCCATGGAGTACTGGTATCTCTCAAGTTGAGTATTCAAGGTTGTTTATTTTGCTGTTGTGTTTTAAATTGTATGGTGTGTTCCATTGTAGTATATGGTGGAAACTCTTCAAGTGTGGCATTCTAGACTTGATTTTGAATCTGGAAACTCCAGTCTTTTCCAGCAACTCCATCCTGTACAGGTAAGTCGATCAGTTTTAATTACAGTCCCTCTGCAGTTTCTGGTGTGTCTTTCCCCATTGCTGAAACTCCTCAACTTTCATGCTTAAGCTGCATTTTTAGGGCATGTTTTATTAAGGCTGTTTGACTGCAGTTTCAGTGGTTATATATGAGCTTAACTGGAGGTAATAAAGAATTTGGGCAAAAGGAGTTTTCAAAGTAGCCCAGAGATATTTAAATGCTGAGACAAGAAGATGGGATTTTTGCCTTAAATCAGGACCAATACTTCTGGGATTTGGGTATTTTGTCATTTAGTTGTTAATTTTTGCAGCTTGAGCTTTCTTCAATTCCAGGTATGGAGGGGAAGTTTTACTTTAGATCTGAATGTGGATGAAGTCTACACTTTAACCACACTCAAGACAGGACGGAAATGTGGTTGCCCAGAGCCACCTCCTCCTCAGCCTTTTCCTTCAAGCTACAAAGATGATTTTAATATACGTAAGCCAGAATTGTCTTATCCAAAAACTTAATTCACACACAGATATCACTGTGATGTAGGAAGGCAGTAAGTTATTATTGTTTGAATCGTCTGCATGACGTGGCCTGAAGATCTGTTTTGTTTTTGTTTATTTATTCTGGTTTTTCCAACGAGTTAACACCTGCATGAGTGTACACCTTACACTTACAATGAGGTATATTTAATTTTATGTCTTAACTGGTGGTCACTAGCACCAATTCTTGATTCAATTGGTATAGCTCGTAACTATAGTGAACTAGTTTTTGGAAGGCAGATAGGGAAGAAAGTAATTTACTTTGCTCATGTGTTTGCAAAACTGGTGTCTGCTTAAAAACTTCTATTTTGGGAACTGCTTTGATACAGCAAGTCAAAAATCTGGAGAAAATTTTCAGGGCAAATTTCTGAAAACAAGTGCACAGAAGAAAAACAATGTTTTAGAGTTGATGTGTGTTTTATTTTCTGAACAGGTAATCCACCTTTCAGTGAAGCCCCAAATTTTGCAGATCAGACTGGTGTATTTGAATACTTTGTGAATGCTTCTGACCCAGGAGATCACGTGTTCACACTCCGCCAGGTGGTGGTTCAGCGGCCCATCACTTGGGTTTCTGATGCAGACCAGACCATCAGTGTCATAGGAAATTTTAAGTGGTATGTAAATAATATTTTGTAGTGGCATCTGGGGAAATGTTTTCCTCACCAGTGGGATTTTGATCAGTTAATCTGTCTCTAACCTCATTTCTCTTAGACAGAGGGCTTTGCCTTCAGATTCTCTGTAGATATGCAGGAATGATGATTCAGGGATTTCTAAAAGTCATTGAGCCCTGCTCAGGGCCAAAGATCAACTGTGTCTGTCTAAATGACTCTTAAAGGATGGGGAGTGCACCACATTTCTTGGTTGTTTAGCCCACTGTTGCACTGTCTTAGAATGTCTTTTTTTTTTTTTGTCCTTCTGGGCATATTTGTTCAAGATACTTTTTTAGAATAATGGATCTGAGTTGGCATACTAGAAAGACCAGCATGTGCCCTGAGTTTCAATATTTCGTAAATTGGACCAAAAAAAGGATTAATTTTAAACTACATAATTTTGTGTGGTCTGTCTTATTTGTTAGAAATTTGATCAGTCTCATAACTCTCAGACTATTTAATTGATAATTTGATTGTATTTATTACAGACTGCCATCCTTTGAGCAGTTCCTAGAATTGTGTGGATTTGTTGCCAGTGCTGCTCAAACCACTTTTATTTCTGGGTGAAAGTAACTGAGGTTTACTGTTTTGTTAAAAGTATGGCTACAATTGCACTTCTTTCTAGGAGCTGTAAAATTGCCAGGAGCTACAATGATGGTAATTCAGAATTAAGCAGAATATTGTTTGTTTAAAATTAATAAGCATTTGGGAAAGAGCCTGTTAACTAATTATGCTTTTAATAGTAATCATAAACTTTGTGCTTAAAACTTTCTCTTCTGCTTAGAAGTCTAGCCTAAATTCTTTTGATGCATTTTTTAAAATAGCCATTCTGTCAGGGCTTTTTCACTTTGATTAGATCATTGATCTCACAAATGATTTTTCAGAACATGCTTCACGCTTCTACTTTCAGGTATGGAGGTGTGATTGAATCACTTTGATCCAAAGCCCGAGAGAATATGACCCTCTTGTACTGGAGGTTGTTCTTCAGTTCTCTGATGTTTTCTTTCCCACCCCTCTGCTAAGAAAAATCTCATGTTCCCCCTATAATCAACTTTCCCTCATTGAATAAACCATATTCAGTGATTCCTATAACAGCTACACAGGACATTTTCTTAAATTACTGCACTGAGATTCCTAAAACCTTGCTATTATTTTATTTTGGTTCAATTTCTTTCTGAGTCTTCATCTTGTTTTCAGAACCCGGGTTTCTTCCTGAGTATTCAGTATTTATTATTCAAGTTTTACTGGTCTCTAACTTTTCATAATGCTAGTTCTCAATTTCAGGCCCTCAAGTTTGTTTGCTTTATCCTCAGTTTAAGGCTCAACTTGTCCCTGGCAGATATTTTCAACAATGAGCACCTGCTATTGAAATTCTGAGCCAGTCTTGCGTTAAATTTGTCTGTGGGATAATACTTTACTTCAGTCATCATTGGCAATTTATCATGATTCAATTTCAGGATTGTTTAGTTGGTTGTAGTTTGGATTTTAAACTTGTACATGTGAAAGCTTTTTCTTCTCTTATCCTGAATTTGTTAGTGTTTTTCTCTGATGGTTTTATTGAATCTAGGTATATTCTTAAAGTATTACTTTATTCAGTATTGCTTTGAGTCTGTTTATAATGGCTTAAGGAAAATGTGGAGGGGTCTCCTTTTTATTATATGGGGAGGCAAGAAAGTAATCTTTTTTGTTTGATGACCATGTATTCAAGAATCTGATACATCTAATAGCATTACATTAGAATGAAAACTCAGGTCATTCTTACTATTATGTTAGAAGTGAGCAGAAAAGTTGCTACAATAGATAATCCTCTGATTCAGTTATCAGCTGAGCAGCTGTCACAGACTCTTTCTACATTCTGTAAATAATTATGGATAATTTTTACTTCTTAAGTATGTGACCTTGTGGCTGTATCTGTATTAAAAGTGCATTCGGACGTGGGACGTAGATTTTTAGTTTGAATATCCATTAATAGAAGTAAAGAATGCTTTTAATTTTTTATGGTTAAGAGCCTTGTAGTGCAACTTCGGGGAGGAGGAAGTGTAAATTTTCTAGGTACTATTTGATGGTTTGGTATTGCTTTGCTTTATCTCCTTTACAGCTCTCATTGCATGCATAACACAATGCTTTTCTGTTGAGCTGGAGTATCACCTCAGGAAAATCAAATAATTTCTACATACTACCTGCTCAAAAGAATGGATTCCTTCCTTGTTGAAACACTAAACTTCTCTTACAGGGTAAACCTGACAGTCACTTGTGACATCTACATAGAAAAACCACATGATGGAGGCGTGTTTATTGCAGGGAGAGTTGACAATGGTGGGATATATGTGCGACGTACCAAAGGAGTTTTCTTCTGGGTTTTTGCAGATGGCACCTACAGAGTGACTAGTGACCTAGGTAAGCAGCTGTTAGCAAAAGTGGATGCTGGCATATGGACGTGTCATTTGGTAACTTAGATAAAAATGGGCAACATTCAGGTTTTATAGTTCATTTGTCCATTACTATGAATTCAACCTGTTGTGTTCTAATGATGGCCACTTTTCATACGTGGAGAAAGCATCTAAAGGCTACTGGCTGGCCCATTTTTCAGGCTCAGCTTTCCGGAGTTTTTGTTTTTCCACTGATAAAATCTGTTTTACACTAGCAAATATAAACTATTTTGCTTTTCATAAATACTCTGATAAAATATTAATTACAGAAGGTTTTGATCTGTGTTCTTAAACTACACATTAAAAAAATCTTGATTGACATGAACTGGCTTTTCTTAGAGAGCAGTTCAAGTCACTGCACTTATATCTGGCTGAAGTGATGATAAGGGGCCTCCTGTTTCCTCAAATTGTGCATCCTCCTTGTTAATCTTGCTCTGTGGAGTGAGCACACAAGTGTTCTACTTGTGATGCTAACACCCATGTGTGTTCATCTGTAGAGCACTTGACAGGCACATGGTAGAGTGTATGATAATACTTCATCAATAGCTAAAAGTTATTTTCAGTTTGCTGTGAAATAGTGGCATATTTAGTTGTTCAAGTGCATTTCCTGTCACTTCATGAGTATAAATTAAAATTTTCAGTAGTTTCTGATGAGTCAAATGTAGCTTCTGGGCCTACAGTATATCTGATAAGATATATTTTTTGTGTGTGTGTGTGTTCCACTTTTATCATGGACAGGTAGCATAAATAAGGTTTTACATAGCTTCTCTTAACAGACCAGTGCTCCCTAGGGAAACTTTGCAGTGTCTAACGCAATAAAAACTTAAGTTTCCACTGTATGGAAACACATACTTGTGCTTAGGATTGACTCCATTTTTCATTTGTAATAAGACTGGACATCATTACCTGATTAGTTTCTCAGGCTGCCAGAAATGGTTTTTCCTAGATGAAATGAGTGGATTTTGATTAACCACCCCATTATTTCAGGCTGAGACTCTTGTTACACAATATGATAATTTTTTCTGTACAGCTATTTTCAGTCATATTTATATTTTTCTTGAAGGGAGCCTGGATGTCAAATTATCTTGGAGCAAAAACTGTCTACTGAATAATTGCAGACTGGTAGAACTTAATTTTTTCAGATCTTCATCTTCCCTCCAGGTGTCATTCACACCCCATTTTTGCTTAGCTTAAATTTTGAGTAGAACTAATCAACATGATAGTGTGGCAACTCAAACCCTGTGATTTACAATAGTTACAAACAATACAGAAACAAGAAGATCTATAGAACAAGCAGAGCAATAGCTACTGTCACTGTTTGTGAGCCCACACTCTCCATAGAGTGAATCCTCATCTCATGCCAAATTGCCAAGAGCATTGGAGATTTCAGTGAGAAAACAGTTCTGGTAAAACAGGAGAATGCACTGATAATGCAGTGTCCAGGTTTGCATATTAAGCCTTCTGTGCTGCAACTGAAATTGATGAAATGTCAATCCTGAACACTTCTGAAAAATAGATATTATTACCTTTTTGCTGGCTTGGTATTTATCAGTTTCAGCAAAGGGCTGAAGTAACGCTTCATTAACTTAAGTATGTTTTGCAGCTGGAAAAGAAATATTAAGGAAAGGACTTGCTGGTGTCCGGGATAATGCATGGCACACACTTACTCTCAACATTCAGGTAAGGACACAGGCAAAAAGCTAGAAAGCCAGTCAGTTAAGAAACTTTAAGTACTAAATGGCTTAGGGAAAACTGCTATACTTCTGGGGGCAAACTTGCATTAGTTTACCCTATTTAAAACATAAGTAATGTCTGCTGTTTTGCACCAATATTAAAATACTGTACTGAGTTCTGCTGCCTGTATTTTTAAAGAGAGCTTGAGAAACTGTGGGAAGTACAGAAAATAATTGGAAAGCTGAACTGAAAGGTGGAGGTAGAAGGGTTAGAGAGGCAAGTCTCTTGTTCAGTCTGTCAGAAAGATGATGGCCTGACTTCCTGTTCTTAAAACAGTCACTAAACTACTTAAGTAGCCTGTGTTAGAAACCTGTCTCCCACCAGTTCCCTTTGCAGGCTAAAGCCTTGTACTGGAGCTAGTAAAGGACTGGGGAACTCAGATAAGCTGGGTTCCTTTTCTGCTGTGGTGGAAAAGCACTGGCATTGTGTTACTGTATAAAGGGGCTGCAGTTGATGGGAAGCCTGTCCCCTTTTTTTTCCTTCCCTCCCACTCCACCCTTTTTGATGACAGTGACTTGGTAAGGAAAGCAGCCCCAAACTGTACTTTTAATATCCCTGTGCACTTCAATGGGTGTGACATTGGTGCAAGTACTTAAAAAGCTTTAAGTTCCTCTTCTGAATGCCTAATCTCTTTGTCTAACATAACCTTTGCAACTGCAATTGGCCTGAATGGTGGGGAAGCTTGAACCCTAGTTTACCTTTCAGGTTCTACACTAAGTTAGCAAAGCTGGGAGTTGGGGAAGAGGAGCCTTTTATGTATTCACTGTAAAGGCATTAGATCTGTTTCACAGAGCTGATAGACACCAGAGGATTCTATGCACTATTTAGATGCATCTCTGCCTGAAAAATGTGTGAAATGTAGTTGAAAGTTGACTTGACATCTTTCTGCTTTGTCTTGTCTCCCATGTGAGCAGGCTCTGTGTCTACACAGACCCTGGATTTCACAAAGCTAACATTTTCCTTTTTCTGACAGGGCAATTCTGCCTCAGGACTGTTAAATGGTTATCTGCTCTGGGAGAATGTCACCGTTTCTAAACCGAAGAACGGCTGGGCTGCTCTCGGAACTCGTTCATTTGAGTTTGCACAGTTTGACAACTTTCACATTGAAGCTTCCTGAGGTGGCTTTGGCATTTGGAGAACCTGGTTCTTGTGTTACTTTGAATTAGAGCCAAGTCAAACTTGGAGGAGAGCTGAGCGCTAAACTGTGATTGATCTGTTGGCAAAGAATCTGTATTCAGTCCGTATTATTTGTTAAAAGTTTATTTGAGTAGATATCAACGATTGCACCTTTATCCCCTGCTGTGGGATTTTTGCCCTTCAGTTTTTGGGGGTAAATTTTAGTTCAAGGCAATGATGAAAACAAATTCTTGGATTTAAATATCTTTTAATAACAACATTTTAACTTACCAGCTCACTTCTAAGATAACTTTAGAAGTTAACAGAAGACAGATGCATCTTAAGCTGCTTTTTTTAACACTTCCACTATTATGTCCATTGCTTTCACTGTGAAAGAATTAAATGCCAGTAAGCCTTATGAGCCAGTGGGCCCCATACTTTTGTAGGTCTATCATTCTCAAATTTAATTTGGATAAAGTACCTAGATTTCCTTTAGTAAAAGAAGATGTTTTGTCTGTGTTTTGCTGCAGTCTGTGACTAGACATTACAGTACCCCAAGTGCATTTGATTACTTCCAACTTTCACTGCCAGCCCTAAAGTATATCCCATTTTCAGTGGAATGGAAATGTGCCTTATGATTGATGAGGGAGTGCAGGATGTGGCTGACTTCTAATCTACCTCCTCTTTCCAATGAAAGGGTTGAAATGGATGAAAAGATAAAACTTACAGTTTGTTGATGATAATATTGTGGGGTTTTTTGCGTAGTGCAAAGAACAAAAACACTGCATCGTGGATATTTTCATGTCAGGTCACATGTGGAAACTGGCCTTTTCTTCCTAGAAACTTGGGCAAACATGTCTCACTTTTGATGGATTTAGAGCTTTGAATAGAAAATAATCAAACATAACAATGATACTGATTTTATTATATTACTGTGACACAGAGGAGATATGCATGCTATCACTTCCTGATATAAAAGAAATGAAAAAAAAAAATTGGTCTTTACCCTTAAGAGTTTGCAATCTGATCATAAGGTAAGTGACAGTAGGTGGATGCAGAAGGAATTGTTTAGTGTGCCAAGCAGTGGTAATGACACAGGAATATCTGTTTTTAAACTTTTCCTAGCTATCGTGGAGTGAAGTTCAGAGGTTAATTCAGAACTTTGGGAATGGAGGGATTCCATTTTGCTATTGCTTCGTTTTTTCCCCCAAGTTACTATGTTATTAAAAAAACAATTAATTGAGAATATGAGATACTGAATGGGTTTTTCCTCACAGACATTTGCAGTTCAGTTGGCTCCAGAATTTTTCTTGTTTGTTGTTGGTCAGTTTGAATGAAAATGATGTCTCTTCCCATAATGAAATGTGCCTGCTGTTTCACATTCACATCCTATTTAATTGACAAGCAAGTTGTTCCTCATACTTGATAGGGTTCTAGCAGCTGTATGAGGCCACTTGTAGCAGACAACATCTGGAGAAAATGATTTGCAGTGTACTTTTATTTACAGAGATTATTCTTCTGATCCCCTTTGTTTTAAAGGCTGATTCCAGTAATTGTTAATTTCAGTCATTGAAGCTGTCATCTAATATAAAGTTAATGTAATACAAATCATTCCTGGAAAATTTTTATAAAGTTAATCTTCAATTTTCATTTTTGGAGAAGAGTTTTTAAAATTCCATCTCTAGTAAGTAAAAAGCTATTATAGTGATACTACTTATTCATACTTGGAAATTTCATACATGCCAGTAACCTTGAAAAATGGTTTAAACCACTAAACTTTAAAACTCTAGTAGAAGGCTTCCAAATGTTAAGTAACTGTTTACTTAAGTAGCTGGAAAAATGAAAGGCATTTTTCCACGTCATTTTCAAGTATGGGTGCAGATCTATTCATTACTTGCTTGATTTCCTAAGGAATGTCCCTGGTCACTCCACGTGCGAAGGAATCTAATTTTGGGTCCTCATATTCAAGTAATATGAGTATGATAATCTCAGAATAAACTTATTTTAGCTGTGATGGATTTTTCTAGTTGGATGCTTCTTGCAGACTTCCTGGTAGGTGCTGTGGCTGCAAGCAGTGTTTGTGTAAGAGAGAGATCAGTGATGATGGAATTACTCCAAAGGAGCTGTCCATTTTTTAAACCTTTAATGCACTAGTGTAATAAGCTGTACTGTTGTATTGTGTACTAAACACAATGTATTTTATCACTGGAAATGTTGATTTTTTTCCCTAATCTTAATTTACAATGTTTGAGGATTAAAGTGTTATGAACAGAGTAAGTGATTTAATGGTGACATAATGTTATTCATCTTTATATGTCTGTAATTCTTCACCCTTCAGTAGACTGTAATATGTTTGGCAATAACAAGCTGTCGGGTTTTTCACTGAGGAGTGGATTTATGGATTTATGTTGTTGATTATAAATGCTAATCATTCCAAATGGACAAATAAAACACTTAAAACTGCTTTATTTGTGCAGAATGCTTCTGTAATTGGGTCTTGGTTTTCTCCAGTAAGAAAGCTGACAATTCTTTCATTGTGATTTCTGATAAATATGCTTGGCATTAACTTAATTGGATTGGAAGAGTATATCCAACCAGCCCTTATTAAAAATATCTCAAAATCCATATGCAGTAGGACTTGTGCTATTGATAAAATGATTTTTTTATAGCACTCAATACACATTTTGCATTTTCCTGTTTTTTTGGTTTGGAATTTTTTTTTTTTTTTTAATGTAGTGAGGGGAATGAAATTGTATTTGAGGCCCAGTGATGCAAAACTGCTGAGTACTAAGGTCTTGTGAGCTTTAGCTGAAAGTCAGTTTCTAGATGTGGAGACAGTTCTGTAAGGACGCACTTTTAAAATTTAAAGGCTTTTTTATTTTGAATATCCTTTTGGTTTTACAAGGAAGGGAGAAATTCCACAGAGCTACTTAAGTTTCCTAGTCCATCATGCCAATGGATACAACTTACCCTGGAATTACTGCCTTCCAGTATCCAGGTATGGGCTACCATCTACACAAACACTGCATCAAGATCGATTCTGTCCCTCCTCTGCCACCCCACCTTTGAGGTTAGACACGAGCAGTTCTTGGGATTTTCAAACTCCTGGAAAACAGTGGGACTTCCTTGCTTTAAAATTACAGGAGACTCTTAGTTTAGGCTACCAATGATGGTTCCTTTTGAAGCTGCCTCCTTGTATCTCTGTAGCGAGAATAAATTTCTACTTTCAGATTTGGAGAGGTAGTGGTTTGCTTTTTATAGAATGAGTTTTACTGCATTGTAGCAGCAGGTTGGTTGTTTTCACTTAATAAATTTTCATTGGTTTACCTGAAATTTCTGTCCAGAGTCCATTTTCTGGAGGGGTGTGGGTATTATGAAATGAACCATCATAATGATAGCTGTCTTTGATTATTTTAGCAGTATGGCCAAAGAGAGACAGTGCTTGGGGACTTTATTATCCTCTCTTTGATGTTTGTTTTTTTTTTGTTTGTTTGTTTGGTTTTTTTTGGTTTTTTTTTTTTTTTTGTTTTTGTGGGAGGTTTTTGTTTGCATTTTGGGTTGGTTTAGTTTTACTTGTTTTTAAACCCTCTGTAAGTACTACATTCATACAAGTCTAGCACGTGCTGGGAGTGGCAGACAGGCAAGTTGTAAAAACCCTCTAATTTTGAAGACTTCCTAGGCTGGTAGTGGAATCATCAGGTAGCTTTTTTAGAACTCTGAGAGTAGTGTGCATGGAAAAGTCAGCAGGAGCAAGTTCCTCTTGCTGTGTTCCTTCCATTTGTGCCCAAGTGTTGCTGAAACAATAAGGGTTGTGTTTCTAGAACTTGTGTTCTAAAAAAAGCCCAAAACACCCACTAGTAATAGAGCGGTGGAAAATGTGTGCTGCAGCAGTGTTGCCAAGTTTTAATGTGTGCCAAGATACTTCTCTGCGGTTTTCATAGTGGCTAAGACAAACAAGTGTGAAACTGTGTTTTTCCTCTCAAGGAATTATGTTTGGATAAGGTTAGAAACAGACACAGAACCTAACACCAGTTTTGTCAGGGGCTCCCAGCAACTTTGCAATGAGTGCATTCTGTATACCCCAGGCTAAACCTAGACAGATCTCTGGAAAGCAGAGATGAAAGCATCCTAAAAGTATTTGCTGGAGTGTTGACTTTTTAATTTTTTTAATGCCTTTTCTGTTGGTATCAAGTGTACATGACTGAGTTTAAGCTTCACTTAGGGCAGGAAAACAGTAATTTTTCTTTTTACTGTGCTCACAGATGCATTTCAAAGACAGTATTGTAGCAGAGTGTGGCTCAGTACAGAGGGTATGTAAGAGGAAACTGAACCTTGTGTGTAGTATTAGTCTAATGTTATGCAGCCATGGTCTGGGGATCTTTCATGGTCTAAGACAGAGAAGGTAACATCAAAATGACTATTAAAAAACCATAAACCTCATCACTAATAGAAAAAACCCAAATTGCACATGTGTTCCCAAATAGTGCTGGGAAAAGCAAAGAACAATCTGGGTTTAGCTTGGCTTCCTTTGTTCAGTTTCTCCTGGAAAATAGAGCTGTCTTCCTTACTGTGTTCCATGAACAGTGATTCATTTACAATGCCTACAGAGAATACAGGACTTCATTGTTGCTAAAAAGCAGATGTTGTTTAGCTGATTACAGACACTGGTATTTCCCAAGAACACTAGAATCAGAAAAGGTTAGAAAACACAAGAACACGTTGTGCAGCTGAAAGGCGTGTCTGTGATGTGGGAATCAGTCCTGCTCCCGGCTGCAGAAGATTCCTTCCCTGTGAAGGAATGCGCAGGGAAGGAATTGTCCCTGTGCAGCAGAGCTGTATGAAAAGGGCAAACATTCTTCTGTTACTGCCATCCCCCTTCCAAGGTTTTGGGAAGCTTCATGTACACTGGCCAATCTGAGATCACACAGGAGTGACTCTGTAGCCTCTTAGCTTGATTATATAGTGTTAACAGAGTCATTTGAAAGAGCAGCTGGCAATGGCTAACAGCAAATCCTGTTAAGGATGTCCATATTCCCTCTGATGTGATTGCTCTTGTAGTGGGAGCAATAAATGGGAGTGTTCACTGGCAGCAGATGAGGCAGGCTCTGTGCTGAGCAGCGGTGCACACAAATGTCTCGGTGCAGAGATCTATAAAGCTTCACTGGGATGCACAATGTCTCTCACATAAGCTGACTATTTCCTGTTCAGTCTAAGATGGCTGTTTAATGGTTCAACTTCATTTTTTTTCTTGCTGCTCAGCTGATACTTTATCCTAAAGACATTGTTCTTCCAGCATTATACAAAACATGCTCATTGCAGCAGGGCAAGCCTACCAAAAGGAGGAGGCTGAGAATACCCTGTTGATCATTCAGCCCATCTCCTTGCTAGATAGATTGTACATTTTTAGGGCCTTAGTTGAGTGCTGAGACAAAAGGGGGGCGAGCTTCCACTTCTTATTTTGCCATGGTAGCTATTTTGCTATGGATTTTGAAACAAACAACGTCATTGCTTCTGTGTAAAATCTGTGTAACGGGTGCAGGGAGATCATTCAACTTTTCTTCCCAATTCATGATAAAAGCAAGGTTGATACTGCAGAATGTATCTTGTATTTATTGAGCTCTAGTATTTGCTTGTGGAATGGAATGAGTCCTTCATGAAACACCTGTGATTCTACCTTGAGAGACAAAATACTTTGATTAGATGAATGTTTTCATACAGATACATCAACTGTGAACACCCACTTCCCAAGCCAATGGGAGTTTCTCTTATGGTGTTACTCCATGTGGGAGACTCATTTCAAATACCATAGAGAGGAAGTAATAAATATTTTTTTTTCTAAATATTAGTTCTAGTAGATCTCCACAACAAAAATTCCAGCCTCCCTGTATGTAAATACATTCAATACATACCTTGGTTTCATTCTCCTTTCCTGTTGCCACTTCTAAAATTTTGCATACTTAGGGACATCTGTCACCCTTCTCAGTCAAATACTTAGCCAAACAAAAATGCAACAATCTTAATCTTTTGAAGAAATAAATTTTTTTAGCTCTGTATTGCAGCTAATTATATTTTTCTTGTGCTGAATCTGAATATTGCCATTTCACTTGATTTTTATAATAAATAAAATTAATCTATACCAGGCTCTGCAAGGAGGCATCAGAAAGGCCATGTAGTCATGTAAAATATCTTGGGGTGTTTTAGCCCCCAAGCCATGAGTCACCTTACCCGTGTTTTTCCTTTCCCCCACACACTCTCCAGTGCCATATAGGGTAGCTACATGGGTAACATCCTCAATGGAAGCATTAAGGATTGAAGGTGGGTGTTTTTCTTGTGTGTGGCATGGTGAATTGGGAATAATAGATGCCAATCTTCTGTACATTCTTTGTAGAACTCAAGTTTCTAGAAGTCAGGCAGGTTTTTGATCACTTTTATTATACAATCAGGAACTAGAATATAATAGTCTGGAGGATTTTCTTTCCTTTCCTTTGAACCATGTTTATTTGGTTTATTTTTTATTTTTCCTCAAGAAACCTAATGCAGAAAGGGTGCTTGGTTGCTTTTATTACATCAAAACCTGATTACAGTAATGCTGTGTTTAGCAACCTCTCTGATGAGCATATACTGCATCCTCAGATGCCTTTGAAGACTTTTGCTGGGGATAGTTATCCATACTAAGTCATTTCAGAAGGCAATTTCTCTGAAAAAGTAGCTAGTTTCCTCTACAGTAATATGCTGATTCTAAGTGTGGTGGTGTTTTCTGCCCTGTGACCTTTTAGCCTTGCATTGTGTAACTGAAATGTCTTTTTCTCCCTGTTTCTACCACTTCAAAAGATTGTGGGCCACATCCTGCTTTAATCTTTGAGGACCTCAGCACCATTGCAAATGTTACCAGTGTCCTCTACTGCAGATGAGAGAAATGTGTGCTGCATGCTGCATTTTTCTGATGCTCTAGAGATTCACTGTTTAGGTTTCTCTCTGTTGGGACAGTGCTCTGAGATCAGAATATAATGAATGAATTTGCATATGAACCTGTGCTGAGTTTTCAAAATGTACTCTTCTGGTGTTAAGTGATTATGGAGCACTGTGTACGGTCCTGGATTTTTTTATAGCTTTTAAATTCACTACACTTACCAGAGCTTTAAATGAATGGTGGATGGAGGTCAGGAGTGCATCCTAACGTTGTTCCTGGGTTCACTTCATGCCTCAGTTTCCTCATGAGGAAACATACAACACGGGGATATCATGGCTCTGAACACTTGCTTAGTAGAGCAGAAACAGCTGCTGCTTTAACTTCCTTCCTACAAGGACTAAAAGCATTGGTGGGGACAACACTGATTAAAGCTCATTATTGCCTCCTGCTGAAATGGTGAGAAAATGACTGCCCTGAGCACAGGCCACTGCTGGTGTGCCTCAGCTCTGGGTTAGAGGTGGCAGGGGACTCGACGGGGTGCCTTTATTTTCATTTGAATCTGCCACTGAACATGCTGCCTGTTTTATTCTTCATGTCTGCATAGAATGGTGATAATGCTCTACCTCTGTGAGTGGGGTTTTTTCACAAAGTTTTGGAAAGGACTCCATTGATTCTGTGTGCATTGGAATCCTGTGGTTTCACAGTCCAACAGTCTCACAGTAGAGAAAAAACAGACAAAAGTGGTGGAGTCAGTGAGCTGAAACATAAGAACATCACTAACAGCTACCCACTACCTGCAAGGAAATCTGTGCTTCACAAAGTTGCCTTTCTAGTGGAGCCAGTAGAATGGAGATGAGTAGGAAAGGTTGGAAATGGCTTTGTTTGGTACAGAACCACATCGTGGAATGATGTAAAACTTACATAGTGTCTTTTCAGAGTTGGATCCTTCCCTGTGTATTTAACATGATTTTACAAAGTAGGAAGAGTGTTAATGCATCCATTAAAGCCTGAGTCCATAATATGCTCTCATATCCAGGCTCTTTCTTTTTTTTTTTCCACTGAAAAAATGATGTAATTTGTACCTAGCAAAAGAGCAGAATGGTACGGGAGGAATACAAGGGCAAGTCCACTTTGCTGTCTGCAGTCACCTTTCCTCAGTGTTGTTTTCCTGGAGCTAATGAACACTGCTCCCATTATTGCGTGACTATAGCTACTTCTTTTCCTCTGTAGACCCAGTTCCCCGTGAAAAGCCTCTCAGTCTTAACCAAAACCAGATTAACAGCAGTGCTATTCCAGTTCACTGAGTGTGACTGACATGGTACTTGAAATCACCACTCAGCCCAGACAGTCAGGAGGGGTAGCTCATACTTCAGGCTGCAAAAAAACCCCACCTCATTACAGCAAGTCTGATCTGCTCTCAGAAATAAAAAATCTATAGTGGTATCACAAAGATTGGTTTCCGAATGAAAAATTGAGGTTTGACATGAACCTTAGGACTTTTTATCTTTTGTGACAAGTTCGTAAAGCCAAAGAGGCCCTTGCAGTCTGTGCCGGAGGCACTAGATGGCAGTGGAAGCATGGCTGAGAAAATAGCTGTCTCGCTGGCTCTGGGGCCAGCTTCTCTGAGCCATGAAAAACAAGGAATGAAGGCAGCTTTACTTGAGAGGAAAGATAAGGTTCAGACTACCGGCGGCCTTCTGTGCACAAAACTCAAGGCTTCCCTTACAAGGAATACTAATTCCTCCTTTAATAATTTTGCATGTCCTTAAAGCAGATTAACCTATAAAAACCCAAATGCTTTGTAAAGCATCTATTACCTACAGTGGTTTGTCTGGAACAAAGCCATTAAATGAAGAAAAAGCCAATTTACAATTGCTGCCAGTGGCACAGCTTTTGTGTGAGTCTTGGTAATTTTTAACTTGTGTGTTCAAGCTAAGAAAGGATCTGCAGTGAGTATTTTTAGAGTACAATGAATTTGCTCTTCAGTGCTACAGCCTATATCCAAAAAGCTTTTGACATGCCACAGCCCCACTATCAGAAGGTCTCGCTGTGAGCTGTGTGCAGCTGTGTGTGCTCTGAGACTGTCTGGGAGAGCTGTGCTCGTGCACAGGTGGGATCACAGGGAGAAACCCCAGACTCAAGCAAAGGAGAACAGTGTGCAGGAGCTTTTTACAGTGTACAGCTGCAAGATGGTTATTTCCCAGCAGCTGGAGGTTTTCTGAGGTGTGGGGCTCATGTGTTCTGCTTAAGTTTTAAAAGATGAAATTGATAGTTTGGGCAGCTGCAAGGGCCGGAGGCACTGTGAGAAAGAAGCAGCGTGCTTACACTGACAGAGGAATTGTCATCCAGCTTACACTTGAGCAAGGCAGTTCTTTGCTCAAAAGGGTCTGGAGACAAGGAAGGGCAGCAGCCCAGTAAACATGTGAAGGGGGGACACAAAGGACATGTCAAACTGGACATGGCTGACTTTGGGGTGATTGAGAAACTTATGGAAAGGAAGAGGTCAACTGTGTGAAAGCAGAAAGGGAGGAGGGGTTTGGCCATTATCAAGTGTCTCAGAACAGCATAATCAGAAATATGGGAGAGGTAAATGAGCAGTGATTACCGGGAAAGCAATTCACTCCCTCATGCCAGGTTTTCAAAAGCTTTATGTGCCGTAGGTTAATTGCCAGCTATTTGCTTTCACTCTGGATTGAGCCCCAGGCTTCCTGAGGTGATGTCCTTCCCTGTCCCTCACAGACCCCCACGGTCAGGCAGCTCAACTCTGCACATCAGTATGGGCTATCTCAGCTCAGCCTCCCTGGCGGTGCCTTACTCAAAGAAATCATTAGTTGGGTTCCTGGTTTTCTTTCTGTACCTTTTGCATTATCCTAGAAAGTGCCTGCCTGGATGTATGTAGGGACTGGGAAACAGGTCTTTGTAAATTAAAGCAAAGATACAAGATCCTGACATGAAAAAGTATCACTATACCTTGTCTTCTGGAAAGCAAAGTGAGAAATGTTCCTAATTTTGACAGAGATTATTGCAATACCTAGAGGATGTGTGAAACTGAAGTGGGGGCTGTTCTTTAGTCCTGCTTTTATGTAAAGCATCCATGAAGTTTGCTTCTTTAAAGGGTGGATATATAGTCTGTGTGGTGGGGAGAATGCACAAGGCAAGGAACTCAGTGCTTATTTGTCTTATGTGGCTCTTAAGACGTGAATTTCTGTGGGAGAAGAAGATAATGTCTTCTGTGGGAGTGTCATACCCCTCTGTCTAAGGAGAGGTAATGTCTTTTTTGAAAATCCACAGAAATGTATTATTGGTTTATAATCTTAATACTGTCTGTGTATTTTTTTGTCTGTTTTCTTTATGAAATCCCTCTGATTGCTGGTTATTTTTACAGGCCTGTAGGTGCTCTGTGCTTCTGGGTCATGGCTCTTTTCCTTGTTTGCTCTGACAGAAAGCAATCTTCAGGAACATCTCAGGTTTTCGTCTTGCCTTTCCTTGCTATAACTTCAGTCTGTTGTGCAAAAGTGAGAAAGAAATGTGGTTACTGAATTTTGACAGGTTTTCCCTTTCACCCACAGAGCTTTGAAGGCAAATTGCTTACCAAAAACGTGCTTGGATAAGTGAAGGATATGCAGGAAATGGGAAGAGAGATCCCAAGATATCAAGTGGCCTGTAGAGGACAGTGGTTATTTGCAGGTATCTGTGGGGCAGGTGAGTAATGTGGCCCCGTCTCAGCCAGCAGGAGAACACCAGGATGGCTGTGCTTTGTATCAGTGCAGGCATGCAGCTTGGCAGCCTGTTAGCAGTGTTTTGAGTGATTTTGAAAAGCTCCTTCTGCATTATTTAGTGAGTGAATTTTTCAAGACAGAGCCTTTAGCTCCTGAGAGAGAAGGAAGAGCCCGGCGAGACGCTGTTGTAAATCTGTTCCTGCCAGTTGCCGGTGAGAGCTCCTGCTGCTGGTTTCCCCCTCAGTAATGACAAACCAGCTGTTTGGGTGTGCTGCTGCGGTGCTGGTGGGCATTTGGGCTGCCCTGTGCTGTAATACAGAGCACAGAGCAGTGAAGCTGATGGGGAGGAGTTCTGGTAAGAGAGCAGAGCTATAATCCGATGCCTCAGGGAGCCGTACGCAACGCTCGGCAGAGCAGAGGCTTCTGAGGGCTGCAGTGTGGAAAACACCACACCAAGGACAGGGCTCATGTCAGCCCTTGGGCCAAGGGAGTGAGGCAGCGTTCCTGGGAATAGCTGGCTGAGGAGCAACCCTGTGCTAGCTGTAGGATGTTTTAAGTGAGGGAATGGAGCTCACTCCCAGAGGGAGCGAAGACAGGGGTGACCTTCATCAGGAGCTGACGGCAGTGAGCCCTTCTGCGGATCAGTTCTGTGGCTTCTGCTTAGGCTTCATGTGTGTGATCTGTCCTCACAACTCACCTGGGTGAAGAATTCAGACTGAGAAGCCACATTAGATTCATTAAGTTCCCAAAAAATTGTGCAAAAGTGAGATACCAGGTCTGATAATTTTCCTGGATTTTCTTATGCTTGAGGAGCACAAGAGCTTAAGAAGAGGAAACTTTTTCAGTGTGACTCTTTCTTGAATACACTGGGTGCATCTGGCACATCTCCCTGTCTTAGGTTCAACTAAAAGCACCAAAACAAGTGACTTCAAGCTTGAATTCCTATGTGTATTTCATGGTAGACATGGGCATCCCTTCATAATTCTAATTTTAAAAGGATATATTACCATTCCAGAGCAGAGAAGGATTTTTCAGATAGAGGAAAGAAGAGCTTACACCAGAGCAACACACAGCCTGGCAGTTGAGTCGGTGGGTCTGGATCTAGATCTTTGTTCTCTGTGCTTTAGTCCTGGAAATTAAACTGACAGTCTGTTTTTCCTTAATGTTGAGGTTGATTGCTATTTTGGAGGATACATGAAGCTTTACTCAGGACTCAGCCTCATCTCATGCTGGTTTACAATTGTTGTCAGATGAGTTATGGTATTTGAGATGAGCTGTTGTAAAAACATATGTATGTTCTTAGCTGGCAACAAATTTTAGTATTTTAATGATGCTTAAGACAGCTCCAGCACAGAGAAGACACCCTATTAAAAACAGTAAATCAAGCTCTGCAAGCATGATAGCTGAATTAGAGTTTGAGCTATTCCAATGTCTTTGTATTCTGCTCTGTTGATGATGTGTACACACACAGACAGATAAACTATTTGCAGTTATAGTTTTGCAATTCAGTGTGTTGCTTACAGCAACAATACATTTTAAGCAAACAGCACAATATTGGATCAGCTATCACCAATAAAGCTAGTTTGGCTTCATAAAATCCTCCTCAGTGCATTCTTTCATTTCTAAACGATCTTCATAAGCCACAATTGAGAGAAGCATCTTGTAGAAAGACTAAATACCTGAATAATGGCAAAATGTGTTTCCCATTTACCACTGTCTGATATGGTTGGGGGAAGGGAGAGAGGAGGTCAGGTAGTAGGGGGTAAAAACTCATTTTCCTGGTCCTGCACTGAATGATTGTAGCAATATCTATGTCTCAATAGACTTGACAAGGGAGAAATCTAAGGCACTCTGACATGAGAAGGCATCTTGAACTGTGCTCAACCTTTAATTCTTTACGGAATATGAATATTAAACACCAACCATAGCTTACTCTGACAGATGAGGTTTAACTTATGGGCTCTTTGCTCTCTGTGTCAGAGACATAAACCTGTGTTATCTCTGTCTTCAGAACAAGTTCAGTAGCTACTTCTTCTCCTCCTCCACTTTCAGCTTCTCATATTCTCTTTGCATCTCAGACTACAGGTAAACAAACTCCTTCCATCTTTTGCCTTTCAACTACACAAGGCAACACTGCTTAAAATTCCTGTCTTTCATATTCCATGAGCCCCTGGGAAGTCAATAAATGTCAAAGAAATGTTGGATTATTTATGTATTTATTAGGTCTATGCTACATTTCTGAGAAGCTCTTGTGGCATTTGGTCATCACATTCTTAGAAGACATACCACAGTGTAACAGTGTTCTTGAGACATTACTGTTTTGGAAAAGCACTTCCCTCTTCATTATATCTTTTACCAAATTACTTTCTCAGCTCTTCATTTTTTTTTGTGTGTGTTTCTTTTTTAAAGATTAATAAGGAAATTTTAGTGCAAGAAGGAAGAAGGAAGCGGACTGGTCTTAGAATTTGTGCATTGCACACAATAATTTTTCTCTGAATCAGTTCCAAGTCATGAGTGGTGTCTCATAGCAAAGGCAAAAAGAAGAATCTTATCACGATGGTGCTTAAACCTTTTGGTAGGATTCAGGTAAAGATTTATGGCTCTAGCATTGGTGATAGCCTCTTTCTGGCTGCATGGCTGGTACCCTGTGATGAATTGCAGTCCCCACTTACACAGTTTGACCAGGCATACTCTGGCACTCAGATCTGGCTGGTTACAGATAGGGTCAGCACTGCCTGCCCCACTGAGTTTAAATCAGATGGTGCAGACAGCAGCTTTCTCTTAAATGTGGATGTCCCACCCATGGATGTGATAAGCACTCTGTTGTCATAGCCTGCTGTAGTCTCTCTGAAAATCACACAGCATCAACAGCCTTTGAACTATAAGTCATTTATAGAGACTAGAGAATCCAACCATGGTGGCAGAGGTTCCTAGGGGCTCCCCTCTCCCCCTTCCACTCCACTCCACCCCATAATTTCTGTGTGTCCCTTGTTTTGACTGTGGGATATATTTTAGAATTCAGCTGAATTTGGCTTATGGCTCATCTTTTGACTTGGATGGCAATAGCAAACTAACTCTGTCTCCGTTAGGGATGTTGGTAATGGAAAATCAGAACCTGTAGCTTCTATGGTCTGCACCAAGCTTTCAGAGCAGTGTGAAAAGGCAAGGGACTACACAGAAACAGAAATGTGTGGTTTCTGTAAAATAAAAACCCACTCTCCAAAGTTTGCAATGAACAGAAAGATGTGAGTTGTGCATAGCATTCTCCTGCTGGACTTGAGAAGATTGGCCAAGGACACTGTTGACTAGTTATTTTCCTTTAATGAAAAGCTGGTATGTGATTGTTATTATCCCAGCAGGGGAGACTGCTTTCTAAGTCTTATCAGAATTCAGTAAACCCCCAATATGTGGCCTATCATCCATAAAGGGACAAAATGCTGTGCCTTATGCCTGGATTCAAACCAGTAGTTCATGGGCATTCGAGTACTTCAAATACATTGTGCTCAGACCAATGAGCCATGTCTTCTGAAATCCTTCATCTGCTGCAGTGTGATAGTTAAAGCTGGTAAAGTGGTAATGCTTATTTAATGAGCTCTAATAACTTGTTTTTTTATGAGTAATCTGTCAGGAGGCCCCATTCTCTTTATGCATTTGTCCATCGATCTGTTTATGTGAACAGCTTTCGCTCTGTTATTTACAAATTACTCTCAGATTGTGTTGTTCTCCATTTAGAAAGTGCTGGCAGTCGAGTGGACAAGACAATGTTTCTGATCAGATAATCAATGTCCACATCATTTATGACTAACAGGAAGTAAAGCAGAGGCCTTTCAAATGGTCCCATGGATATTACTAGCCACTGGCATGTGTGGTGGCATCTTTTTTCTCCCAAATCACCCATGTACACAAATACATCATTCATGGCTACTTTTTAAAATAATAGGAAATAATAGACATCGTGCTAAAAGTAGAACAAATATAAGCTGATGCTTTATTGCTGTTTGGTATTGTTTTTAAGCCTTATGGGTGTATGTTGGTTATTTTTAGGCCAGGCAGGGACACGAGAACAGATTGCCCAGGTTGATTCTGCAGTAAGACAAAATGTAAGTTACATCTGGAGCAGCAAGGAAGAGAAATGTTTAAGGAATAAAAGTTACCTCCAAGATATTAAACACAGGCAGATCCACATCTTGATGGCGTACTCACTTAGATGGAAACACATTCACCTAAGTGTGCATAAAATATTATCACTTTTTTAATGGGTCAATTTAGGAGTAAGCCCAAGAATTCCAAGGTCAATTATTTGTATTTTTCATTACTGTAGATAATAAATAATATGGCTGCCAATGTCATTGGGGTACCATTTTACTGAGTATGAAGGTGGAGTGCTGTAGGACCTGCAAGGAGGTGATAATTTTTGGCAACACAAGTCTGCAGTCAGCTGGGAAAGGACTTTATTACTGACAGAATTTTTACTATGCTGGCTCTAAGTTTATTAAGCAGTATACTGCATAATTTCTGTCAGCATATTGTGTCATTTTCTGAGCTATATAATAATATTGCTTTGAACTTCTAAGTGCCTTCCATTTCTGTAGCTTCCTAAAAAGTTATACCCATTTTAATTGCCATGGCACCCCAGAGAGGAAAAGAAATATTTTCCTCCTCCTGGGAGAAATCAATACTACTTTCAGCAGTGAAAAAGAAGTGAAATGAAAGGCTCAAAATCAAGCTAAAGTTTTGTCAGGACTGGGCTTGCAAAGGAAGCAGCATCTCGTGTCTTGGATGTCGGACTGACAGGTCTCAAAACAGCTGGTCTTGGCCCCAGACTTTCTGCACAACACTTAAATAAATTCCTTTTGCTTCACTTCTGCAGACGTGACTGTATCCTGCTCCCAGTCTTGGCTTTTGCAGGAATGGGTTCTTTGGGGCACTGTGCTTTCTGGAGTGTGCTTTGCTCAGTGAAATAGCTGCATTCTTTAGACACTAATCACCAAAAGCACCCTTCCAAAATAACAACATATTTTACAGGAGTGTCATTTTCCCTCAGACAGCGATAGAACAGCTTTCCTTGTATAGTGCAGCACAACCACAGTTCCTCCTGTGACAGCTGGTTGAGTCATCTGAGGATGAAAGCAGGTGCCTTTGACTGTCTCAGAACATGCCTAGAGCACAATCTCCGGGGCACCCTCAGGTTGTCAGTGTTCATAACCTGGCCAGCACTTGGACAGAAAGCCTCTGAGGGAAACCCAGGATGCTGTAGGACACTGAGTGGGAGATTTCTCTCACTGGCCTATGTGCCTGCCAAAGGTACACAGAGATGTTAGGATGCAAGGTACCTCCTCAGTAATTCTCTGTCAGATTTGGCATTAGATAAGTCCTCATTATTTGTAGGACTTGATTAGGCCATATCAGACTCCACAACACCAAGGCTTTGAGCCCTATAACCTGTATTAATGCTTGTTGTGCTCTGTTTACCTGCTCTGATTCTTGATCATGGGTACAGAATCTTCTTCATCGTTATCTCTGTGGTGTGGCTGGGTACCAGCAGTGGGTGTGGTGAGCCGGGCCTCTTTCATATGTATCCAAAACTGGGAGTACAAGTTTGATATGCACTAAATTCTCTGTGATGTTTCATTCCAAACTACAGAAACAACCTACCCACTTCAGAGTGAAACAATCTCACTTGCTCTCCATGTTAGAGCAGGTGACTCAGCACAGAGAGAAAAAACTAATTTCCACCTTCTTCATCCCTCTTATCCTCTTGCTATAGAACCTTTGAGACTATAACTTAGTCAGGACTGTAAGGGTGACCTGCAGAATCAGGTTTCTCCATTTTTTCATATCCTTGTCTGAGAGCAGAAAGAAAAGGTTTTTATCAAGAAAAAAAAAAAAAATATTTTTCCTAAGCATTTTTTCCATCCTTGTCCATGTTGGGAATGTTAAGATAAGGTTTTCTGGTTTGGCTGGAGATTTCCTTCAAAAAAAGGGCTAAGGAAGGGATGAGCAGGGCTCTAGTGGTTCTAGAACAGTCATAACTGAAGAGGTATGGTCTGGTTCTCTAATGAAGAATTCTTAATTTTCAGGGTTTCTACATCATGACACTTTTTCTGTTTTCTGAGTGTTTTTGACCTCCCTTTTACAGGAGCTGAGCAGCAGTTGCTGTTCTGCTCTGTACTATCAGAGTGATAGGGAAATCTTGAGAGCTTTCAAAAACTTGGTCAAATTCGATTTGGGAGCTATTTGTAGGATTAATTAAATGTATAGGTTGAGCATCCATAACTCATGGATTTGAGGAAGAGATTTGGGATAAGCAGCATCTCAGTCTTTGTCAAGCTGTAGTAACTATATTTCATCAGACTGATGTCTTTCACTTTTGTCTTCTTTAGCCTGTCTATTCTGCCCACCCATTTTTATTCAAAATAGGACTATTGTAAAACATGTATGATTTTTTTTTTTTTTTACTTTTGCTAGATCATGCAAAAGCAGTACATGTGTTTAATATCACCACAGAAGAGAGGGGCAAAAGTCAGTGGGACTTGGTGTTTACCCATCAAAACAAAGAACAGAAGTAAATCCCAGGAAGATATCCCATTTAATAGTCCTGCTTTTTACAGAAGGCAGAATTCAGCAGCCTGCAAAGCAGGAAACACTCTTGGCAGATCACAAGTGGAAAAAGTGAGGGAAGGAGATTAAACTTGAGGATGAAACACCTACATTGATGAGAAATAGGTTAAATAATGCTCCACTTTTCAATTATGTTAGAACTGTGGGTACTGAAGCCTGCTCATTAGCTGAGGCTATAAAATGCCACATTTATTGTGTCATTTTTCTTTCAAATATTTGCCCGATGGGCTTGTGAAACGTTTAGTCTGCCTGAAATTCCCACTGTCTCTCCCAGAGAAAGCTTCCCTTCCTGGCTTTATACTCAGAAATGTCAGATCCACACCTGTTAGCTCTCCTCTATTAAAACAGTGCTCAGTACTAACATTTTTCACATACTCCTTGTGAAGAGGAACATTATGTCCTACTCAACCTCCTGCTGACCATCAAATCTAAACTGACTGAGTTCATTGCCAGGCAGCCCTCTGGGTCACTCTGTCCTGGTGTCTTACTCCTCACTGAACTCTCCAGCCCCCTGAAGCTATTATTGACTCACTTTTTCTCTACAAAATGAGCATGTGACAGCTCAATTTTGTTTCAGGGCCTGAGCTATTGCTGTATTAATCAAACAGTAATTATTTGCCTTATATTTAGTACTTGTCTAAGTCAATCACCATCAGCCTTCTACCAGCCTTTCTTACTCCAAAGCATCCTCCAAGCGTCACATTTTGCTTTGTTAGTCACAAGGTATCAGAACTTCTTGTCCTGGTACTTGGGGGCCTCAAACAAAAGTAAATCTCCTTACTGATCTTTGTCTCTCTCCCTTTTACTGGTGTGCATCCTTTCTTTGATGTCAAAGGGTTGTCTTGGGGGATTCATACTTAATTCAGCTGTTAGGATGCAAAGATTTAACTGTAGTTGCTTTTTGCAAGCAATCCCTTGGATTTTCTGAGAGTTTCCATGCAAATGAAAAAATGTTTCCACACCAATGACAAAATGTTTCCACACCAATCTGCGTGACGTGCTAACTGCAATTCAGGATATGTGTACTGTGTCTTCAGTATATTCCCAGTTCTACTAAGAGCTGGTAATCAGTTTCAAAGTAAAGACACATTTTCTTTATGCTGATATTTTCACTTGCTGTGGGCTATAGACTAGCAGAATATTTTCCTTCAGCCTTTAACTGGGGACTTCTGTTTGCTGAATAATAACTGACTGAATTCAGACAACCCAATGAAATAAGAAGCAAAGAGGTCGGAGCATTGCTTTGCCTCCTTTGCGTGTTACTTGATGGCTTTCCTGGTCTGATAATTATCCAATGCAGTAATAGAGAAAAGGTCAGAGTTATTGTGAGGCTGCTTCTGAATGTAATTTTTCAGCTCATTTTTGGCATGTCATATATATAATCTCCCAATGATGAATATTTGCATTTCATTGCCATGGTTTAGGAGGGTTTATTTTGCCTGTGTTTCAAATTGCTTTCAGTGCTCTCTGCAAAATGTGCTTTGCAGCAATGCAATGTACTTTCTGAATTAATTTTAGAAATTTGGTTTTGTTCTTCCCCTTCATTTCTGGTGTCATTCTGGTGTAGGGGCAGCATGAATGAGTTTGGAGAGTAGGAAAGGAGTATCTAGAAGATTTGTAACTTAATAAGAATAAAAAATATAGTTCAGTTCATAATATCATCCAAAAATTTTTCTTCTCTGCAGAGATTAATGTTCAGAGGTTTTTAAACCCGTGTGCTTGTACATGCTCACAGTGAATTACTATTATTATTAAATCTAAAGAGAGGAGGGAAGCACTGGGTAGGAAACACTGTTTCCCTGATTTCTCCAGTTCCCTGCAAATACAAAGAAACTTTTAGGACAGACAGCACTCGGCAGAAGGATATGGCTTGCAGTGTTTTTGTCTCAGAAGCAGTGTTAGTATGCAGGCCATCCATACATCTGTTTTCACTCATCTTGCCAGAGAGCCAGTGAGTGTCTTGTGGAGAGAGGTTTAGAATAGTGGAGATTGTGTAAGCTTTTATAAGTTAAAGAGAGGATTTAAATGTATCTTCAGGGACATCTGTATGCCAGGCATGTGCCACTTTGGATTCAGGCAGTGAATTCATTTCCAGAGTGGTGAGCCTACACATAGCGCTGTGAAGACATCAAGTGCTTTAGGGGGTTGTATCTTCTTGCAGACAGATCTTATATCATCTGTCTAAAGTGTGGGCACCACTGGTCCCATAATTCA
Source organism: Rhipidura dahli (assembly GCA_013399225.1). Lineage (NCBI taxonomy): Eukaryota > Metazoa > Chordata > Aves > Passeriformes > Rhipiduridae > Rhipidura > Rhipidura dahli. The sequence goes on along the minus strand of VXAC01005428.1, from coordinate 317,301 downwards.
GGAGTTTGGACATTTAAGCCTGACAAATATTTAAGAGGCATTTGGACAACACCCTTAATAATTTAATTGAACTTTTCATCAGCCCTGAATTGGTTAGAGAGCTGGACTAGATGATTATTGTAGGTAGCTTCCAAACAAAATATTCTATTCTATTCTATTCTATTCTATTCTATTCTATTCTATTCTATTCTATTCTATTCTCTCTCTATGGGTCTAAGTAAAATATCTCAAAGTTTTTTTCTTATTTAGAGTTCTCATGCAGCTCTCTCTCCTTTGGATGAATTATTTTATGGAATAGTTCAAGAAAATAGTCCAGAGAGATTTTATATATATTGTTGTATCTATTGACAGTAGAAACAGTTCCCACCCTTAAAATCTCTAGCCTAAGTAGTAAATTAAGTCTATTTTGAGAGCTGTCCTCTTTCTTCAGTTTGGACTGTTTGGTCATCCCATCTTCTGCTTATTATTACTGTAAATTCTATGTTTGCAAAGAAATATGTGAATGTAATTGAAAAGCAATGAGAATAATCAAAAGCCTAGTGAAACATGGGTTGTGAGGAAAAAAAATTAATGTGTGGCTATTTGATCTTCTAATATGTATAAAAGACTGCTGCAAGAGGAAGGCAATAATTCATTTTTCATGCCCAGGGCACAAGTGATTATGGCTTTGAACTGCAATTCTGAATCTCTCTGAGCATTCTCCATTGGCTTGTATTTCTTTCAAGTGACCAATTACTCAAGTACTTGCTATTCTCATAAAACGTGCTCCAGCCACAGCTTTGCAGTGTGATTCCATCTATGAGCTCTGTGACTCTCAGACAGGCTACTGTGGGGCAGCTCTCTGATCTCAGTGCAGGTGGGGCAGAAATATGGTGTAGATTGAGCAAGAAGCCCAACAGCAGAGCAGAGGAAGGACTTGGGATCTGGGACTCAGTCATGAGACTGATACAGGACAGGGCCAAATGTGAGCTTGCGAATGAGGTCACCATTCAGGATTCTCTCACCTCTGAGAGCCTGACTTCAGCATCTTTCTCTCTCCCTCCTCATGACCTCACTGATAACCATCACATGGCCTTAGCCTAATCATGATGTGAGAGCCCCCGTTCAGTGGTCCGCGATGGGTCAGAAAGCAGCTGGGCTCTCTGCTCTGAGAGTTAGCAATATAAATGTTATCTCTGACTGAGGGAAACTTTATACTGTTTTTTAATCTGTTGGACATCCTGCTTGGAAGGAGGAGTAATTTTTCAGCTGCAGGAAAGCCATGAAAAGGAAATCTTTTGTTGCTGTTTGACTGATTTTCACACTGACAAATGGAAACAATCAATGGAAGTTACCAGCCCGGGAACATCTATCTTCCCTTTTTCCCATGTGAAAATCTCCTGTCTAGAATGAGATCAACTTTATTGGGAAACTGAACTAGAATTCAGATATTTGCACTGATATGGTGGTCTACTTCATACTGCTTACAAGACTTGTAATCAGAGCTGTCTAGATAATACTGATATCAGTTAAAGTCTTTGAGAACCTTCTCAGTGTGACAGACTACCTTTTGTTTCGTGCAGTCACACCTGCCATACCTGAAATCCTAATTTTGAATCTTTTTTTTTTCCTCACTCAAAAAGGTGGAATTAATTTTGGTTGTGTATTTAGTAGTCCTGCTTGGGGCTGCTTCAAATTCATCTGTTAACCTTTACCACCAAAAGCAATGATGGAAATGGAACTAAAGATTTGTGGTGGCTTCTTTTAGTAATGTCTTCCCCTAAAACAAAGTATCTTCCATAACAATCATTCCATCTGCTGTATGGAAAATACTCTCTTAGGCTGCATTTCCTTCATAAGAATAATACAGATGTAGGTAGCACTTCCTCGGCTGAGGGTTTGGCTCACATTATGTTTCCTCTCCATTCCAGTCCCAGTATCTATCCCCATATGGATCACATTCCTGCATGTCTGGCACTGGTGTATGTCTACTGCTCTCTCCTTTCTCTGTCAAAGGATTGGGGGAAGAGGGGTGTCTGTTCTAAATCATAATTCTTTTTTGCTTTATTCTTGATCTAAAAAGGAGGCTGTATTTGTTCAGAATCCAGCAGGAACTGAAGACTCTTTTTGAGATGGAGAAGAATCCAGGAAGACTTTAAATACAGGGAACTAGGCAGGAGTCTCAGCTCCTTTGTCACACAGTGGGTAGTCAAATCTTTGAACTCACTGTTAGCACTCAGAAACTTTTTTTGATCTTGCAATATTGTTATATGGATTATGCAGCTCACCAAACTGTGATCCCTGTTGCTTTTATGCTAGAAGTAACCAAAAGCCTGATGCAGCCCAATTGCTCATAGCCTTTAGGCAACTTGTCATAGGGCAGATATCAGTGAGGTAGAACATTGCTAAAGGGTCCTGAAAAATAATCCAGTGGAATTGCAGGCTGGGATTGACTACAGGCCAGTGCCTGAATCACTCACTGACAGATCAGGCTCCAGTCTCAGCTGGAGTAGATCCGAGTTCTGCATGAAGGGACTAGAGAAAGCAGATGGGCATTCATCATATCCATAGAAACTTAAAAACCCAGGTTTCCAGGATTTGCATAAAGCTGATGGGGAATTTGAAGCTTAAACCCAGAGGGATCATGTGGAAAAATCCCCTTACTTACATACAATAATATCTTTTCAACCCTATAGCTTCTAGCACAATTTCTTTCCTGCTCTATCCTGCCTTTTTTTTTTTTTGAGGGAAATGGCTCATTTTTCTGCTTGGTGGTAAACAGACCTGATGACCAAAGCCAGGATGTTTTTAGACAAAATAACAACACTGCAAAAAGAATCATCCACAAAACCAACTTTGTTTACTGCCATTCAGAGTCCTGCAGCACCTAAAGAAATTATTTTGGGAATTCCTTTGCAACCAGACAGACTTGCTGCAAACCTAATCCAAAATCTGCACCAATTTTGCTAGCTTTTTTCAAGATTTACAACAGTCTGGTTATCTTTTTCTGATTCATCTTTTCCTGTTTTGCATTTGGAGTTAGCCTGTGCTGATCCAGAAATCATCAAACTGCTGCAAATGGACCCTGATATTTTCATACTGAGCAAAGGCAGTGAAAGGGGAAAGTCTCATGTAACTCTTACCTGAAGATCCAGAAAATGCCTCAAAGCCCAGATACATACCCACACTAGGCACCACCCTGACATGAAAGAAAGCCCTGCAAAGAATTACTGTGATGTTTTTGCCACAGTAAGAAGGACTGAAAAGTTTTCATCAGAACTTAGTGGTGCTTTCCAGGGGCAGCTCCAGATACTGAAGAAATGTGTGTTTCTACTTGTTGTAGAGCTTTAGGAGGTTTGGTGGTTGAGAAGCCATGAGAAACAGCACCTTGACTCTGTGCACTGCTCTTCCCGCCCTGCATGCTCCACTTAAACTGAAAACCAATTGACAATCAAACCCAATCTTACAAAATCCGGGTGATTTCCCCCACAGATACTTAGAGAAAGAAAAACTCTGCTTTGCATCCCTGCCTAAAGTAGCCTTAGGGATTCACTGCCCATTTTAGTATTTGGTTTACTCCTTTTCTCTCAGCAAAATTGTCCCTGGCTATTTTGTGTTTGGATGCACAGAGTCCAAATGAGAATGTACTCTTGGCAATACCAATAAGTAACTAACTTAATTGCATTTCATATATTTACTTCAGACCAACTTCAGTGAAACAAATGCACGAACCAACCCTTCTGAGTAAAGACACCTTTGTGATCAGAAAACACCTGCACACAGAGGGCTGGTGCTCCTTTACCCTTACCTAGAGCCATGCAAGCTGTACCAAAGAGTCATAATCATTTAAGACTTTTGGCTTGATAGAAACATCCTGTTGAGTTTCATCTCTGCTCCATCTAATTTCCCTGGTCTTCTGCAACCTGTATTACTTTTGTAAGTAAGAGGAAACAATTTGCTTGTTAACATTATGCTGGTTTAAATAGACTTTCAGGTATAGACTTTCCATAAACCTAGAAAGCAGACCAGCCTATCTGTTGGCTTTTAATTCTGAAATTTATTAGCTCTCCACATCCATTTCAGATACAAGCACAGTCTTAATTGCTCCATTTTTATTCTCACAGAAGATGCAGTAAATCTTAATGGTTGTGTTTCAAACATTAAGAAGCAATGTAGTAGTTGTAGGAGAAAAGCATTCAAAACACATTAAATTAGTAAGTGCTTAATAACATTTCATTTTCAAGCTGTTCATCAGAATTTGAGTTTGAAGTAAAATGTTGCAAGAATTCTTTAAAGAGAAATCCAACTGGAACACTTTTTCACCCCCAAACTTAAAATTTCCTTATAACATTTTCCTAACTCCTCCTTCCCTTCTGAGACTTTCAGAACTGTGAAAACAATATTTTTTTGCTTTAATTATAATGTTAGTTGAGAATGTGTTATTTTGGCTATATTACCAGCTCACATACAGTTTGTTTATAGCTCTCTGCAAAGCCACTTTAATAAGGTCAGATTTGCAATTTAAATTAACTTTAATATTTCTTGCAAACTCCAGTTCTGTTTGTTTATGCAAGGGGTAAACATACTGGAAATTTATTGTTTTAAAAATACATTCCTTTGTTTCATTTTCAAATTGGTACCTCAGGTAGTAAACAATCTTGACTTTATGTATTTTCTTGTGTGAAAGGAAGAAAACTTTTTTCTTGTTTTGCAGGAAGAGAAGAAAAGAATGTGGGAAAGTTAGAAAGAATGAAATCAGTTAATCAAAATGCAAATTTCATCTGAAGAATGAAAAATTTATTTTACAAGTGAATGCAATTTTCCACTTGTATTTTTTTTTTTTTTCCTAGGGGACTGCTGCTTTAAGGATTTGTTAAATCATATGTAAAAACAGACACCTACACATGAATATCTTGTGACTCTTCACTGGTAATTTTTATTCCCATCCTGGAACTGAATCTTAAAATTGGACAGTTGGTCATTACACTATGGTACTATTTTTTTTCTTTCAATTTGATGACCTTTTTCTTTCATCAGAAAATTTTCTTTCACCCTTATTTATATCAACTACAGATATTTTCAAAGCCTAGCAATTTTAGCAGCTAATGCTACACACCACACAGAAGACACTGCTGTGAAGCCTGAACATGAAACACATTCAGTTTTGCAATTAAACAAATTTGGAAAGGAAGAATTATTTTTTCCTGGACATTGATTTGAATATTTAACACCTATCATGTGATAGCCTGCCAACAGGAATGTGAACGTTATTAGAAGAATTTCTGATGAAAGGTTCCTGAGACAGCGTGAAATAATTGTATTCATTTTTCAGTACCTTTGTTGAGCAGTTAATGTTTGATATTGTCTTATTTATATAAAAGCTGGGTCACTGTCTTATAGATTGTATCACGGCTTGGTTCCTACCACTTTGAGATAGTGGAGTATCTCTATTATCTCACTCATAGCAAGTTATTTTATTTTCTGAGTGCTAGAAAAAAAAGTGAAACGTGTTCTTGGCTGGAAGAGTAGATTGCAAGCAGAGTCCTAGGTCTTCTGTCATAGTATGTTGATGCCTCTCACCTGCCGAACCCACCCAAGAGCCTGTTCCTTAAGCCAAGAGCCAGAGTTGCTGCAGAATAACTTTTTTATAGATCTGACATGTGTTGTGGATAGGTTTGAAGTGACAGTGTCAGTAGCCTGGCAGTGGCAGGCAGGCAGGTGTGACAGGCATAGCTGTGCCCAGAGGAGTCCTGCCATGCCCACAGTCTGTTGGATCTGGGCTCACTGTATTTTTCCTGCTCTTTGCATTCCTGTGCAGACACATAAGGTCCTTCCTCTTTTTCTGCTTCCTGCCTGAAGGAATGTGGGGGTGAGAGTCAGGTCTGTGGGCTCAGCAGCTTTTTGATCTTCAGAGACAGCCAGTGGAGAGGCCATACAGCACATGTGAGCTTGTGCCTGTGGACATGGGTTTGCTGAGGAGGGAGGTTGCCTACCAACCTAGCTATGAAAGATGTGTTGATTGGATATTTCAGAAATTCTAGCTTTATGCTGGTGGGGATTTTGTTTGTTTGTTTTCTTGCGGATTTTTTGGTTTTTTTTTTGTGCCAGCCTGCTAGCCATTTTTAAAACAGAGATAAATATAGCCTTCTTGTGAGGCTAAATGCATAAAGGTGTAAAAAACACAGTAATTTTTTGGGCAGGAGTAGGAAAGAGAGGGCAAACCTTGGGATGCGCAAAGGAAGAAATGAGAAGATGCTAAAGGAGGTGACAGAGAGGTGATGTTGAGGATTTATTTCCCTTAAAAGTTATTCTGTTTTGTTGTTTTTAAGACGATAATGTCATCCTGCTTTGAAGAAATACAGCTCTTGAGATCATTTGTCTCTAGCAGCAGCAGCAGGAAGAAATAAAGGCATGGATACAGATTTTCAAGGCAGTGATAGCCTTTGCCCTGCTTTGTTCTGATTTGCCTGGGAATGGCTTGACAGAAACATGGATGTTGGTGAGGACAGAGATTTCTCTTGTAGCTATTAAAAATGAAGACTTTTGGTTCATGAAAAGACTGAGCAAGAAGCTTTCATCAAAATCTCTTTTCTTAAAATGAACTCAGTGAAAAATTGAAGTTCATAAAAGTATATGTGTTTTGACCAACTTCTTTTCTCAAGAAAATTTCTGATGTGAGGTTTGGGTCAGACCACCACAGAACACTGAATGACCAATTCTTGACAATGTGGCCAGTAGCTTGATCCTTAGGACACTGACTTATACCCTGAAGTTTGCACACATCCACGGAGCTGAGCTATCCTATGAACAGTTGGATGTTCTGAGGAAGTACACCATTATCCATCAAAAAAGAAACAACAAGAAAATGTAAAATAAAAAACCCTCTCCCCTCCTAAAAGCATTAAAAACCCACATCTTCTCTTGATGTACAAGGAGCACACCTTTTTAAACCCTGGCTATTTGATATAGAAGAAATATTGTTTTCTGACCAATCTTAAATAATAGCTGCCTCCAAAGAATTTCCTTCTACTGTCGCAAGAGAGAAAAATTAGATGCATAGGAAAGATTAATTTTCTGGCATCCTGTCCATGTTTCTGACACAAGTTTATGGGCGAAGAAGCTCATTTCTTCCCTGAGGCTTCTTCTCTTGAAGAAATATCACTCTTCTGGTTTTCCCATGCTACACCTGGTGCATCAGAGCTCCCCACGTGTCATTGCATCTTCTTAGGGTAGAATGGCAATTTTGTTCCTGGTTGAGTCTATTAATTCATTTCATAATTATGCATGCTATTTTTCTTCTCTGCTCCCTGTCTATCTGTGCATTGCCTGAGGCTACAGCACTGAAGTTTTCACCTGGTGGATTCCTACTGTTTGTTGTTGGTATCATTGTAGGATATATTTAATAATTCGTTCAGACTTTGGAGGTTGAAGGGAGAGGTTAATCCCATTTAAAATGTAATATCTGTCAAAGCATTTAAAATCCAATTTAACAGCTCCAAAACCTGACTTTTGCTGTGTACACAAATAAGAAAAAAGCTACTCTACACAAGATGTCTTGATGAAACGTGACCTACACTCCTCTCCACCCTTAATAAGTCAGTGCGAAGAGATAGCTTTGTCCCTGGGATACTGTTACAGTGCAGACATCATTAAGGAGGTAAAATTGCTTCAAACATTGCTACTGAAGCTTTTTGCAATGTGGAGAAATAAGAAATGATTGAAATTACTCCTTAGTCAGGTAAAAAATAAAAAAAGTCACAGCAGAGAATTTCAATCCACATCCAGACTCTTGAAAAATCTTAGGGCAAAAATCTCCACTGGGAGCAGTTTTTTTCTGGGTGTGAGATAACCTTTCAGAAGAGTTTCCCCATTCTGGTATTTTTTTTTTTTTTTAATTAAAATAGTTTTTCTTTTCTGACCTCCATTTCCTACAGCCTGATCTTCACATAATCTCAGGACGGTCAGGGTTGGAAGTGACCTCTAGAGATCATCCACTCCAACCCCCCTGCTAAAGCTGGTTCAGCTACAGCAGGTTGCTCAGGGCTGTGCTCAGACAGGATTTGAATACGTCCATAGAAGGAGACTCCACAGCCTCCCTGGGCTACCTGTCCCAGTGCTGTCACCCACACAGTACAGATGTTTTTCCTCATATTTAGATAAGACTTCCTGTACCCCTGTGTGCACCCATCGCTCCTTGTCCTGTCACTGGGCATCATTGAAGAGTCTGACCCCATCTGCTGGACACCTCCCTTTAGGATATTGGTAAACATTCCTAAGGTCCCCTCTCAGCTGTCTGTCCTCCCATCTAAACAGGCCCAACTCTCTCAGCTGCTCCTTGTAAGGGAGACACTCCAGTCCCTTAATCACCTTTGTGTTCTTCTGCTGGACCCTTTCCTGCAGTTCCTTGTCTTGTACTGAGGAGCCCAGAACTGGACACAGCGCTCCAGATGTGACCTCACCAAGGCAGAATCACTTCCCCCCACCAGCCACACTTTTCCAAATGCATCCCAGGATACCACTGGGTTCTTGGCCACAAGGGCACCCTGCTGGCTCATGGTTAACTTGTCCAACAACAAGTTGTCTTGGCCTGTCTCTCATCTATGCTGTCAAGAAGAACTGAGGCTGATTGGAAATAAAATTGTTTTGGAGATTTCTCCTGGGAAACTCTGTGGATAAATGGTACATGTCTTTCTTCTGGAATACTAGCTGTGGACCAAGATCTTCCATGCTTTCCCCTGCATCTGCCCTGCTTAGGTTTTGATGCTTTGTTTACATCAAAATCTCCTGTTTGTATCAACTTCTGAGTCTGTTGATGACTTTAATCTGAACTTGGACTTAAAATTGGTTTGGAGGGTCATATTTTCAAAATGAAATGTGCTGGAAAAATTTCAAGAGTGTGTTCCTCCCTTGACTCAGAGAGATTAATTATCCTTACATGCCAGTGAGAATTCTCAATGGCTATGTGTATTACATCTTCTTTTCTTTTGCTAATAAACTGAGCACTCAGGAACAGCTACTGTTGAGGGCAAAGTGCCAATCTTGATCAACCAGTAAAGCCATTCACCTGAGGAAATGTCGTATTTCAATGAAGATAATAACCCATCTGTTCAGTTATCTGTTATTGCTCATATTTTTTCATCTCACTTCTCACAAAGGGTGAGGGGTGTAGGCTTTTCAATCCATTTGCTGCTGCTTCTTCTCCCTTTCCAGTAATATATTACTAGTACTAATTCTTTTTATGTGATTCTTCTGCCTTATGAGATAGAAAGATTGAATGATATTGGTTGGCTGTACAACAGCAGTAGAAGTTACGTGGCGAAAACATCTTTGTTGTTTGATGTAATGTCCCAGTGAAAAAGCCATGAATTTTCCACATTTTGAAATGTATAGTATAACCATATTTAATAATCCCTAAAGAGATAATTATCAGGCTGAAGAATGAAAGGAGAGGAAAGAAGATATCATGACCTCTGCAATAGCTGTGGAGCAGGAGCAGGGGTTGATGCGAGCCTTGCAATGAAATGCAGACTCCAAACCCTGACTGCAAGTAGAACTTATGGGATGTTTTAATTCCTGTCAGGTTGGAGCCTCTTACTATCTTAGGCCAATGTCAGAGCACAAGGCATAGATTAAGGAATCTGATATTGTATTCCTGGCTCTGCCACTGATTTGCTGCATCACCTTATTTGATTGATTCAACCTTTATGTCTTAAATTGTCTTCAAAATGAAGATAGTTTTAACCACTTTATATGGATGTTGAGATTTTATATCTCTCTTGTTTTTTTGTTTTTTTGTTTTTTTTTAATGACAGTACTGTGTGATCTCTAATGACCAGGCTGCTTGTCATTATGCTCTTGGACTGTATCTCATGAGTCTTCAGTGATAAAAACGATTGTTTTTAGCTTTAAACTGGTGGATATTCTGGCCTTCCTTTCCCAGAGACATTTATTCATTTGCTATTCATCCCCTTGTCATAGTGCTGCAGCAGCACACAGTGATCAGTCACTGCAATGTAACATATGCCAGCTCCAAAAGGAGTTGAGCCAACAGCACTCAGAATAAGTGAGTTTCTTAATGTAACACATGGCTGATAAAAAGAGAAAGATAAATGAAGCCCATAATTCATTCACTGTTTGCACTTTCTGGTAGTGAGACATATCAGGTTGCTGAGTAGGATTTTAAATGCTACCCCCTTACTATTTGTCATTAACATCCCCCCCCACCCCACAACCAGTTATATAAAATAAAGTGAAAACAACATTTAAAAATGAAGTGCAACCGAGCACTACAACTAAATGAGATCACTTTCCTTTTAGGTTTGTTATTTTCAATCATACCTTATATAATGAGAATTGAAATTAAATTTAAAAATTCCCTGGTGCAGTAAAAATATAAATGTAAAATGCTGTTAATGCTCTTTCACTACACAGTCGCTATCATCATAGCTGTCATTGGGGTTGTGAAAAAACTGATTAGATGAAGCATTGATTCTAGAAGGCTCATGCACACATTAATGGATTTTTGTCCATTCTGTGGTAAACCAATTAAAATTCACCTAAGCACTGTGGGTTTGAAAGTCTGACAGAAGCACATAATTTATTGATTTCCTGTTTCAACTTAGGTTGTCTACCATGAGACAGCACAGAGGGAAAAGCTGAGTTACAGGTGACATGGAAAACTGGTGATGTGGTGGGAAATGCAAATAATTTATTAAGATGCAACTGTACATAGAGAAAGACGGGTGGGGGAAAGGCCAATATGCTGAGAGTTATTTCCACTATCTTCTACAAACCGTTCTTGAAAATTTTTTGGCCTTATTATTCTGCTCTAGTACAGAATGCAGCCCTTGTGAGGGAAAGAGGATGGACAGACACTGTTCTGTTCTCTCTGGTGACCAGTGGCAGGACCCAAGGGAATGGCCTGAAGTTGTGTGAAGGGGAGATTTAGGTTGGATATTAGAAAAGGTTCTTCACACAGAGGGTGGCTGGGCACTGGAACAGACTCCCCAGGGCAGTGCTCACAGCACCAGCCTGACAGAGTTGAAGAAGTGTTTGGACAATGCCCTCAGGGACATGGTGTGACTCTTGGGGTGTCCTGTGCAGGGCCGAGAGCTGGGCGCAATGATCCTTGAGGGTCCCTTTCAGCTCAGCACATGGATTCTGTGATTCTTATGTTAATTTAAGAAATATGCCATTGTTTGACTTCACAGATAAGAGATTTTGGGAACCTTGTGTAATTTAGTAAATCCATGGACAGTGTGAGAGATTTGCATGACTTCAGAAGAAGTGCCCTTTCTCTGCCTATGATATCATCAGGTAGGAACAAACAGTATACATTGCCCAGTAAGCTGCAAGCATCTATGAAATTTCATGCAGCAGACTACTTTTCATTTACACTTGCATGGATACAGTGCAATATTAGGGGTACTGATTTATGAATACTGAAGATTAAGCTAGGAGAGAGAGATATTTTATAAGGTGAATAAAATTTGAAAATTGGAGGGCATTTCTACTCCTGTCCATAGACATACTCTCTTATTGAGTTATTCTGTAAGATTAAGTTGAAGTATTTTGCATAATGGAACCTGATAATTGATCTTATTATACCATCATAAGAGTAATAACAGTTTGACAAAACTTAATTTTTATTAGAAATTATTAAGTTTTGAAGTCCAGGATCATCTAATATGATGTATAGCAGGCCATCAAATTTTAGTCAGTGATTTCTCTTTTAAGGCTGATACATACATTTAAACTGCAGGCAGTCTTGGTTTAAAGCAAACAAGTGATGGAGATGCTGATACTGAAGGTATTTCAGCATCAGAGTTGAGGCAGTTCTGCTAACAACTGCGTGGTTTGATGGGTCATGACTGATAGAGCCAGCAAGAGAAGGCCTTGGGTTAGCAGTGGCCATCCTGATTGATGCATGGCTTACATTTTTACATGTGTGTGTGGACTCACTGTGACCCCACTTTGCTGCCAGCTGAGCACATTCTCCATTTACTGAACTCCTGGAGCCAAAGGTGCTGCAAACACTTAGTTCAGAGCTGATGAATATGCATCTATGAATGCACAAAGCATGGTGGGTCAAAGAATGTTGAAGGTCTTACTAAAAGGTAAGCCTTCTATCCTAGACCAGATTTCTATCAGCAAATTAGTGAATTTAGTGTTAATTGTGTGCTGAAGTCTGTCCTCACAAGCCATTTCCTATAAGGGTTAATGCTTGTGTCTCACTGTGTGTAATAATTGTTTTCTTAGGACAGTTGACCTGCTGTTGGCATAGTCCTGAAGGTTTCTGTGTTTATACCATCATGTTATCCAAATGAAATTTAGGCAGTGATTGAAAGATTGCTTTGGGAAGAGGCATATTTTTTTTTTATCAAAAATCCCACATATCCCATATCCCTTTGTAGTTCATACAAAGCCTTCCTGGTTAAGATGTAGTTCAGGCTATGAATTTTTATTAATTTTTTATGGCTGACTGCTGGTTTCTCTCTCTTATTTAGGATCTTCATATGCCAGTCACTTTAGCTGTCATCTGCAGTGGTTCACTCTACTGAACATACCAAGCTGTGTCAAAACACTTTTATTTACTATATTATTTATTATATGTGTTGGTTGGGAAGGAGAAGGAACTCTTTCCCCCGGCTTTTTTCTTCTGAAGTATGGTGAACATAGAGTTCTCCTACCAACTGTTTCATTCCTTTCTTCTTTATTTCCTGGCAGGATAAACTTGTGCTTTGAGGAGCAGGCTGACAAATAAGTGCAGTAACTAGGAAGGCACTGAGGAAGTTCACTGTTACCATTACGTGGCAGTAAGGATGTTTGGAACCTCCTGGAGATTTTTGGTGTAGAATTCTAACCTTCCGTTTGCAAAAGTACAACAGATTTTCAAATTGAGAAGAGATTGCCTGCTAGGAATTCAGAGAGATAAGAATTTTTTCCCTATTTAGTAGAGGAAGCATCTGTGCATGTGTTCAAATGCCAGGTAAAATTTTGATGGCTTTATTATATGTGTAAGGGCCTTCACTGCTTTTCTTCCTCCAGTAAATATGCCTTGTATGGTCATGACAAAGTGGGGAATAATTTTGAAATGTTGATTTGTTGTTTCCACCTCTTCAGGTACTCCTAGACACCTGATATGTGTTTTGATTAGCTGACTTCCAAATTAAGGACCTAATTTAACTGTAATGCCTACTTTGTGATAGACAAAAAGCCCTTTGCCTTCAGGAACAGTGTGTTTTACATGAGCAAAGGTGAGAAGAAGACAGGTTTTCTAAATCTAGTCAGAAATGTTTGCTCTTTAGACACTGATTGGACCCTTTCAGTGAGTGAAACACAAGGAATTAGAGTGCTGTAGCTGTGTGAAGAATCTGTTAATCAATTCAGCGGGTGACACCCACCCACAGTCTGTGGAGATAAATCCAACTTTCTCACTTTACAGAAACTTTCCAAGCAAGGCATGTTTCTATGGCTAACCAAAGCAACAAAATGACTGAAGCAGGGGAGAATGATTTCTTACTTCTTCCTTCCTGTCTCTCATGGAAGTGGTGCATTGCTCTGTAAGTTACTGAATTAGAGGATAACTGTTCTTGAGAGTTATATCAAAGAATGTCAGAGCAGTTCCACTAATGACAGTGGCTATCTGAGTGAATATTGTAGCCAGGGCATCATGTCAATAATGAAGTAGTTTGAAGTACTTTTAAATGATATTTCTGCTGACTCTAGTTGAAAATCCATGTCATGTAATAGAGCCATAAGTGCTACTCTAAAGGTTCTTCTTGAGACAGGATGCTCTGAAAGTGAGCAAATCAACCTGAAGGGTGCTCTACTAAATGGATTTATAATGTATTGTTGTCTTAATATGCATGTCTTCTGACTAACATGTACCGATCTGATTAAGTGCTGATTTTCACTTGCTTTTAAATTACAGAGCAATGATGTCTCTGTGAAATAAGATTTCTGTGATGTGTGCAAGAACCTCGGTGAAGGAGCATTAAAATTTTAAAGATCTCTGCCTTGGTAGATCTTGTTGGCAGAAAGTTTTCTTCAATTAAAACACCTTTTGCTCATTTTTCACTTATTACGCTGCTTTTAAGGCTGGCCTTCTGAAGTTGATGTATTCTATTGATAATAATGGGCTAAATCTCAGGTGTGGTACATGGTGATGGATTACAAGAGGACATAAGATTGATTTACTTGTGAAGCTGTTTGTGAGCATTCCATTAGGATCATCTTCTTCACAAAGTCTGGGTCTTGTTCCACTCTGTAGTGCCATCATGGATGTTTTTCTTTTCTGCATGTTTAAACTGTTATTATACTTAGAAAAAAATCTCCTTGTCTGGGCTTTTGGCAAGCTATAGAGAGTTCTCATATACAACTACTGATTTAAAATTTTGCAGTCAGAAAAAGGACATTCCAGATGGCACCTTTGTGTGTATAAACAGTACAGTATGTTTTTTGATTGTATAGAAGTGTATTTTTCAGTCTTTATTTTCTTACAGCATAATGTGTAATTTTCTGCATAACCCTGAAGTTCACTCATCCTACTCTAGCAGGAATAACTTATACCTACTGGAATAACTTTTTTTTTTGTTTTTAACTACAGCTCCTTTTAAAATTTACCATACTTTTCATAGATGATCATTATTTTATTTCTAAAGGAGGATAAATTCATTAATTATTTCCTGGGAACCTACAACCATCAGCCTCACCTCTGTGCCTGGGAAAATCATGGAACAGACCCTCCTCGAAACTGTGCACATGGAGAACAGGGACATGATTCAAGACATTCAGCACAGGTTCCCTGAGGGAAAGTCCTGCCTGACCAAGGGCAGTCCCTGGTATCAGCACAGGCTGGGGATGAACAGATCAGAGCAGCCCTGCTGAGAAGGACCTGGGGGTGCTGGTGGGTGAGAGGCTGGACATGACCCAGCCATGGGCACTCACAGCCCAGAGAGGCAAACATGTCCTGGGCTGCATCCAAAGCAGTGTGGGCAGCAGGGCCAGGGAGGGGATTCTGCCCCTCTGCTCTGCTCTGTTCTGATGAGGCCCCACCTGCAGTGCTGCATCCAGCTCTGGGATCCCCAGCAAAGAAGGACATGGAGCTGTTGGAGTGAGTCCTGAGGAGAGACAGATCAGAGGGATGGAGCAGCTCTCCTGTGAGGAAAGAATTGGGATTGTTCATCCAGGACAAGAGAAGGCTTCTGGATGACCTAATCATGGCCTTCCAGTAGCTGAAGGGAGCTTACAAGAAAGATGGAGAGAGACTTTTTTACAGGGGTGTGTAGTGACAGGACACAGGGTAATGGCTTCAGACTGAAAGACCGTGGGTTTAGATTAGTTATTAGGAAGAAATTCTGTCTGTAGGGATGATAAGGCACAGGAACAGGTTTCCCAGGGAAGTTGTGAATGTCCCATCCATGGCAGTGATCAAGGCCAGGTTTGCTGGAGGTCTGAGCAACCTGGTCTGGTGCCAGGAGGGTTGGAACTAGACAATCTTTAAGGGCCCTTCCACCCAAACTGTTCTATGATTCTATAACTTATATATAATCTGGTAATGTGAAGCCTTATTGTTATCCCCTTTTCTCAGATGAAGTGGTCCACAGTGAAGGAGACATAAACTGAGAATTTGGTCAAAGTACATGTTAATATGTGCGTGTGATTTGAGAAACTCAAGGCTTGCTTTGTCAGGGACAGAAAGTGAGGCCATGGTAAGTGATGACCTTTTGGCCAGTGGGCCTCATCCCCTCTCATGGGCTGGAGTGACAAATCCATGGCAGGGCAGGGAAGGGCTCTGCCAGACCAGCCTTAATTTCAACAGCTGTAGCAAGGAGACCACATAACATCTCTTCCAGCATTCCCTGCCTGACAGCACTTTCAGCTTCTGTCACCACCAGTTTGACAAGACCTCTTACACACCATGCCCCACAGAGATCTTATTCTTGCATAGCATTTATTTTTGAGAAACAAATGAGGTAGATACAGACCAGCAGAAAAAAGCCCTTCTACATGAAAGGCAATAGTAACACCAGCAGAAATGCTGGGTTCAGATTCAAAAGGCAAATAAAGGGCTTCTGTTTAGCAGACAGAGTAGCTGTGAAGCAAAGGGTGTACAATACTGTAACAAATCCTTTCTCATTCTTTCCACTGCTGCAAAGCCTATGTTTAGGGAAACTGTAGATTCAGCAGCATTTGCCATCTCTATGTTGTGGCTTCAGGTGCCTTTTTCTTTAGTGCTAATTCTGTTTGTCGTGCCAGTTGGGTGTGTTGTTACATTTAGCCCAGCTGGGTGCAATAGTGCATGTGGTCACTACCTCACTGGGAATGCAGGAGTGTGCCTGTCTGTGTGTCTGTCTGTGTGTAGGGGCAGCTGCTCTGCAGCTGACCTCCTGGGTAGATCTGACCAGTGAAGCTATGATTGTGTTGCTAGTGCCACACATTTCCTAAAACTAGAAGCTGTACATGACTCTCTGCTTGGAAACACAGGGCAAGCCAAGAGAAGAATCAAGAGGCGGACACCGTAATGCTGAGGGAGTTCTTTTGATCTGCAGTTCTGCCTTGCAGATCCAGCATTGTTTTTGTTCTCTTTTTCCTTCCTCAGTCTGTGTCAAGAGAATACTCTAGTGTCGTAGCCTTAGAAAATACCCTCAAGGACACCTTCATCTAGCTTTCCATATCTCACCAAAAGCAAATGACCAGAAGTCCCCAAGCCACTTATTGCTTTCTTTCATGCTTTGGAAACATAAATGCAAATTTTTGATCATTTATTTAAAATGTGCCTGTGAGTTAAATAGATCAGCAGTCCAGGAAAAGAAAAGAGAAGCAGCTGATCTAACTTCCTTGAAATAGTGTTTTGTGCTTGAGCTTGACAGGACCTCCTTTAGGGATGAAAGCTTGGAGGAGGAAAGGATTGCTGTGAGGTAAGAGAAAGGGACTTGAATACACCCTGTGCCTATGCAATATGTACAAAATGCCTCCCTGCTAAGAAAAGCTCTCAGTTGAAATAAGGAGGCTGGAAATAACCATGATGATCTCCTTTGATTATCTGCTGGGGACAAAAAGAACATGCCATTGCCATGGGGCTTGGCTGGCTGTGTAGATGGGCTTTTGTCTGCTTGTCTCTGTGCATGTGCACTGAGGCTCTTTTGGCTCTGTTAAACTGGGGGAAATGAGGGACTTGATTACCAAATAGCTCTGTAGTCCTGGGGATTGTCACTAATTCTCTTACACGTTGTGACTTTCTCTGCTGTCAGAGAGGCCTCAGCAGAGGTGAGTCTGCAGTGAAGGGTTTTAGGGTTTTGCCTGCCTTGACCCTATTTGAAGTCCTGCAGCACACAGGAAAAACTCTTACAGGGTTTTGGAGGATGAGACCGTCAGGATCATAATAGGTTTTAGATTCAAGTCAGATGTGCAAATTCATATTTGCCCTGCGACAAAACGTTTGGGATCCAGTTTAATCATAAAACAGGTTAAAAATTTAACCAGAAGTTTTTTGCTTCACAAAGGATATGTAAACAAGACAAAGCCCACTTAAAATCAGGCTTGCATCTTGAGCTATCCCACCTTGGATATATTAGAGCTTACTGGCATGATATTGCCACTATTTAAATATGGTAAGTGGCTTGAAGTCAGACTACAGATTCCTTTTGTTCATCCCAAAACCATCTGTTAAAAGGTCCTGAAATCTCACTTCAGTTAAACTTTCATCTTAAGTATGTTTATAGGATGCAGCAGAGTCTCACAGAAATATAATCTGCAGATCCCTCTGTCCTTGTTTTTGTCTTGCTCCCTCCTTGCCATCTCCTACCACAGGCACCACATAATGATGTTTGACCCTTGAGCTAGGATGCAGATACACATTTCTGGAGTGACATATTCTATGATCTGCCCTGGCCGTTGAAGCAAGTTAAGTGCTGGGCACTCACTTCATCTTCCCAGCAAAAAGTTTTGCAGAAATAATGTTTTCTATTGAAAAATCATTTTGACAGCAATGTCCCAAAGAGCCTCACCAGCCAGCTTTATGTGCAGGAAAATGAAGTTAATAACAGGGAAAAGCTTATCTAGCAAACAGGAGAAAGAAGTGTAAGCAGTGTGTCTCAGGACAGACTGCCAAGTATTGACTGTTTGGGATAAGAGACAAATAATAATAATCTTTTAGTCACAAGTGGAATAGATAGAATGCTCTGTTTCTGTAAGCATGTCTCCTGGAGCTGAGACAGAAAACAGAGAAACTTTACAAGTGTCTGTCAAATCAGCTCAACTGAAATAAGATGTATCTCCTGATAGCAGCAGCAGGCTGTCAGCTGTGTGACAGATCTGAATAAAATGCTATTTTCCAAAGATTTCTTCAAGAACAGAAACATAAAAGCAAAAGAGAAGAATACAAACAAAAATGCTCCACACACAGTCTCTTTATTTAGTGCCTGAATTTTAAGTGAGAAATGCTGTTACTACTTCCAAATAGATACACTTCTCTGTTTGATGTCTCTTAGAGTCACTGAATTTATCGTCAGTTTCTATGCAAGATGACCAAGCCAAACAGCAAAGGCTGGACACTCCTTTCTTCTGGGTCATCCACAGAATGGGGGAAAGAATAAACTAGAAAAACCCTAAGCCCTGGAAGGAATGCAAAGCTGACCTCATTTCTGCAAAATTTATTTTTCACTAGACCTCCAAGGGGGTTAAGAGGATGCATAAATTACAAAGTTGTTGGCTCCCATGTGAGGAAATACTGGAAGAACAGCAATGTGTGTGATCGTAACTCACATTTTCCCGGCTCTCTTTCTATAACCAGGCTCTCTTTTAGCCATTCCCTCTGATCTTTTTCCCTACCTCCTCATCTAGTTGCTGTCTCTCTGCCTGTGGCCTACTGTTGCACCCTCCCCAATGACAATCCTCAGTCCCAGGCTTCAGACTCTTTGTGCAGTTTCCTCCCTTTCCATGAGCTTCTTGTCTTGAGATCATCAATCACCTAATGCATACCTGAGATCCAGGTAAAATATCTAGTTTCTCTTCCTTGATGTCACTCAGACTGATGTCCTCACCCAGTCTTTTCCGGGGTCTTCTTCTCCCTCATGCACATTCCAGTCCCAGTCTGCTTGTTCTCTGCTCTGCTCGCTGGTTCCTGTGCTGGATGCTGAGTAATAACACACGTGGATTTATGAGCTGTAGCTCTGGTCATGGAGAACTGCTTCCAGAATTGCTGTCACACTTGCTGCAAGGGAACAGGACGGTCTTCTGCCACCTCTTCTCACTTCCAGTGACAGAGATGTGCCAATATAGAGCTGTTTCTGAGGAACTCCTTTCTGTATCAAATGCAGTTTGATCACTTAAAAAAGATTTTTTCCCAGCTTTGTTAGCCTTCCTGTTAGTCTAGACAGACTGTCAGGCCATAGAATGGGGCAATACTGCTTCATAAACCTGAGCTGGGCTGCTGAGAGCTAGATCAGGTATGCCCACAAGGGCATTTATTCAGGCCACAACACCGACTCTCCCTTCTGGTTTGGAAAGTATGTTTTCCTTCCATTATACCTGAAAAGGGCATTTACAGCATAGCAGTGACTCCCTGGTTTAGTCTTTGTATTGTTCCAGAGCAATAGCTGAAGGGCCAATCTTACTCATTTCAGCACCTCAGGAAGGCAAGAAATCCCTCCCCTTTTTTAGCCTTTTTCTCCAGAGCTTATATTAACCATGACCTGTGTTTTGCTCTGCAGATGTACGTGCTGCTTATGCTGGTTGTAGGCAAATTTCTCAATGACCAGGTTAATCTCACATCATCTGAATTGAATAGGGCACAAGCTGGCTGCCAATGCTATAGCAATATTAACCACAAGTGTGTTAGGTTTCCTGCATCGAGTCACCAAGATGCTTTGAGATTTTGGGGTCAGGAACCATTTTTGACTTCAATTAGAATGACAGTGAAAGAAAAAAAGGAGGGAGAAAATGAATTAAAACTATAGGGAGTCTTAAAAATATTCATCTGACATCCTCTTAATTATTTGTGTACTACATAATTTACATGATGCCTTGCACATCCTTTTCCAGCTTTTTTAATGTTAATTACAATAGTAAAAGTAGTTTTATGTTTCCTTTGTACATAGACTCAAAAAGGACACTAGAAACTCCTAATGTGATTGTGAGATCAATGTCTTGTTTGTTTGGCTTTAGTGTGCATGTGTGTGTGCTGAAAACAAACAAAAACCTTTTAAAGACAAAACACATCAGTTATGAATGTATTACTATATCAGCTAATAGCATGTTTGGATTAAAGTTAGCTGATGAATTGTAGCATAAACCTTTTTACTCTGATTGCTATCAGAGTTATTATCCATCCTCCGCTTTTAAAATGAAATGGTTTCACAACTTGTGTGTTTCCTAGGGTTCTGTCCAATTTTGGTTTTCAATGTTTTTTTGGAGCTACTGCTTTATTGCCTTTTTTGTGTGGGAAATAATGACAGGCTTGCCCAAACAGTGATCAGTGGCAAGACTCTTAGTGATTTCAGGTTGCAACAGAATTTAGCTTAATAAATTCAATAACTTTTAGCATGTCTCAGATGTCTACTAGTGCTATTATTAATCAATCTGCTGCCAGTTGCTTGGACAATAGCTTCTTGTACTTCATAGCCTTGCTTAATCAAGAAAGTATTGTTGCCTGAGAACTTGGCAAGGGCTTTGAGCCAGATTCATATTTCATTTACTTCTGTGAACTTTGAGAAATGGTGTGGACATCAGTGGTGTTCTTCTGGTTTTGCCTCTGTATAAATGTGATCAGTATATGGCTCTTTAGTTCTTAAATTTGTCTTAAGAGATTTATCCAATTCACATGGAGCTTTTATAGCAAGCTCTTTATCTGTGAAAACCCCTTTGCTATGGATGTGTGTGTATGTGTGGATGTGCATGTGGTTATTATGCATGTTGCATAGAGAATTAAATCTTACCCTTTTCATTTGCCTGGTTCCTGCAGGCCAGCACAATACTAATTACCTTGGAAAATGATTGATGTTTGTGTTAAAGCCAATATGCAGGTGGAATGTGTTATAATTTTCCATTCTTTCATTTATCTGCTTTTAACAGCTGATTGCTGCCTTTCACAGGGGACTGTGAAAAGCTTTACCAGAGGAAATATTTGGATACACACAAATTTAAATCACAATTGCATGATGGAAAGGTCTTTTATTTTTTCAGCTTTTTGTTTTTGATTTTTCCCCCATATGATTTGATTGTGTTCACATTGGCCAGTCTGAGAGGGACCTTTCAGAGAGCTGACAAGTGGATGGGAAAAGGCTATGAAAATGCAACCAAGCAAAAAGGTGAATTAAGCTTGTTCAAACATTTAAACAGACTGTGGTGGAATTAAACAACTTTCTATTTAGTGCTTCATGCTAGTGAGCAGACATGGTAGCTCAAATAATATTAAAAACCAAAGTTCAATACACATACAGGAGTACATTATTTCTATCTCTAGTATCCAGCATAACTCTCTGTAAAGTTTTGATTGTAAAGCTGTGATTGTGGAGGTGGCCAATGTCATCAGCTCACTCTGTTCCTAATAGGAAGAAAGGGAAAAGAGTTAATAAGACTTCCAAACATTGCAAGGTCACCTTGGACTTCCAAGCATTATGGTCCCCCTTGCTTCCTATGCCCATTGGCTACCTGTTCTAGCACCTGTAACTTCTCACAAGATGCTCCTTTTATAACACAGAAACAAAACTTAAGTTAATAGAAGAAATTTTATTTACCAGAAAATTCAGATGCAATCAAATTCATACCTCTCTGCCTATCAGAAGATCCACAACTTCTCAGACCATGTCTAACATTAGGATTTAGCCCTGGTTGTCTCTGGATAATACAGTATCTGTCTGATCAAGTAAAGCCTCAAAAACATTTTTGTCTCTACACAAAAGGAGATTTGGGTCATTCTGTTTGGTTACCAGTTATGTGTTATTTTGTTTGGAGGGTCAGAAGACAAGGGCACACAGATAATATTTTGCTTTTAGTGGTTTGTTCTATTTCAAATCATCAACACAACACTCTCTTAGTTCTCAAACTCTTCAATGAACAACACAGAACATCTTTCATCACTCCCCTCCCTTGAGCAATTGGTCTGAAATTATATTGGTTCACAGAAAAGAAGAATTACAGATGACATGGAATATGACTGAATGATCCAGTGGTAAAACGTCCAGCTTATTCCCCATTCACCTGATTGTAAATGGATCATTTGAGCAGAGGAATCAAATATGTCCAAAATTCTGGATGCATCCCAAGGTCCAACAGCTCATGGGGATAGCCACACCTGTCCAGGGAGCCAGCTAGACTTGAACCAATTTTGGATAAAGCAGCAAGTAAACTCCAGAGCTATTGCTTCCACATCAAATGCACCAATAATCACTTTATAGTGCAACAACATTAAAGAAGAAATTTATTATTATTACCGACAGTGGTACATGCTACACTTTAGCCATTAGACTGAAACCTGTAAATGTTCCACATGAGAAGATCTCATTAAAATTAATGGCAGTCTTTTTGGTACAAGCATATTTACTACTCTCCTGTGATTGACATTTTAAAAACTACTGTGCTTAGGTTTTTCTATTTTTACTGTAGTTCAGTAGTAAGGATCCTTTTCCAAAACTGCTTGCATGAAGGAAGTGGGGAGTTTCACAAATGTTTAAAATAAATAAGCTTTGCAACAGACCAGTGTAGAAGTAAAAACCCCAAATGGTGGCTGCTTTGTGTATTTAACAGCAAATCTAATCCTTGTCCTACTTCACTGGGCTGGCATCTATCTCTTCTCTCATTTTCAATTAGTCATACTTAACATGCTCTGTTTGCCCATGCTGCCTCTGAGTTGTTCTTTCTGGTACATGGCAGAGTTCAGGGTTGGGTCTGTGATTCTTATACATCTGGAATATGGCTAACTGAAAATTAATTTCACTTTTGGAAAATGACAATTAACTTAGCGAAGCTGCTCTTGAGGAAATTAATTTACTGTCCTCACCTAAACAGTAAACAATTCTGAAATGGTCCCAGACTTTTTTCATATTTCTTTTAAATAAAGAAGTTGAATGCTTTGGATCAAAATGCTATTTCTTTTTCTTTTTTTTCAGTTAATGTAAAAAAGAAAAGGTAAATCTTAAAATTCCAGACTGAGCAGGACTTTTTATTATTTTTTAATTGAGTTGATCCAATTTAACAGTTTTACCACATCATTGCTGTACAAAATTTGTGTGGTTTTTTCAATTTTAGAGTAATAAAATAGAAGGTATTTTTATTATTATGCATTTTAGTAATAGTGAGAACTCAGTTCTGGCTAATTAAAGGGTTATTTTGCCCAGACTGTACAAAAGTTCAATGGCAGTTCCTCATTGCTTCAGTCTTTAAGTGTACTTTTGTTTTAGGAATGACATAAGTCCCAAGTATTTGGTTTGCTTTCTCAAATGCTTCATTTTGTACTTTTTCCTACCTGGGCAATTATGATATTTGATTAGTGTCAATGACTTTGATATGAAAGAGTTTATATCTCCTGCAGAACAGACACATTACTCAGTTATGAAAACCAAGTGACGTCAGGAGGATAAAAAAGTAGCTGGGAAATGTATTTACCAATAGATACAAAGCCAAATATTTAACTGAAACAAGTACAAGGCCTCCAGAGAGTTGTTTATATTACAGCTATAGGAGAAAAAGCAATAAAGTGAACACTTTAGCTGTGCTGAAACAATCTGTCACAGAACAGACACAAGGATGTTGGCATACCTGCAGATATCTATTTTCCACATTCACTCATAGAATTCCCAGGATCATACTCCTCTATGCTATTGATTTCTGGGCTATTTCTTTGACAGATACAGGTGTCTCATGATGTTCTATACTTGTGTGTTTATTACCTTGCTGTTTCAGCCTGGCAGAGCTGTATTAATGATGAAGGTGGAAAGAAAGGTAAATGTTTAATTGTATTGGGTGGAATCCATCCCGTGTCTGATAACATGATGCATTCCTGATGTCATTTAATCACAGTAGAGAGATATTTCTTAACTTTAGCAGATGTTAGCTGAGTTTCCTCAACTTGTCTTTCTACACAATAGAAAACTGTGGGGTTTAGTCCACTGTGTGAGTTTCAACATGTAGTTTAAAAATACTGTACTTATTTCAACCAGCTCTTTACTTCTTTTCCAAACTACCCACATCTACATGTTTTCAGCAGCTCATTTGACTAGAAACAAGAAGGTAAATCAGTTGTGCTGACTAGCATTTCTGTTTTGTTACTATAAAAGATGTAATGGCTTTTTTTGGAGAGAATTTAAAACCTCCTATATCCTGCCAAAATTGTTCTCATTTTTTTTCAAAAATCTGATTAATAGGGAATGTAAAAGCATTTGCTACTTTTAACAAGCTCATCAGGTGTTTTGCTTTTGCTGATAAAGAAATCAAAGCAAATCAGTTCCAAAAGGCTATACACTTCACTATATATGGGAGAAGTACTAAACTGCAGCAGGACCAATCCAGATTAGCCATCAGGTTAAAAATCCAAAATCAAAACAATACAGGTAATGAAGCACTGGAGTGAATTGCCTAAAGCTGTAGTACTCACATCCTTAGAGGTCTTGGTTAGACAAACATCTGTTGGTAATGTTGCAAGTACTCCTATTCAAAATCCTTCTGTGAGTAGGAGAATACATGATCTTATGAGGGCCTATATGGTAATATTTTTTCCATAAACTATGGTAAGTATTGCTATCCCTAACTGTTAGGCAGAATACAAACAGCAGAACTCAGAGCAGGGGGCACTAAGAAATATAAGCTTTTTAAGGTGTTTTTTTCTTTTAAAGCTCAAGTTTAGACATATAATAGAGTTACTGAAAGCAATTCACGTCTGTAAGCCAAAATGATGCTTTTCAAATGCCTTCTTCAGCTGCAGCCTGCCTTTAGAGTATCTAACCAAAGCGTTAAAGACATTAACAGTCCCTGTAGCACCTCAGCTTTGGTTGCTGTGCATGCTCAGTTGCTTTTCTGCACTGGTGGAGTGTGTCAGCATTGTGTCAGCTTGCCTCCAGCATCTGCTGGTGGTCCCTCTTACCATGTGTGAGTGGTTCTGTCATGTGGTGCTTACCAGCCCAGGCTGCTGGTGATACATGCTGGTGTTGTGCAAAGTATAGCTGGAGACGAAGATGTGTTGTTGCTCTGTTGAGAGAAACAAAGAAAATATTTATGGATTGAATAGCATAGAAAAGAGAGTGAAAGGCCACACCATTGTCAGGGAAAGCATGAAAGGGGTCAATGCTTTACATATTCTTCTCAGGAAGGATGATGAGTTTACACATCAGAGTGATACCAAAGATAGTTGACTTGATAGTTGTAAAACTAATGCCAGTTTCTCTGGGCAACAGTCTGAAGGATCAGGCCATATTTGTCTGATCCTTAGTGTCCCCTGGTGAGAGGTGGAGCTGACTGGAGATGGTGGTAGGTGCTGCAGAGGCTGGTGGGAGAGCAGGGGCAGCATGTTATACACAGCAGGCATGGGGCAGTGACAGTGATTTCCAGGTCTGTGTGGGTTGGAGTGTAGTCTGGGAGAGATCTATGAAAGGGGATGTATTAGAGGAGAGAGAAACCACCCTCCCCTGCTGCAGCCTTTGACATGGGGTATTTTTCTCATACCTCCCTAAATTACCAGAGTGGGACTTCACAGGATCTTTTTTCCCCAAGTGGAAGTTCTTCACAAAACTAAGGCAACTTCTGTACTTGTTAAAGGATGAGAGGGACTTCCTCTTAACAGGACAGGAATGCTGGTACAGTACAGCTGCAGTGATTCATTTTCAGCTAACTAGCTCCAACACCAAAAGCTGTGACAGCCTAAATCTTACGTGGGAAACATTCCTGCAGGGCAAGTGGCTGGGCTGTTTGCTGGTGCTGAACTCCATCCACACTGTTATGGTAAACTGCTGCCTGCTCCTGAACAGGCCAAATTAAGGCAAGCTCAGACACAGCTGCTCTTGGCCATAGTGCAGTGACTGGCATCAAGACATACACTGCAAACTACGTTCTCTTGCCAAATGAGAACAGGATCAGCCGGCTGCTAAGGGGAAAACAATGAACAGCACATCTATTAAATACCTGCATATCTCTTTAAATGTTACAATGGGCATTATTGCATTGTTGGAGCAAGTACTGTATACTTCAACGGCAAAAAGAAAGTAGATGCAATTTCCCATTCTGTTGAGAAATCAAGTAATTATTTTAACTTTTCAGTTCCTAATAATATTTTAAATCTCCTTGATTTGACAGGGCCTAGGGAAATGATAGGTATCAGAAAATTTAGTTTGGGAAAACTGGGCTCAATTCCTTCCTTGTCCTGCAAACATGCAGTTGGCTCCTAAAGACACGTAAGACCACTACTTTTTCTTAGCAATATAAGATTATGCAATCCATAATATACTGAAGACACCTTATTTTATCTGTCAGTTGGTAAATTTAACTTTCAAATTAACATAATGCATTAGCATAAAATCTTGACCTTCTGCCTCAAAATCTATGATCTCAAAAATCTGATTGCACTAATGTCTTTTAAGGGCATTGGCTACTTAAACAATTTTATTACCTTGTCCAGGCATACTTGAAAGCAACATATTAACACATTAGTCTTTTTACTGTTTTGTTATCCCATTAATAAAACTATAAGCCCTCCCATGTTAAAGTCTTCTCTTTATTTCTGTTATATAAACCCACAAAACTTAACAAGATAGGACTTTCAGGAGCTAATTGGTCTTTTATTTAGCATGATAATATCAGGATTCATATGCTCAAGCTTCATAGCTGGGTTTCATCTCCCAGATCTTTTAGACTGTTCTACATGATCAAATGCCCATCAGAGATCCTGCATTTCTGTGACAAACTTGTTGCCTGTATCAATCAGATTTTCAAAGGTCCCTAAAGTTGATGGTCTGCTTTTATACCTGTGAGATTTTTCATTACATATATCATGATCCCACCCATATGTCTAAGCTTTAACCCTTTCCCCAGTCACACTGCAGGATGACTTCTGCCAAATTTTTGACATGCAGCTGTCACCTATCAAGCTCTTATGTTCCATGACTAGCTCAGGCTGGCATGAACATTAGAATGTTTAAATCAAAGGCCTGGAAGAGGGAACTAGGCTTCAGCCCTGACAACAACAAAGCTGCAATCTCAGATGCACAGTGATCGTTCTGGGTCCTAGCCAACCACACAAATGGAGAGAAGTAGACAACAACTTCACAGGCCTTTTACATTACCTGTTCATCTCCCTTAAGGCAAGCAATGAAATGAAGTGGTTCACTTTCAGCTGCTAGAACCTGTCTGCCAGCTAGTCTTAATGAGTTAATACCCTCTTGAAATCTCTGGGATATTTGTAGATGCTTGCAGGATGCTGAGCAATACACTAACTTCTCCATGGATATCAGAACATGAATGCAGATCACTGAATACCCACTATTTGGGAGCTGGTGATCTCAGGTTCAGATTCCCCACAGCTATGTCATCATCCTTAAGTGGGTTGGTGTCACAAATATGCATACACACCTCTCTCTTAGGCTGCTCCCAACTTCTGCTCTGACACTGGGATTAGATTATAAACCACCCTCTCTTTTTCTTTTTTCCTTTATTTTAACTGAAAATTAGGACTACTTCTGCTCTCCCTGATTCTTTCTGTGTCCTCTACAGCCATAGTGCACAGAGAGACATCTCTGCAGGGCAGTACAT
This sequence comes from Rhipidura dahli, assembly GCA_013399225.1. Taxonomy (NCBI): domain Eukaryota; kingdom Metazoa; phylum Chordata; class Aves; order Passeriformes; family Rhipiduridae; genus Rhipidura; species Rhipidura dahli. The sequence continues at coordinate 289,584 of VXAC01005428.1, read as the reverse complement.
GTCACCTACCTTAGATGAGAAACCTCATCTGTAGCCACCTTGGATTCCTGGAACATGCTGTTCTGAGACATGAGATATTCTGATTGCCTGCAGTGCAGACTGTCTTCTGAAAAGCAAAGTTCAAATTGTATCACAGTATCCTGAAAGTTTTATGTCATGGATCTGCAAGGTCTACAATGTTTTTTAAAGATGTCTGTAAGAACAACAGCTTTGATCATGTCTAGTAACTTGTCTCTGCAGTAAGCAGTTCACAGGAACTTGCAGGAAAGAATGGAATTATCTCAGAACATAAACTGATGCTGAAACAAGGCAGCCCAGGCACAAGGGAAATGTCTCAAAGCTATAAGAAGTTTTATTAAAGCAATAATATATATTCAAGTGTTTCTGGTTTGTTTGTTAAGTGTTGTACTTTGTGTATGTCAATAATAACAGGACATTTTGCTTTCAAAATAGAAAGAAATATGTTTTAAAGCAGCAACCAAAAAATGAAGGAGATTCAATTTTTTGACCTGATTGCCTCTGTGGTGTGTTTTGGTACAATTGTTGTAGCAGGAATTTGGTTAGCTATTAGATTAATAGGTTTATATCCAGTGATTTTTTAAGCCTTCATATTTTGAGTAATTACTGTGTTTGTAAATAAGCAGCAAGATTTAAAAAAAAATGGAGAGAAAAACAAGATATTCACAAAGAAAAAATCACAGAAGTTTTAGTCCCTTTTAAGGAGGGTTTTCTCTCAAAGATTTAACCTTTAATTAAATTTATGCATTTTATTTATAGTTCCTTTTATTATTTTTTCCAGAACTTGCTGACAAAGCAGTGGTTTTGCTAACAGAATCTGTGGTATTGCTATAATAAATATTATGACAAAACCCCCCTCTGGACTGTTTCCCTAAGCAGTTTCCCATTTTGAGAGTGCATTTGGGTTTGACCACCATGAATTCATGCATTGTATATTTGACTGTAAAATCATCATTGTTAAAATATATGGTCTTAATGGATGTGAACTGGCACAGGAAAGCCAAAGGCAGAGCTAACAAACAAGGAGAGAATTGTAAGTATTTTGGCATAGAGCAGAGCTGCAGTCAGCAGCTCACCAAACTTACATTGTCTGGTGACTGAAATGATGGTATTTAGTTTTGTTTGCTTGTTTTTTGTTGTTTTGTTTTTGTTGTTTTTTTGGTAATTAACTTCCTTGCTGTCTCAGTTTTTTTTCTGTTAAGTCTGCCATTGTTACCTCTTTTCCACCATTAGCTGTGAAGGCTCTTAAATGAAGCAAGGTTTGGGACTGAGCAGGTTCAGGAAGAGGCTGTGTCAGCAGGCAGATAAATAAACAAACAAACAAACCAACAGAGAAACCCCTGAAAGGCCAAGCACTGGGAAAGAAAGGCTCCCTTGGTGCCAGACAGTAGTCTAGGCTGGGATTCACAAGTGGCTTTATGCACTGACTCACTCATTTAACAACTGTGCAGAAACAGGGTAAGTTTATGACTAAGTTTAAGTTTCTTTAGACTCCATGTAACTATTTTCTTCTCCATTGGGAAGCTTCTCTCTAAGGTTCCAGACAACTACTGTTACTGAATAGAAGGATGATGAGTGTGGCAGAGTGTAACATATCTGTAGGAGAAACGGCAGATTTATCTTGTATGTAGTTGAGATCCATCCTTCTTTACAGAATAAACATATTTAACAAATGAAATATAAGAGATGAAGACAACAGATAATGGCTGAAAATAAAGGAGTAATGTTTCACAGAGTGATGCTGAGAAAAGAAGGGAATATGGAGATAGGGAAGCATGGACAGAATATTTTTGGGAGAGTTTATCACAACAGAAGAGAGGGTAAGAGGCAGTAAGCAAAGACTAGTGATGTCTCAGACATGGAAAGAATCCATGGAGAACATTATCTAACTTCTCTTTCCTTCCCCAAAAACAGCACTAGCAAAGGACAGTTTTGCAATAGAACACAAAATGAATAAGGAAACAGACAGTTGAACAGGGCTCTGTGTAAATATTGTCATACAGAGAGAGATGTGAGACAGTCTCATTGTGTCTTGATAGGATGCAGAAGTGTTGATCATATGTTGGTCAGGGTTGTGAGATCAAGAGATTTTGTGAGTAGGTTTTGAGTACAATCAAAATACCGACACACCTTTCAAAACATCAGGCTTCTCTCTACTGTGTGGTAGCAAAAAGGAGAATTACTCTGGATAAGGAAAGTTTTTCAGGTAAACACAAGCCTTTTCAAGGCATTAAGTTTCATTTGTCTTCAAAAAAAAAACCAAAAACCAAAAAAACAAACAAAAAAAAAACCCACCAAAAAACCAGTTTCTTAAGAGCCATTTCAACTCTTTAGCTGAGAAAATACCAAAACTGATATTGTATCCCTGCACTCAAGGCAAAAAACTGAATTTCCTCTAAAAGTAAGGGAGAGAAAAGGAAAAAATGCAGAAAATGAATGGGCATTGTCTTATTTCAGGTGACATGAAATCTGTACAACTGAAATTTAAGGAAGTCAAAGAAAAGGTGATGGAAGATTTCAAGATGGTTGATCTTGAGATGAGGTTAGATTGCAGGGTCTAATGATCTTCTTGGTCTATTTTCTTCAGTTCTACAAAATTGTAGTGAAATATGGACACTCATGTGCTTGGAAAGTCTGACAAGGTGCCAATAGAGTGGACAGGAGGGGTTCTTTTGATTGTGTGTTTGTTTTGTTTGTTATCTGCTCTTACTTACCAACACTGAACACATGAAGTTAGATGCAATAATTCCAGCAGTGTTTTATGATATTGTAGGACAAGTTTTTAATACCTCTGGAAATATAACAGATGGGAAAGAGGAAAATAGTATCTTTCTTGAACCTGAAAATTCTGGGAGGATGTGAAGGAAACAGTAGGTGATAGTGCAGTAATTAGAGACAGACCTGTCTACAGATGTTTTTTAAACCACTAATGGTATAATTTCTGAATTTAAGATATTTCACTGACTGTATCTCAGAAGTAAATTTAAGTGCTTTCTGTCAAGACAGGAACAGTACCTGGAGAGATTATTAAAAAAGATGTCTAAGTACAGTTGGATAATATCAGGGTGAAAGCAACAGATAAATGAACAAAAGGATGAGCCAGAAAACTGAGAAAAAAAAGGGGTAAGATTTCATTCTTAATGATTTTTTGTCACAGGGAACACTCCATGGAATAGACCATGTGAACAGAGATAGAATGATTAAACAGATGTTACATTCAGAACCAAACTGGCTTCACTCAGGTACACAGAATAAAAAGGCCACATTCAGAGTCCTGGAGGTAGATTTTGGGAGCACTAGGGCACAGTTCTCCAGCCCAGGTGGGTACCACAAGCTAACTCATCTACCATTGAGGCAACTGCAGTTACCCACTGCAGGAAGAACAGGAAGAACAGAACATTGCAAACATTTGGTGGGCTGAACTGTACAGTTTGAGGGAATTAAACCACACCTTTCTCTCTGCTCTCGCAGGAGGTCTCTGTCTGGTCCTTTCCATGACACAGCCATCCAGGTGTCAGGAGAAGCAAGGTCTTAATGAGTGTCCTCTACTGGATGTGGGGTACCTGTGTGGTCAGAAAAGTAAAAATTTGAAGAAAAACATTTCTTTGGACAAAACAGAGATGGCACAATTTACTTATGCCAAGAGAAAATGGAGCTGTTTGCAGCCTTTATGTTGCCTTGACTCATTATCCTGTTCTATGTGTTTTGGTCAAAGTTCATGGAAACTGATATATTTCTGGAGTGTTTTGATGGACTGCCATTTTCTAAGGTGAAGAAAAACCCAATTAATTTTATCAGAAGTGCCATCAACTCATGTGGGAAAATTTTAATTTTTTCCTACAGAATGGGGATTTTATTATGTGTTTTATTGTCATTTAGAAACAATAGCAAAACTTTAAATGTTTTCACTTGAGAGTGCTGGCCTCCCACACTCTCTGTTTAAATCCAGTCTACCACAGACTGCTTCTCAGAAACACTGTGCTTGCTCTTTTTTGCCTCATTTAGACCTAAGAAGCACTTGTCAAGTAGGCAGCCGAACTCTACCTATTGCTGATAGCAAATATTTTCTGAAGGTTTTGCTTTCCATCTGTGCCCAGTGATTGATACTGAACCTTCATCCCATCGCTACCTTCACTGACAGCAGTGGAGCAAAGGATCTGTACAACTAAATAAAATATTTGAAAAGAAATACACCCTAGTCTTGATGCTTGAGGAGGGGAAGAAACAGCAAAACATTCCAGATTTATGAGGGGCCATTAAGGGTATTGTGCAGGTTTGCATGAGCAGTTATATAATTTAGTTGCTCTCATGTGATATTCTGGTTTATATTTACAATATAGAGAGAGTGAACTGCACCCAACTGTATTAAATAGAACTACTTTTTATCAGGAGTTGCTGGTGACAATATTACTCTAACAGCTTGTGCATGTCATCAGAACCCAGAGGTAAAAAATATAGCACTCTTTGGATGTTTTTTATTATTTTACAACAACTGGATACCATGACACCTAATGAAAATTTACATTAGGCAGACACCTATTGAAAATTTCACCCCTTTTTAGTCTTATATCCTCTCTTGGCTGGCTTAATATACCTGCTCTGATATTTTGGAAAATATTATTTTTTATGAATTCTTATGAAATTATAATATCTAGGGAGCTTAGAAGTATTTTTCAGTGGGTAAATAATTAATAACACTACTGAGAATTAGTTGTTTACTGTAAAGTCAGCAGGAGTTTGGTTCTATTAGCAGGTTTGGAGCAGTGATTCAGAGAAATGGTTAAAAATGGTTTCTTAGATTCTGAGTCTACAAACAGGAATGCACTTGCTTAAATTTATACAAGCAACTTGTTTCACTGAAAACCCTCCCAAGCCTGAGCACACATGTAAGCATTTGTAGAAGAAGCCCTCATTTTGGTTATATCTGACTGAAATAAAAAAAAATGTTGAACTTTTTCTAAAATTTAAAAATTACTGTGAGTGCTGAATAAAATGTAAGGTCAGTTATCATTTTAGCTGAAAGTAGACTGACCTTCCTTAATGAGAATAGTGTTGTTTTTTTTTTTTTTTTTAATAATAATAATTTTAATGGAAAGTGTTGGGGAGTTTTAATGGAATGTGCTTTCTAATAAAAGCAGTAACACTCACTGATTTTATAGCACCTTTCATTGTAGGTCCTGATAGTGTCTTGTGAATGCTTTAGTCTCACATAACCCTAAGTAGAAAGGTACTTTTGTATTTGATTTGCAGGAGGCTAAAAGAGAGAGAGACTGTCAGTTGTGCAAATTAAAATATTGAATAGAGTTCCTAGTGCTAAAGGCTACTCAAACTATTCTCATCCACACAGCCCTTCTTCTATGCTCAGTAATCAAACTTCTTTGGATATACTTTCATGACTGACAACTAACACCTGTGATGAAAGATAACTATGACTTTAATTTGGCAAACTATTATTGGTTAGAGAATTCTTATTCATAGCCACAATTTTTCATTGTTTTTAAGGGGAATTGATAACTCTGCTCAAAGCCATCCCTATGCTTCAGAAGTTTTAAATTCTGTTCCTATTTGAGTGCTGGAGATGAAATCTGGTAGACAAAGGGATAGGATTTATCTTCTGGATGGAGACTAACAAGACCCATATTTATCTGAGCACTGACGTTTGCCAGAGGGATTAATGTAAATGCATGGAAAATTATTATTTATTTTCTTTAGTACAGTAAAAATAATGACAGAATTCAGATCTCCTGCCTTTCTAAGACAAAAAGCATTTCTGTAGTCTTTACTTAATGTGTTTTATTTTAAAATACTGGTAAATTCTGTATCTTTTTTCAAAATCTGAAACTGCTGCAAGCCGAAGGCTAATTGAGAAATCTGAACAGTGCTTATAATTTCCTGCCTCACACAAATGTTTCATTATAGTGTATGAGATTTAATAAAGAAAATTATCTATTTGTATATGAATTTGATTTTCATTTCCAGTAGACTGCTACAGAATGACCAAGCTTGGGTGAAATATCATAATTACACAAATAATACATATTAGTTATTTCCCAAAGACTCTATTCTAAACTTGCACAGTTATGCTGATGAAAAAAATAAATAAAATCACATCAGATAATTTGGAGATATATGTATTCACAGACTGGTTTTTATTTCCAGTGAAGACTTAAAATAAATAGAGATTTAGAATAATTGTTGGTATACTTGACCAGTGTCAAAATTAGCAGATGTTCATGATACCAAAAGAGAGCATTTCAAGCAAAAAATTCTATTCAAGCAAAAAATGTTAAGCACATTTTCCAGTTTATTCTGTTGGAGGTTATGGTGGCACATTTGATTAATGGGCTGTTTTATTGGTGATGCAAATAATGTGCAATATCATATGACCCATATGTTGTAGATTAGAAAGGTATTAAAATTACCTTGGCACTAAGTGAAAAATCTGAACTATCCCTCTGGTAAAATATATCATTTCAGAGGAAAAAGACATGTTGGCATTGCTTGTATTTATGCTTTTGATAAATTACATGTCATGTTTACTTAGTTTTAGTATCAAAATTTATTCTCTTTCATACTTTTGCTTCTCTTTATTTGCCAGGTTCCTCTGGCAAGTGGTGTGTGCAATGAGCAGCAGCTGTGAGTGAAACCCTACCCTGTGTCACCTGTCACTAAAGAACACAGAACATGGAAGAAGATGATGATGTTGTCCAATTTTTCATAAAATAATCTTGGTATTTACTGCCATTTATTTAGATTTGTTCAAGCTACAACAGAATAAGGAAGGCATGTGCGTGAAGGAAGCACTTTGAGAAGGATCCTCAGCAAAGCCCCAAGCCACACAGTGGAAACTCACCTTTTTCCATATTGCATGGGAAACTTGAACAACAGGTTGGGGTCTATTTAAAGATTCACTGAGGTTCTGGGACCTTTGGGTAAAGTTTAGTTGGGAAATGATGGTCTGACTTATGACTTTATCTGGAAACTGTATATAAAAATTCCAATTAAACCCAGGAATGGATGAAACTCAGTGCTTTGGGATGAATTTTAGTTGAAGCTTTTGAATTCTGTTAACACCAAATGGTGGACTGGGAATCAGAAGGCACACTGGAGCTTTGCATGCACTGCAATGCAATGAAACTGCTACGTTTCATGTTATTTGCTCCAAGTCTCTACCTGACCTGGAGCAAAATCTGGCTTCCAGAAGTATTTGTTCTAGGGCCAAAAATGGCTACTTTTTCTTGTGATGAAATTCCAAATGAGAACTATCCCTCAGAGGCACAAGCAGACTCCTCCTCAAATTTCATCCTTTCCTGCCAGTAAAGTGGGCCTGATTCTTCTTCCTTTGTTTTCTCCCTAAATTTTTGTTTGGTTTGGTAACCTGGGACATGCTTCCTTACTGGTTGTGAACACCCCAGATGGGGATGTCTTCTGACAATACACTGGGACTTGCAACTACAGAGATAAAATGCACCAGCACACGAGACAACGCAGCCCATTTATAGAATTTTTGCTTAGACACAGGTGCACAACCTGACAATTCTCCTTATTTAGAGCAAAATGTCAACAGATGTGATTTCCTACAGAAGATGTAGGAAATTCTCTTCCGAATGATGAGAAAATATACTTAAAATCTTTAATGTGCCTCATGAATACTTTTTATGTTTTTCTCTAGTGTTGTCATCTGGCAAAAGTGTGCTAGAAAACCTGATTTGATCCAGTAACTACAGCAGCCTTTGAGGACAAGAACACTGTACCAAAATTTAGCCTGTGGATTCAACTAAAAATTAACTCTTCAATAAAGACTGCAGTCACAGCTCATACTACAGAGACATAAATCATCTCTGCATTGCCATCTTGGTCAGCAGCATCCTAAGGAAGCAATCCTTTCAGGGTCTGCACCTCTTTGAGACCACTGCTTTTGTCTCTCACAGGTTCCCTTTGAGACTGTGAAGCATTAGCTTCTCCTGAGATTTCCTGGTGAAAATCGTCCTGGGCTTGAGCTCTTCCAGGCAAAGAAATTGTTGAGGGGCACAACTTCAGGCTGAATCCAGCTCCTTGAAATTTAATTTTTCTAGCTGTGCTAGTTCTACCATTTTCTTTACAGCACACGTTCATCTGGAAGTAATTATCTGGGCCCTGCTCCTGTAAATGCTGGGCGTGTGCTGTGCCACATCCAGTAGATTGCTTCAAGGAAATCAGTGGGTGTGTTTGAAAGGTTAAGTTTGTAGGTGCTGACAGCATTTGGACCCCAGTCACCACAAGAGGATGTTAAAACACCAAGGGGGAGGAGGGAATCCAAAGGGCATCCTTAGCCAGAGATCCTGTTTTCATGCAAATGTGCCTAAAAAAATAAAACTAAAAAAAAAAAAAGAAAAGAAAAAGGAGGAGAATTATACCGAGAATGTACTTTATGGTAAGTAGTCCTTTCTCCCTAGGATGCCTCTCATTATTTCCCAGAAGGATCCAGCCATGCATTAAGCGTGGGATTACTTTTCTCATCTTGGTAGTGTTGTGAAAGTTTAAAAAAAACTTCTCATAACTAATGTAGCCTCCATACATTACAGAGTGATTGTGTCCAAAGAACAGACATTGATAGATTTTAAATAATCATGTAAATTTTTTTCTAGAGTTCTATTTAAAAGCACATTTTTCAGGCTTAAAAAAAGAACACACCCTCAACCAACCCTTAGTGATTGCTGAGGAAGCTGTACCTACACACCTACATTAAACCTATCACAATATGCTATAAAAAACTCATTACACATCCAAGCTGTCTTTCTATCAGCATTAAATGTGCTTCCATACACATTCTGTAAATTACACACTTATAAATTACTCATTTGTAATAGCTGCAGGCTGACAACTACAGTGAAAATGACACTTTTTTTTACCTTGGCTTTTTCTGATGGGCTTTTTGCTTATCTGAGCACCTGATGATCCTGCAATGCCTGTCAATGGAAATCAAAAAAGGAAAAGATACAAAGAAGTTTTCTTGATACACCATTTCCACCCTTCCCTATGATTAACTCTGCAATAATCAACTATTTATCAAACTGGAAATTCCTAGAGGCAGACATGACCACGTTTTTATCCTGTGTATTTCTGCTGAAGTTAGTGTTGAATAGTTATTAATAATTCAATAATATAACATTCAGAAGTCTGTTAAAATAACTTAGAAGAGCAAAAGATATAAGATTGCTTACTTTTCCTTCATGAGGGATCAAACCATGTAATACTCTTTGGAACTGTTAGGATCAGGGTTCCCTCACAACAGTGTATACTTTAGCAGGCATATTAATCTTATCCTTAACTATCAGACCTTGCTGTGTGCTTCAGGATCGTTCACCCAGATCCTCTGATCCACCTGTGAAAGAGTCCTCCAAAATGACCCATCTCTCAGGAGATGCCACTCTGCAGCTACCCTTAAGTGAGGCTGAGGGAAACCCTATAAAAAGCCTTGGAGAAATCTAGGAGGGCATTGCCCACTGCTCATCCCACACCAGCCAAGATGGTTACTTTGTCATAGAAGACAACCATGTTTGTCAAGCCATACTTGCCTTTGTTGAATCTGTTCTGGATTTTGCCAGTCACATGCTTCATCTGATTTGGGATGGCCCCCAGAAGGATCCATTCCATAACTTTCCCAGGGACTAAAGACTGATGGGCCTATAATTTCCTTGGTCCTCATTTAGCCCCTTTTATAGATAGTGGATAGATGGTATGATATCAGCCTACTTCCAGTCTTCTGAGATGTTTCCTGATCTCCACAACTGCTCAAAGATTATGGAAAGCAGCTTTATGAGGATGTCAGCCAGCTCTCTTAATACCCTTGGGTAGAAACTGCCTGGGCCCATTCAAGCTTCTGTAATAGTTCACATACCCATTTTCCCTTCCCTGACAGTGGGTTGGTGTTTGCAAATGAATGAATGGTGGCAATCTGAAAAGTCTGTATGTGAAGCAGGTCTGTTCTTCAAGGACCAGGTCCACTTGCATGGGCACCTGAAGTAGGCTGACAAATTATTCCACTTATTTTCTGTGTGTATCTTTTAACATTTTCAATTTTTATCAAACATGCTGATACACTGTTCATACCACACAGGAATCCATGAGTACTCTAATTTTAGTGGGAGGCATTTCTTAGAATGGCCCTTTTTTCCTCAAAAATACTTGGAGAATGTCAAATTCAAATTCATATTTGAATCTTAGACTTGGAAATTAGCTTTAAAATTGTATGTATTCACTAGAACAATAGAAGTGTACAGTGTGACTTAAGGCTCTCATCTGAGGTCTTACACTGTCTTTTCAATAATCAAATACTCATAGAAAGTGTCCAGAAAGCAAAGATGCACCAGATCAACAAAACTCCATGGCAGCAAGATTATTTTGGATGGATCAAAAGGTAACCTGCAGTTAGGGTTACAAATAGAGGGAAATAGTGAGTTTTTCATGTGGCCCTGGTGTCTACCAGTAATGAACTGCAACCTTTGGAAATAAGCCCTAATATTCATTGGGCTATTTGTGTAAAACCTGAGATGACTTATCTAGGGTTATATTTTCTTGAGTTATTTCCCACTTGTGATCATGCATTGTTAAGTAATGTTTTCTGACTCTATCACATAGACAACGGTTCATGAAAGAGCAGGCTGGTGCTTGGATCCAGGGCTGCCCCAGTCAGACCTTTAACAGTTTGATATTTGCACTGTAAAATCCAGATGCCTCACTTTTATAATAAAATTTATATTAGGCATTTGCTGCAATGAACTCTCACACCCTCCACTCCTACTTTTATGTTCATATTGAGAAGGATTCTATTTTTGATTTAAATATATCCAGCTACCAACCTTGACTTATTGTCTCAGTTGTCTCTTGCTGCATTTCATCGTTCCTTCTCACAAACAATCTCATTTGCAACCTAACTCTACAATACATCTCTTTTTCCCAGTTGCTGTTGCTCATTTTCTACCACTATTTAGTTAACTGTTACCTAGTAGGTATCAGTAACTAAATGCTCAATAATTTTTCCCCTCTATCTCTGTGCATGTGGTGGTAGGCATGGGGAGGGATAATGCATTATTTTTTAAGGTGCTTTTGTAGAAGGAATCGATTTCTTTAGCTCCTCCAGTACGTTTTTTTTTTTGTTGTTTGTTTCTAAGGTCACCAACGAAGGATCTGGAAAAAATCTGTTGAAAAACAAATTCAAAAGCTCTCCACTCTGTAAGAACAGCAACAGCATCACCAAGGCACTAAACGATAATCTCTGATAATCAGTTTGTGAACTCAAAGATCAAGATCACCTTGACTACTCTTCTATCATTTTATCATGAGATGAGAACATAAGAAAATATAATTTTTTTCAAGTAAACCAAGACAATTAAATAAAAGTTTTCCTCCTTTTTTCATATTCTACTAAAGCCAAACCACTTTTTTTTTCAGATTTTCTTCAAGAATCAGAGTGAAACACAACCACTTTCTCCTGTGAGCAGGAAAATATGTCTGTGACACCCAATCCCCTCTTGTCCTTGTTAGCTCTATTTGCTATAGTCTATGACTAATGAAGCCTTATGAAATCATGTGAAGTACTCATTTTAAAAAATGAAATTGAGGCCAGAGTTAAGTTGTGCTGTTCTATCTCAATATTTCAGTGAAGGTTAGAAGTGAAGAATCCTTGTTCACTGCTTCCTCTAAATACTGAAAATATTTCTCCCAACAGTTGAGTAGAACTCGATTTAGGGGACATTTCTTCTCCATGGTAGCTCAAATGATTAATGTGCAACAGAAGTGAATTGTTGAACCCTCATGGTAAGAAGGCTTGGTGAAGAAATTTAGGATTTTGATTTTTCTTCTCTTATTCCCTAGTTTAGGATTAATATTTTATGTGTTTGAATAACTTTGTTGCTTTTTATAAAAAGAATGATTCATTTTGAGGTGGATAGGGTGTATTCCAAAAGATACCGATAAAAACAAAAGACTACAGTGAAGATTTTCTGTGATTGTGCTACAAATAGATTTTTCATAACAACATAATTTTACAACTTTTCTCAAAAGCACAGATCCAAATTTCATTTGAGGAAATATATTTTTAGAATAAAGTCCAAGAAGAATTAAGTTCTTTATTGTTGTAAATAAATTCATAATATTCAACTTCAATGAAGGTTATGCCTACTTGAACCTGTTGAGGCCCTGCTCAGTTATGTTTATGACAATGAATAAAAAAGTGCTTTTGCATGCTGCAGAATCTTTATTTAGAAGTGTAATTTGGGAACCAGTCTACTTGAAGCTTAAGTGCAGAAAGCATTTTAAGTTCAGGTTTCAACAAATGTAGCCTGACATTTTAGATGTAGAAATCTATCTGTTGATGCATGTTTGATGATCACGATGTAGGAATTGGGTCATCCTAGGCCAGTGCTTGTGAATAAGCATACATTCAAACATGGGAACACCACTAGAGTTTGGTACCTGGTCTCCATACAGAACACGTGATTTTGGTAGAAAGAAGGCCAAATTTGAACTGTCTAAAAGCTCCCCTCATCCGACTATGCCCAAGTCAAAAGTCTATTTAAAAAA
>VXAC01005428.1:196254-276994 GCA_013399225.1 Rhipidura dahli | reverse complement strand
AGACTTCCAAGGGTTGTTAGGCATTTTGCAGAAAACCTTTTCTTTGGACTGCATAGAGTCTCTGTAGACGATATAGAACTCTGCCTAAGACCCCCCTTGCTGACCAAAGAGCTGCAGTCAGTTTTACAGGACTTCACAAGATACCATTGAAACACATTAAAGAAGGGAGTGCTGCTGGTAAAAGGAAGTAGTTTGCTCTGTTTGTAAATAAGTGGCAACATAATACACTGTAGGCCCTGGAGAACACATGAAGGGCAGGAGGAATATCACTGTCTGCTCACCATCTTGTTATGCACTGGGTGCTCCCTAGGTCTCTTACCATTCGCTGATGCTGGTGGCATACAGACTTAAAGGAAGTTTTGATCTGGATAAGTATAGCCACGGTTACGTTCCCAGAATAAACCCATGGGAATTGTGTTCACTGTGGTAAAGCAAAATAATTCATTAGATTTTTCTTCTAATTCATGCTCCTCACTGTGCATTGCGCCAGTACAGCATTTGCAGAAAAGAATCGGTGAGTTGTGATTAGTCACAGGTGGATTACACATTTAAAGGAGGTGCCCAAATTAGGCGTTTGAGTTCTCCACATTATGAGTTGAATCTAAGGTGAATATCCTTCTGAAGAATCCCTGATTATGCTATGTGCAGCATTAGGGTAGGGCAAATTAGAAGCAAAAATATTGTGTTTGACTGTTCCCGTAGGAAAGGTGTTTGTTGGCAACACGGTTTTAATTGTGTTGGCAGTACTGGGGGGACACTGCTTTACTTCCTTTGAGTATTCCACATGCAGAAAATTAATGCAGGGTAGATAACTTCTGATGACCATAGATTGAGCAGCATAAGGTAGCCGGGGCAGAACATGAGAGTTTCACCAGAGTCTTTGGCTTTAGTGCATGACCCAGATTTGATGGTATCATGCCCCCCTATCACCAGCTGATCCATTCACAGTATTTCAGAGATCTGGGCAAGGAAAAACCCATTCTGAACTTTGAAGTCTTTAACCCATTGCTAAGGAACAGCAGTTGTTAGACTTGCAATTATTTGGAAAAGTAAAATATCTAGCTCATGCCTGCCTTAAGCAGATAATATTTTCATAAGGGGATTTAGGATTGGTTTAAACTTTTGGCTTCCTTAATGTAATTGCTTGGTAGTAGCTGTCTGACTGTGTGAATATTCCAGCTTGTGCTAACAAATATTTTTTTTGTCTGGCCTTCATATTTTATTCATATTAGCAATTCATAAATATGTTAGGAAATTCTCCAGACTATTCCTTTCCCTGACTATAGATTCATGACAAAATGCTTCCCTGAATAAAATCTTAGAGCAAAGTAGTTTAAAAAGCACCACCTTGCATTCCATATGTCTTAGAAGGAGAGAATTTTTTTCCTTCTTTCTTCTGCTACCCTTTGTGCTGGCTTCCACTGGAATAGAGTTTATTTTCTTCAGAGTAGTCAGTATGGGGCTATATTTTGGATTTGTGCTGGAAGCAGTGTTGATAACACAGGGACTTTTTAGCCACTGCTGGGCAGTGCTTACACAGGCTCAAGGTCTTTTCTGTTCCTCACCCCACCCCACCAGCGAGGATGCTGGGGATTCACAAGGAGCTGGCAGGGGACACAGGCAGGACAGCTGCCCCAGCTGACCAAAGGGATATTCCAGGTCATTTGGTATCATGCTCAGTGTACAAAGCTGGGGGAAGAAGGAGGAAGTGGGGACCCTCAGAATTGTAGTGTTTGTCTTTTCAACTAACCATGATGTGGGATGGAGCCCTGTTTTCCTGCCCATTAGAAGTAGTCAATGAATTTCTTATTTTGCTTGGCTTATTTATGTGGCTTTTCCTTTACTGATTAAACTGTCTTTATCTCATCCTAAAATTTTCACATTTTTATTCTTCTGATTGTCTTCCCCATTTCACCAGGGGGTGAGTGAGTGGCTTTGTGGGGCTTAGTTGCTGGCTGGGGTTAAAGCATAAATGCCCCCCACTCTGTTTAAGGGCAATGTAACATCACTACAAAGCAAACTTTCTCTTTTACAAATCATAAATCATTGATTTCCCCTCTACAGTAACCAGCCCTTCCCAACTGGGAGGCCTTCCACATTTACCATTTATGTTATAATCTCCACTATACGTCTGCCTGCCACATTGATTTATCCTTTGCTAACAAATCAGTTAGTATGAAAAAGCTGCTGCTTTCCTATTCAGTGTTTGATGAAATGTTTGGGTGCTCTATAAATCATACCTAGATTATGAGCACATAGGAAGATGAAGTTAAGAAAGAAAGTATTTTAATAAAAATTTACATGTGTATTATTGAAAAAATCCAGTTTCACCACTACATTCCAGTGCTGATGGAATGTTGCTTTGGGGGATATATGTAGGTTAGACTGATGGAGAAACTTCTCTTTAACAGTTTCCCCTTTCCATTCCAAATTATGGAACCTCTCATAGGAAATGTCAGGTAGTTGGTTTGGTGATGAAAAACCAGGTAAAATATCCCTCCCTACTCACCCATTTCTATTGGTAAGCAACAAAGCCTTAAAGCAGAAGACAGAAAGACTGAAGAGCTGATTTTAGTTCCAAACATTTCCCAATTCCTCAGTGTGACCAGGTGCAAAGCACTAGGCCTCTTTTCACTACAGATTTGCTTCTGTAAGATGGAAGTGATAGTTACCCGGCAGAAGCGGTGTGGTCCTTCAGAAATAAAGCAATCATGACATTTCAGAACTTCATAAATTAATCACAGTGGTAGTTGCAAGATCCTCCACTGTTTGCTACTAATTTAGTCCCAAATACAAGACAGTCTGCAGAACCTCTGCTCTGAAACTGCCTGCAAATAACTGCCTGCAAATAGAATCATTGTACTCTCATGGAGGAAGGAATACAGGGACTGAGGTTGTGATCCTGATGAGACATGAGTCTCAGTACAGGGCAACTCTCTAATCCAGCCAGTCAGGACAAAGTGCTTGGGGATGATATGAAGAAACGAGGTTCAATTCCTGACTGTCAGAGGGTGTTGGATTCTCCACTTGATAATGGTTAAATCCTTGCACTATTCCAGTCCTAGATCTAGGTAACTTTAGCATGTAATGCTGGGTTACCATCAACTGGCAGAACATTCAGTCCCAAATCAGAAATATTGCATAAAAATTCATTGCACAGAGAAAACTGCCTGTGAACAGGATTGACAAATCACACAGGACTATGTGCAGATGCTGTTTAGAAAGGCTTAGGAGAGAATCCTTGTCTCATAAAGAAAAGTTACTGGAAGATGGAAAATATCTATTAAAATCTAGGCTACCTCAATTTTTTTCCCCAAAAGAGACAAAATGAGATATGTTCTTTCCATTAGTCACCTTAATCTTTGAATTCCAGAACTTTTATTTCCCTTTCCTCTATTCCAATGAATAATTAAACATCTAGTGGAATAGGAAAGATTGAAGGAGGCTGACCTGGCATATGAGCTATGAGTCAATGGTACCTTATTTCCTAAGGAATATAGAAGCAATTTTTTTCTGATTCTTCTCCATTAACATCTTAATTTCCCAGTACAATTCTAGGAGAATTAGATTAATCACTCTCACCACTCTGCCAATTTTAATCAGAAACAATGACTCCTGTGAATAATAATTTTTTTCTTGTTTGCAGCTCCAGATGTTTGTAGAATAAACCACCACTTTCTTTGTATATATTTAGAATCTACTAGAGTTTTAGTTTCAACTTTTTCACTTAGCAGAGTTGTAGGACTGAGCAGAACTTGGGATTTGGAAAATAGGCCTTTTGCTTCCCTAAACTGGGAATATTTACAATCACTTCTGCTGAAACCTTTTCTCAAATAGTTTAGTCTGTGGCTGTTCTGGAGACAGGATAAAACAGGCAGGCAACCTCTGGGTTGGGAACCCCTGCAGAATTTAGGGCTTTGGACATGGGGACAGCTCTCAGGAAAGACGGATTTAGAGGAGGTATGTGAAGATCTTAGATAGAACTATAATAGCCAATTCAGTCACAGGAATATCAAGGCCATTCTCACAAAAAACTATTCAAAGAGTATCAAGCATGTTCTTGTACCTTCTAAATCTCTTTTTGGCACAGGCTCTTTATCTTGGTATCATTAAAAAGCTGATCTTCTTAACTGACTCCTACAGAGTCCTTCTACCACCCACATATTTCCCTTCAGTACCTTTCTGCTTTTCCTTTTCTTCTCCATATAGCTTATCCCTTCTCTCAGCTGTGTTCCACCTTCATTTGCCAGGAGGGGAAAATGCAACTTAGGGTCAAATTTTGATTGCCATACTCTTATGCTGTTCTATTTCTTTCTCTTTGTTTTTTCTGTTTTAAAAAGGTGAATTTTGAAGCAAAAGATACCTATTAGTCAGTACTTGGAAAGTGTGCAGCATAAGGAGAGATTAATTTATAGCTTGTTTTATGTTGAAGAGGTAATTTCAGGATTCTGCTACCATTCAGCTCATCTACCAAATTGTGTATGGAGAAGCATGTACAGCTGCCCTCTCCTTGGGAAGCAAATCCTTGTTTGATGTTCCAAACTCTTCTGGAACAATATTAGTCTTGGTCCTTAAGTATCATCAAGTATATTTCATATCATCAACATAATTTTTTTATTTAGGCATTTGTGGGCAGTGGGCATATTAGAATATGATCTTGAACCTTTCCTTTTTCATTCTTTATTATCTTGGATGTAAAAGAAGCAGTTCTGTTCTAACTGTAATTACTGCCAGTAACTAAATGCATTATCTTCTGTTTTGAAATTCTTTCTTTACCTTTGCATCTGAAAGCTCTGTACATTAATAAGGAAAAATCCCACACTGCACCTTGAAGCAAGGGAACATGAATTTTAAAAACAATTATTAGATCATTATTTCTAGCTGCAAGCTTGTCATCCCCATGACCTATTGTATTAATAAAGCCCCAGAATGCTAGCTGGCACTGACAGACAGAGCAATGTACTGCATGTTTTATGAACCATGTATGCAGCTCCCTCTGATTGCTACAGAGACACAAATTCATACAATTTCCTATCAAGAACTGGCTTCCCAATCATAAGCCAACATCCATTCAAATTAAGGAGTCTAGCCCTTCTCAGAGAGAGAATGAAGGAGTCTCAACTTCTAACAGTTTGATTTATTTTACCATTACAATACTGAGAACATCAAATTTTAATATGAGTGCTGTCACTTTAATCATAAGGTAAGTACAATTCTTACACTCAAGAGCTCAAAAATTACTTCATTTTTAGAAGGAAATTTATTGCACTCTCTAGGAAGGTGTGCAGTTCCCTCTTTCAGAGAACTTGTTGATTACTGTCTTTCAGAAGAGGTTGAACTTGTGATTCTTATTTGCTCTGTCTTTTTTTTTTTTTTTGCATAAATAGTATCTCATTTATTTCTCCTTTCACTTTTTAGCAGCAGGGAACTGAATGCTTCTTTACTGTCTTGTTAATAATAATTAGAAATAGAAAAATAATTCATGCAACAAAATAAAAATCAGCTAGAAATTCAACCCAGACCTCAACAAAGAGAAAAAAAAGTATTTTTCTATTTATAATAATCAAAACTGGTAATTCTCTTCTGTTCATGTCCCTATATTCCACCTAAGGTCTCTATATCCATTGCTAGCATTTTTATTTGTAGACAGTAGCAGTTTCTGGGCTTCAGTAAGTTCCTGTGCTGTTAGTTTGTATGACTGCACAGAGCTCTTTCACTCAGATCAAGCTCTCTCAATAGACAAGATCATCAAAGGATAATAAGGAGCAACATTATCATTATCTTTCAACAGCTGGAAAACTGAGATTTCATTTGAGTACATTATTCATCAAGGCCTCTGTTGGGTCTTTTGTCCCTCATACCGAAGATGTTATTTTGGAAAGGTAGCTACAAGTCCAACTAAATCTACTTAAATTTACTCTGTAGAGGCTGCTTATGATGGTCTAATTAAGATCTAACATTATCTTTAAGACAGAGCATGCTTTTATTTGGAAGCAGACAAACTAATTATTAAACTAGGTATTATGATCCTCTTGCTTTACTTACCATTTCTGGAGACTGTGTTGCAGCTGCAAAAGCTGAGAGCTTATTTGCCCTTTGTAATCTGGTTTATAGGACAACATTTGTCTAGGTCTGATTCAGTGGTCCAATCTACTGTTTCTTCATAAAAATCCTCAAAGCAGTTAAATGGAACTTTTATCTCCTCAGTTAAAAACTGGAAGAAGCAGCTGGGACCTTTGCTGTGACACAAGGTAACCCTGAAAAAGAGCCTGTCTAGAGAAAAATTGCCATAAGGAAGAAAAAGGTCAGAAAGATTGTGATGTATGCAGAGATAAAATTAAATCAGATTTACAGTGAAAGAAACAATGGGGTTGCCAGAACAAGAGAAGATATCAGGATATCTGAATAAACTGAAGTGATGCAACCAATCAGTTCCTGCACAGAGAGCATGCTTAAGTAAATTTTCCACCACTGTTAAATCAGACCCACTACAAAGCTGCCCACCAGACATTTAAGCTTGCCTTGTTTCTAGGGGTGGAGGTACCAGCTGGATCCAATTCTCATTCCAGCTAATAGCTGGGACATGGAGTGTCTTGAGCCAGATCTCAAAAGCCAGTAAGACAAAAATAGTTCTGTGTGTTGCTTTTATAAGGACAGCAGAGACTTATTCATAGGAAGTTAGAAAAGCAAAATCAGACAAAGGAATAATCCTATCAACGAAATAGGGAAGACTGAGGGGGAATTAGCTGGCAGACACAGAGTACCCATTTTACATCTGCAAAGAAACTGAAGTTGCTGTTTTTCCATAGCTGAAGGGTCAAATGTCAGAAATTTATATGAAGAACCAGTGTGTGTTTCGCACCTATCCTTACTGCCAGTGAACAGAATAAATATGTGTGTTTCTGTATGCATACCGTTCAAAATTCACTGCTGTTAAATTTAAAAGTCTTATAAAAGTGGATTTTGTCCATTTCCATGCTCCACCATTCTCTTTATTTGCAAATGGATAACAAAGGAGAAAAGCAGAACATTCCTTTGGAATCCTCTGGAGTGAAGTATGGTGTAATACAAGACAGAGGTGTTAAATGTAGGAAATTTCTAGAACAGATAACCTTTTCAGTCAATTTACAAAAATTAAACAGTGGAGCAGTTAACCTTTTCCAGTCACAAAGATTACAATGCACATTATTTAATATTTTTTTCTTTTCCAAATACCTACTTTCCTTAAAAATGTGTTCACCTGTTTGCCTTGACAAACCCATAAATTCTAGATGAATTTTTATTTAGACATAAGTCAAGACTGTAATAAAAAGGATTGATACTTAGTATTTACCTCTTTTCTTTCACAGTGATGCATTGAGGGGTGGATAGGAAAATGCATATTTGTATCTCTGTGAATAAAAATAATAACACCTGGATTACAGCTAGTGATAATATTAGTAAACCTCAATGTACTTTATGGCTATTATTCTCCAGATGTGCACAGACCTCAGAAAAGAGGTCTTAACAGCAGTTCAGTTTTCTGTTTGTTGATGACAGCTGTGACAAAAATGTGAAAGAGTGATTCTGTAAATGTTGCCTGTCAACATTTCCCACTTTTTCTGGCAAGTTCATGTATTGCTTCTGTTCCAGAGGCACAGCAGGTTCTGCGTGGACAGGCTCACTGTTTCTCTGGACCACAGTGAATTGCATAGTAGCCTCTACCCTCATCATATGTGCACTCAACCATACTTTCCTTCATGTTTTTCTAGAGCTGACATTGTGCTCTTGATCTGTATGATTCTTGAAAATATTTTAGAGAAGGAGGAATATCAAGAGATTACTTTTATTGAAAAATACTAGTTGACCTCTTTCATGGTGCTACAGGTGGTTTTGTTGTACTGCTCTTGTACCGAACACTGAGAAATTATTTGGTTTGTTTTACAGCGAGATATTTAAACATGCAGATGCTCCACACTGGAAGGACTGTGTGTCACTTGTGTGCGGCATAAGAGTGTGGATACACCACTTAATCCTAAAGAAACATAGTAGATTCTCTAGATGTAACATACTGAAGAGAAGGCAAGAGACTAGCTCCACTCCTTAAGTGCTAGAAAAGGATTTTGGTTCTCCATGACAGAAGACGTTTCCTCCATAGACCAAAGACCACATTCTTTGCATCTGAAAGCATGGACATGAAATTCTATCCGTGGTGAGACACTACAGTTTTGAAAAAAAGAAAAAAAGAATATGTCCTGGACAACATAGTGAAGGATGAATTATCAAGGTGTTATGACTGACTCATTGCTCAGACTTTTTTAAGGATTAACCTTAGATAACTTCATGATTCAAATATATCTATCTTAAAAATAGAAAACCCAGTTTGGTTTAAAACTATTAGAAGGTAATGGGAGTTTGTAACAAGTCAGTTTGAACTCCATCATAATGCACTTGTTCTGTGTTTTAGCTTTTCAATGCCTTAGATGTTTTGAGGAAGAGATATGGCATTTTATAAGAATATGAGTTCTCTGACACCCAAAAGTATGATGCAGTAGTTGTGTGCAGTGTTTCTGAATTTATGCAGGAAGGTTTTGATGTGAATAAGGTTTGATAGGTTACATCCAACTGTTATCTGAGGGCTGAAGCAATCAAAGAATGGAGGCAAGTACAGAAATTCATAAAAGTTTGAGTTACAGACAGTCCTGTGGACTTAGACTCATGCTGGGGAGTGCTGTTCTAAATTTACCTACTTTGCAAATTTTCGTTTAGACAATGTTTGGTACACTAAAGGGTATTTTCTTAAGCTAAAGAAACCATAAAAAATGCTGCTGTTATTAACCACAGAAGATTTTATATTACACAGAATTTAGGCTCTGAATAATGTATCTAGTAAGAGCAAAATGAAGTATACATATATTTTAAGAAATCATACATATTGATGTTTCCCTTGGAAGAATTTATATGGCATCCAAATTCCTGCTGTGCAGAATCACAGATAACTCATTGTGACTGAGTGTATATTTAAGCACTTATCTTCCATTTAAAACTGCTTTAGTTTCACAGGTCCCTGACAATCCCAGCTGGTTAAGGTTGTCTAGATGACACTTAATGCACCATGGAAGTACTGTGCTTATCATAAAACAAACCAATCAAGTAAATTTAAAATACGTCAGTGAAAGGAAATACTCGTGGTGTAAATGCCTTTTGATTAGAAAATATGCCGGAAGTTCAAAACCACCTCAGCTGCAGGCAATTTGGATCTGCCCTTCTGTTTTACCATAGGATGCCTTTATCATTAATCTGCTGCCTCTTTCATATATTCTGTTGAATCTGGACCACCAGATGCAAGAAAAAATGTAGGAAATCTGGTAATTAAATATAACCTTGCTTATGGCATTTTCCCTTTAGATTATGTATTTGCTGCACCAAGATCACAGACTGGGAAAAAGAAGCAAATGGAAAACCAAACCCCAAAAAAGGCCCAGTGTCACTTCAGATCTCTGGGTTACTTAGTTCTTGTCCCTGGGTTGCCTGTTTCCCTGCTGCTCCCTTAGCCTTGTTCTCAGCAGTAAGTGGATTACTTACTACTCCTTTCTGATAGTTTAAGTCTTAACTTTGCAATCTTTGTATCTGGGTGATGTACTTAAATCTCCCTTTCCCCTTTTCCCTTTTCCCTTTTCCCTTTTCCCTTTTCCCTTTCCCTTTCCCTTTCCCTTTCCCTTTCCCTTTCCCTTTCCCTTTCCCTTTCCCTTTCTCTGTTGTAGGACCATATAAGAGCCCAAAGAGGCACACAGCTACATAGGCAGACAATAGGAGAGGAGAAATGGAAATGTTAACCCCCAGTTTGAGAGTAGATGAGGTGTGTAACACAAGAAGCCAGGACATCCTGGTGGTGACATCTGTGTAACCTTGAGCGGCAGCCAAAGTTAGTTCACCTCTTTGTGTCCCAAGAAGGTAAATGGTCTTCATTTGGAAAGATGACCAAGGACTATTAACATCCACTTACCAAGACTTCCTTGTTCACTCTTAATTTATTGCTTGTGTAATGTTTTCTGCTAAGTCTTTGAAAGATGAGATTCTGGCATATGCTTCACTGAAGAGTTAAATGGTGTATAGAAGGACAAAGGAGGATTTCATAATATGGGCTATAGAATCTCCATGCACCATTACATTGCAACTGGAGCACAGGACTTATAGGATATATATCTAATTTGAGAGGCTGCCCTGTTAGCCTCTTATGAGTTTGCTCGCTGTGGAGTGAAGGTATGCTACTCTATTCTACCTGAAGTATTTAGACTGAAACAAACCTTTCTGTATCTTAAAAGTTCTGTCTAGCCAGACAAAAAGGGCATTTATCAAGCCACTTACACCTTCTGTATCAGAGTGACCATCAAACCCTTTGAGACCATCACTCTATGCATGTGGACATCTTTAAGTTTTGCCACAGTAAATAAAAGAACAAGGTAGAAGTCTTCATTGCTAAAGTGCTTAACAAGGAGCTGAGCAGAGTCAGCTTCTTTGCTTTGACAAGGTTTTCCTCCACCATGATCAATGAGAAAGCCACATTAAATGATGACTCTTCCTTTCCACTTTCACGTGTTTCCTCTATCCACCTGAGAGCATTGGACTAGCCTGTTCTCAAATTGCCATTTTGCAAGTAACCTGCAAGTTAAATCTAGGCTGTCTGCCAAAGATGGTCCTTGGCTTTACTCTACTAATTGTTTCAATAAAACCTGTGTTTCACAAAGTGAACCCTGTGTGTAGAATAAAAGCTTTCAAAAATTTAGACTTTAGTTTTGTCTTCCCAGGTGTGAAGAAAGTTTGATGAGTTAGAAAACATGTGAGCAGCCTTCCCATATGTAGGAAAGATATTAAACAGGCAGGTCACAAATTGTTTTGTTCTTTTTCACAAACACATATTAAAAAATTTCCAAAACTAATGGTGTGATTCTGCAATGGTTGACATATTTCTCATATCTCATGAACTAGAAGTCAGCCAGCTGACTTCTGAAGCTTTCAAAACCATTCATCTATCATTCTGGGTATTGATTTTTGTGCATTGTAGGGAGGTTTCCATCATGGAAATATAGCATAAAACATGATTTCAATTATTTGCCCTAAGCTACACCAATCTTTTGGTTTGCTGTTAGATTTCAAGGGTTGAGGTATTGGTCAATCAATTAAGATGAATTACCAACATTTCCCTTTGTAGTTCTTTTCAGTTTTACCAATGTTTGGGGATACAAACCAGAGTGAACACTAATATGATATGCTTTCTTTTACAGGCTGAAAACACAAAACAGTATTGTTATCTTCATTCAATTCCTCTGAAAAGGAATGGAAAATAAATGTTGCAATAAGTCTCTCATGTCTTGTGTTCCTTTGCTGGTGGCTGAAGGACATTTTACGTCTTTCACTTTTGCACTGACTCTGGATACCAGCTATCCTATAATCTTCCAGTTGCAAGTTGCTGTTGTCATATTGTCAGAATCAGTGAGTCTTCAGTGATGGCAAACTACTGTTTGTAGCCATGCCTGTAGATACTAAAGTCTTCATGAGGATCTGGGTAGAAACTGGAACTAAGCTAAATGGGAAACTTCCCAATAAAATTTTTAGTGCCAGTGGAAGAAGAGGGAGTCGATGTCTCCCTCTGGCTGTTCATTCTTGCCCTTGGAATAGCCCACTGGGCTGGCTTGGCAGAAACACTTGTTCTAGCTGCTGTGTGGTGGGCTGAACTGGGGAAGGAAGAAGGTGGCAGAAGGCCAAAAAATAAAAATGGCTGGGAAGCTGGTGGTGTCAGTTACCCAGGGTAGTTCAAGCAGTTTCACTACTGAAGTTTTAGCCACAGCTTTAGAGTTCAGAGTTTAGGTTTCTGGAAGATCAGGTTTCAGGTTTTCCTTCAAGACACAATCAGATGCATCTGGGTCAGAGCCTGGAAATGGTTCCTGTCTGGTTTGGGTTTGACTTGGCTGTAACTAAAACCACAGGAGCTCTTCCATAGAACCAAGTAAGGAATTGGAAAGGAATCAGACTGACGCTCAAATCCTGGCTTATCTTAAAGTGATGCTATCTTTAGTATGAGCTTATATTTTGTGTTGAATTTTGCACGTACCCCACTGATTATGGAGTTATACAAAAGGTAGAGTTAAAAACAGAAATGTTCTCTTGCTATTTACAGGATGCAAAAACCATTCCAAAACCAAATCAGTTACACATACAGTGCTAGTAAAAAGCCAATCTGTGCAGCAGCATGCAAAAGATAACTTACTGTCACTCTGTATAAACTTGGCAATTTACTTAAAAAAATGTAATTCAAACTATTCATTTAGTAAATACCACAGATTTCCATTGAGTATTAGCGAGTTGATGAGCCTGATTTAGTTAGACATTATAATTAATTGTTCCAAAATGGCCTGAGCAAACGGGTATCATCAAATAATCAATTATCCAGTGGCTTTTAATTGCAGTAGCTACATCTATTTTTTATTGTCAGCCTTTCAAAAGTCTAGGATTCTGTTTTAATGATCAGAAAATTACATCCATGTTTATGGAGATATAGATAGTTTAAAACAAGGACAAAATTCATGCCTGGTTCAAATATATGTCATAGACTGGCATATATAAGAAAAATACTCCATTTACTCTACTTTTTAAAGTTAATGATGTGTGTATATAATAACTTAAAATCTAATGTCTTCAAGTGCTAGCTATGGATTTTCCAGAACAGCTGGATGCAAGATGCATGCTAATTCAGAGAGCAGCTGGACTTTCCTCTGCTGTTGTGAATAGATGGGATTTAAATGGAAGGGTGCTACCTACTGCCAAACATAATTTTCAAGTGTTGTGTTCTCCCGGGACGTTTTGATTGAATTAGGAGGTTTCAGCTAGTTCAGTCAGTGCAATGCAATGGGTAGCAAGAGGTTCTCTTCTCCACACATTATTGGGCACAATATGTAGGTATTTTGCTCATTTTTAAGTCTGCAAATGTAAATTCCTGAAGTACTATAAGGATTGTCCAAGCTTTTAAAGTCGTATTAGGTATTTCCATACATTAAAAAGACATCCAAACATTGGGCTGTCCCCATATACCACATTATGTATTTTTCTAACACCAAACTATGTTTTTTAAGAAAAACATTTCTGTATGACAAAAAGCAAGAAAAATATATTACTTATAATGACTGCAAGTGTCTGGAGGAAAACATCCTGTACTTTTAAATTCTTTTATTCTTGCCTCCCATCTGTGCTGCAGGACTTCACTTTATTCTTGTCTTTATTCTCGCCAGATTGCTTTATCCCCAGAGCAAGTCTGACTTTATTATTCCAATTTTTACAAGTTTGAGTTCCTGTCATTGTTTGGACTGAAATCGTTACA
Organism: Rhipidura dahli; assembly: GCA_013399225.1. Lineage (NCBI taxonomy): Eukaryota > Metazoa > Chordata > Aves > Passeriformes > Rhipiduridae > Rhipidura > Rhipidura dahli. The sequence goes on along the minus strand of VXAC01005428.1, from coordinate 263,640 downwards.
ATCTCTTCTTCTGTTTACTCAGTGTGAATATCTGGTACATGCAGTAATGCAGTTTAGCCTTATCAGACATGGGTCCCATGGTAACAGGGGAGAATATCTTCATTATTAATAATACTATGAGTACAGAATACGACTTATGGAAGCTGTGTCTGCATATTTGTGGAGTTTCTCTAGTGTTATCTGTCCTCTGCTAATTAGAATTTAGCTGACAAAGACATGGAGTCAAAAGGAGGGAAGACATTTTTGTTTTGACTGCTAATTACAGTCAGCTCTTGCAATGCATCTGTACTGGACATTGCAGCACAGAAGAGATGCATATGAGCTCAGCTTTAAATTAATGTTCTCTGATAGTAAAAGGAATTTAGCCATTGAAATATGGAACTTCATGTAAGATTCCCAAAGATGATGAACTGGGAAGGTTAAGAAAAGTGAAAAATAATTCTTTCCAAAATTGGATTGATTCTGCGGGATATACTGGCTGATTTGCTGTCACACAATGTTATTGTTGCTCTGTCTGCTTCATAGCATCACATCCTGGAGGAGAGTAATATAAATCTTCTATGAATTCAATTGAACTGCTTTCCTATGGTACCAATCTACAAGAAGCTTGAAAATGGATATAGTGCAATGCATTGAAATTTTGCTCACCTTCTACATAACAGAAATCACCAGGAGTATTGAGAGCTCAGCTTCTCTTGGGAAAATATCAAGAAGGAACTGAAACTTCATCTCAGACAGATTTGAATACAGAGCACAAATATTCAGTGGTGAACTGCATGTGTTTCTGCCATGTGTTTTGCATGTAGCAATGTCTACCAGGGAGTGGAAACTATTTTGTCAGTAATTTTGTTTTATTTGACTGCACTTTATTTTGTCAGTAATTTTGTTTTATTTGACTGCACTTTTGACTGTTATGTTACAGGAGAGAGAAATTAGATGTAACGTATCTTCAGCCATGGGTAGGAATTCCTTCATGCCAATGCTGCACTTACACTCAGCACACACTGTGCTCTTCTGTTCCATGGAGGGGAATATGTTTTGCTTGTGTGTCAGGGCTCTGGCACCACTCTTTGGAAAAATGGCCACATGTCAAGGTTGCAGGTGGAAAGAGTTGCTTTCCACAGGTCTTCTTGGAGGGAGAGTCACTTGGGAGACTCTTTTCTTCATATGGTTCTTGTTGGGGAGCTTCACTGCTGTGCTGGGACCTTTCCACAGTTCCATAATTCAAGACAGCAATGAAGTGGAGAAGTTGTGTGATGCAGTCTGATACATAGGTGAGATGCTAGTGATAAGCAAATGTGAGGCAGAAGTCAGGTGGGGCTTTTCTTTCAATGAAAGAGACTTTCTAGACCTGAAATAGTGAACAAAAATCTTCTTTCCCCCCACAGCATTAGTAGTTGGAAGGTTTTTATTTTCTTTTTTTCTTTTTTTTTTTTTTGATATGTTTATTTTTAAGGAAAATTGGAGAAAGTCTGAGTGATTAGAACTGTTTATCACTGATGTATTTTCTGGACAGACAGACAGTCCTAGGTTCTATTACACATTTATTCTGTTGAGGTACTTAATACTTACCTGGAAAAAGTTTCTTCATCTGAAGTAAGCTAAGAAAGTGGGTTTCCACTATTTATTTATTTCTATCCTGAAGAAAAAGCCACAGAGGCACACCAAAAGATATTCAAATCCCAAATCTGGTATGAAGTTTGGAAGGTATACCTTACAGACAAGCTCTGAGCTACAGAATGTGCTGCTGGTATTTATAAAAAAAGTCTATGTCAAATAATAAATGAGTCCAGCAACATAAAAACAACAGGGTGGAAGAGGACCTCAAGAAAAGATATAGCACAGCTTGCTGATAATATCAATTTGTAGAGATGATCCCATCACCAGGCTCTGAGGCTGCATAGGGAAGCTGTTTCTTTTTCCATTACCCAGAGGACCTTAACAGGGAATGAAAACAGTTGTTTCTCATCTATTCCTGGTAAAATTTCAGAATGTTTGGGCCCCTTGGTGAAATGATTCCTAGAGTTAATGTTTATAATTCCCCCCTTTTTTTTAAACAAAATCTTTTCAATATCTCTCAGGCTAGAATGAATTTATGCTCAGCATGAATGCTATTCCCTGCCCCTTATATCAGTGGGAGCAGGAGCAGAGCTTGTTTTAGAAGCAGTGGAAATACTGGCAGGGACATTGGAATTTGCATAGCTTTGGATCCTTCAGGCAAATAATAGCATGCAGCAGAAACACCTGCTGAGCTTGTGTAGTGGGTTGATGCTGGCCCAGTTCCAGGCACCCACCAAAGCTGCTCACTCACTCCCCTCCTCAAACTGGACAGAGGAGAGAAAAATTAATTAAGGGTTAATGTTGAGATAAGGAAAGGGTGAGATCGCACATCAAATACCATTATGGGCAAAACAGGCTCTGCTTGGAGATATGAAGTGAATTTAGTACTAACATCAGAGCAGGATAATGAGAAATAAGCCCTTAAAAACACCTTTCCCTCACCCCTCCCTACTTCCCAGCTCTACTGCCTACCCCAGAGGCACAAGGGGTCATGGTCACTTTGTCACCTGTAGCTTCTCCTGCTGCTCAGAGAGAGAGAGGAGTTGTTTCCCTGCTGCACCATGGGGTCCCTCCCATGGGAGACATTTCTCCATGAACTTCTCCAATGTGGCTCCCTCTCACAAGCGAGAGAACTGTGACCTGCTGCAACGCTGAGTTCCTCTCACAGGCAACGCAACTCCCAAAACTGCTGCAGCATGGGTCACTGTGCCATGGGGTGCAGTGCTCCAAGGAAGGGCTGCTCCACCCTGGGTGCAGGGCCCCCTGAGTCCCCCACAGGGTCACAGGCATCCACCTGCTGTAGCACTGGGGCTCTTTCATGGGCTGCAGGTGGATCTCTGCATCCCCATGGGTCTCCACTGGCTGCAGGGGCACAGCTGCCTCACCAGGCTGCACCACGGGCTGCAGGGGAATCTCAGCTCCAGCTCCTGGAGCACGTCCTCCCCCTCCTTCTCCACTGATGCTGGTGTCTGCAGAGTTGTTCTTCTCATAGGTTCTCACCCCATTCTTCTCTGGCTGCAATTACAACTGCACAAGCCCATTTTGTTTTCTTTTCTTCTTAAATATGTTTTCACAGAGGCTTTACCACCATTTCTAATTGGCCCAGCCTTGGCCATTGGCATGTCCATCTTTGGAGCCTCCAGGGATTGGCTCTGCTGGACCCAGAAGAAGCTTCTGGAAGCTTCTCACAGAAGCAGCCCCTGTAGCCCCCTCTGCTACCAAAAACCAGCCCATGCAAACACAATACAGCTGGATATCTAGTGATATCTTTTTTAAAAGGGCAAGCATAGAATTAGCAGTCAGGATATAGAAACTAAGGCAAGAGAGCATGAGGGAATTTTGACTTTTCTCTGGTTCATTTGACAACTTCCACTCATTAAGTTAAAATAGGTGTATCCTATGCAATTAATTTTCTGTTACTGAAGGAGGTGGTCATTTAATGATGTTCATTCCCTGTTTTCTGCTTCTGTACTTCTGAGATAATTCATCTGTCTCTCACTGGTTAGGAAAAAGTTGAAAACATTGTTGTTCAGGTATACAGTTTTGACTTTTTTAATCCACTTTGTCCATATTCCTTCCAATAAGAACAAAATCAAGGATTTTACTGTCAAAATAAGAACAAAAAAGGGGAAGAACTAATAAAGCAATAATAATTAATTCAACTTCTAGGATCAAATCAACTGTGGTGCTGTTTATTTTATAATGGTTCAGCTACATGGGGTTACTGAATGTAATATTAACAGGAGCCAGATTTGTAGGCCTGTAAACAGTTCTGAAATGTAACTAGTACTAGTGTTTACCTAGTATTAATTGCCATTACCAAGTGGTTAATGGTTGTAAAGGACTTGAAAGAAAATGGTAAGACACTCCTTTATTGGACTAGACGGGCAAGGGTTACACAGACCCTCCTTCTCCAAGGATGTTACCTGTCTGTGGCTTACAGCTCCAGGGATGCTGCAGAAACCCTCAAGGGGATACAGACATGTCACTTGTGACCCTCACCCAAGTCACAGCTGCACACAGAGCAGAGATCTTTGTTATCCTAAATGCACGTCCAGGTCTTTTTCTGATGCAACACAGTGCACTACTCTGCCTCAGATATCTTTTGCCTGAATCTTGAACAAACAAATTCCTTATTAGGGAAAGAGGTATTGCACATGTGATGTATTGTAAAAATGGTTGCCAGTGTCTTTGGAATAAATGTGAGCAGAAACAGCTGACATCTCAAAACTGAACTGCAAATCTTGTAGCCCTGCAAAGTTACAAATATGCAAATCTTATTACACATCTCCTGAGTGACTACATTAAGGTGATTCATGACGATACAGAAAATTCATCCCTGTCAGCTGGGGCCAAGAAGGACAAATTGCCTGGGAACAGCCTATTATGCTTGTTCTTACTACTTTTAAAATGACAGCTGACATTTATTTCTAAGATGTTATAATGCACAAGGGAAGATAACTTTCTTTGCTACTATAGACCCTGAACACCTGCATTCAATAATCATTCCCATACCTCTCTTTAATTCAAGGATTTAGATTCCCTTCATAAATATTTACCAGTTAAGAAGCTCAACAAATTATGCATTGGGAACATATATGTTTTTTTATAGTTGTGCAAAGTAAGAGTACTGAGAGGTTAAAGGATTTATCCATAGTTTCATCAGAGGTCAAAGGAAAGCAAAGTGTCAGGACCCAGGTGTTTAGCTGTATATTGGCTTCAGTCAGTCCATTTTATACATGTATATTTCTCCATGAGTCATACACTCATCAGAATGGAGAAGTAATTTTTCAGGTCAAGACTTACATGGTCATAGATTTTTTTAATAGAGAGATGTGGCTACTTTGACCCTCTAATCTGACCTCTTGTGGAATAGAGGGTTTCCATGAGTAGTTCTGCTTCATCAGTGTCTGTCATGGACTAGAATATTTCAGGAGTAAAACGAAAACAAAAAATTACAACTTTCTCAAAACTCAATCATTCTTTGAAGGTTCTGTCAGTGGATTATCCACTATACCCCTGCTAGAGTTGTGGGACTGTTTAGGACCCTTACTGTTAAAGCATTTGTCTATATTCATTTAACTTCAATACCTAAATGTTATCAGCTTCTTTACTAATAGAATTAATTTCATGGGTTTAAAGTTCCTGAATGTTGTAACTTATACTGACCTAACCTGCAAAATTTTTTCCCAAGAATATTTATAAATATTTATTTTTATGTCTGTGGATAGTTTCAAATATCTGATCTTATTAAATCATATTAAATTCTGGCACAGATCTGTTGGTAATGACATGTGCAGTTAAGTTATTCAGGGTTTATCTTTCCTTTGACATTTGCATATATAATTTATTATCCTCCCATTCATGAATCTTGAGACAAAGATTACAGATGTTGATTCCCCTTGTCACAGTTAGTCATTGATTTGGATATTTTGTCATATCCTTTTAGAGTTCTCTCACGTCAGGTAAACAGTGTCCAGATTGAGTATCTCTTCAGTGAAGACATTTGACCAGTTTATTCCCTTTATTTTTCTTGAAATGTCTTCTTGTTTGTGTCCTGTTATTATTTTTCCCGTGAGGAGCTTGACTAGCACTCAGTGAACAATGGGGATAAAAGCATTAATGGTAAATTAATGCATCCTGCAGTGTCTTGTGTTTCCTTCTGAGAATTTTAGAATGCAAATATTTGAGGAAAAAGAGATGCTGAGAGGAGTGATTCAGGACAGGCAAGATTTCATTTCTGAATCTTGGAATTTAGGATTGGTATGATGGTAAGCTGCATAAGCAATTAGCTTTGATTTTCTTTTCCTTTACTGGAGAGTGTATGCAGCTCTTCAGCACCATGAACTAGAAATAATACCAGTGAACAAACTAGGATAAAAAGTGGACCTCCAACCTTGTTAAAGGTTGCTCATTACTCACAATTGCCAGTTAAGTGAAGTACATGTTGTAGTCATATAGTAAAACTTTTGTGTTCAGTGGTACTACTTAATCTGATTCAAATTCAGATTTAAAGCCCAAGTGCTGATATAGTTCCATGTAAGAAATACACTTCTGACATTGCTCTGTTTGTTGTTAGTGTAAAGTAGTCAAAAGTCATAGAAGAAACACTAAATTACAGATCATTTTCTGGCTGCTTGTCCATGCCTACCTGCTTCATTGTGTCTGAGCATCGCCTCTGAGTACATTAAAATGCAGAGAATGCAGAGCACCCCTATGGAAGAAAGAACTGACATAGGTTATATGCTCTTAGTGGATCCTCTAACATCCATGAGAGTATGGTTCATTATTATTATTCTTTTGTATTTTAATCATCATGACCACCTGGACATCTATTAGAGAGGACATCCTATCTTTTTCTGTGCCCTTATCAGGAATGAGGATCAGCACTTAACTCTCTCATTTGAGAAATTCAAAACTGTTTAAGAGAATTAATTTATTTTACAATGCAGCTGTTTCATAAGATGAGATAATCCTTGCATTTTTTTGAGAAAGGAAAAGTACTTGGTTAGATAGATGTTGATACAGTACAGTACATATAGCCTCATTCACACTTTTCTCTGTCCAAATTTCAAGTTCAAACATTTTCCTTCATGCTGCTTATAAAATAAAATAGCCCAGAACAAGTTATTACATTAGCTGTTGTCTTGTCAGAAAATTAATGTTCTGAACAGAGCTGTGATCTGAAATAAATGTGATTCAAAACAACAGCAGTGACATGGAAACGTCTGCTCAGGCATTTCTACATGGAGCTAATGCTTCTTCTCCAAGTAGAAGAGATTGCATGGAAGTGCACATAATCTTTTCTCCTTTCAATCTTGACCTTTGAGCTTTAATGCATTTTTAATATGCAGTGGCTGTGTATGTGGTTTCTGTGGCTGCACAACCATTTTGCCAAGAAGCTGGCTAAGTCTTATGTGACTGATTTATGGACGAATGTTGAAATACATCTCATTTTTCATTTTTACCACCTGTTTGAGTTTGAAGTCAGTTTTTCAGCCCAGGGATAGAGAAGGACAAAGAGGTCAAACTTCTTATGCTGCATGCTGCAAAGGTTAGAAGTCTGACAACCCCTCCAAGGTACATTTCACTGTCTGAATAACCTCGCAGCGTCATGCAGTGACAGCATCCAGCATAAGAGCTCAGGTGGACATATACCAGAGTAATGGTAGAAAAGCCATATTTATTTTTTTCAATGGAGTATTTTCTGCAGTATCTCCTCCAAGAGCTGCATGGAACAGCCTGAAAAAACTCAGTTAAGGACTCTACAGCTATATTTTATGAAGGTTATGGTTATGTATCACAGCTATCTGTGATGCATAGCAATAATCTTAATAAAATTTAGCTTTCCGAAACACTTTTCCATCTCCAAAGCCACATAAGCAGGAGGAAAAGTTGAGAATGGAATTGCAAGAGCAGTAACAACAGCTCTAAGTGCATAGTGAGTTTATCCAGGACATACAGAGACATCTATTACAGTCGTGTTTCTGTCTCCTTTTCCCAGTGTATTTTTAAAGAATGTTAATATCTTCAACCAAGACATTCTGGGATTCATAGAATGAAGTTACTCCATGAATTAGCTGATACACAAGAGAGGAGGGGAAAAAATTGCTGAAATTACATATAGTCAGAGTGATGAGCATTGAGTAAGACTAGAAACATTAATGGATGATAGGTGTTATGAATGAAGTAAAGGTAAGTGGAAAGTGGAATGGGACAAGATAAATATTATTTCCCAGAGAATTTTAATCTTCACCAAAACACTGTTTTTTCCCTGTTGCATTGGACAAATTATTGAGGTTTTTTCCTTTGTCCTCATTTATCACCTGGGCAAAATGAGCAATCAAATGCCAATAATTCCCTCTCTGAGGAAGGTAACAGTATGTGCTAAGTGTTTGGAGGAGACATTGGGATTGTGGTAGGTACTGGTGTGGGTCCTGGGGAACGTCCTTGTGGCAAGCAGCCTCTGCCAGACACCATGGTGTCTGCAGAGTTAAGCGTAGAAGAGATATTTGGTGCTGGCACTTGGGTCAGAATCAGACCTGGTCACAACAGGACTGGCTGCATTCACCCTGGGGGATGTGATGGCCTTTCCAAAATGTCTCATGGAGGCTTCAGCAGAGTACTGTGGGTCAGGATGACCCAAAATGTTTCGAGGATAATCTCTGCAGGTGGATTGTTATTTAAACACATATCTTCTGGTGAAATGCAGAGGGGAAAAGTCAACCACATTCTGCTAGGGAGCCAAATGACAACTTTTCTGTTGCTAGCTCATGCGGTCTATCACCATAGCTTCCCTGTGAGCCAGTCCCTCCCTGGTGCGGGACTATCATCCACGAGCCCTGCTGCAGCTCTAGGAACAGTGGGCAACAGAGCCTGGAACAGCAGAGCACATTCAGAGCTTCCACCCCAGCAGCGCTTCACGCCTGATCCTGCTCCCGCTGGAGTCTCCCAGCAAATGGGGCTGTGGCACAGCCATGCTGCTCCAGGACAGGGCTCCTGCCCATTCCCAAACCCACTCCAAGGGCTGCACAAAAGAGGAGCCCTTTAGTTACAGATGGCAGGGGTTTGGATCTGCCAGGGCCATGCTGAGCCCCCAGACCCCTCAGCAGAACATGGCCGGGCACTCAGGAGTGGCTTCTGCAATGAGCAGGTGGCTGAGCTGGGGATGCCCAAGGGCTGGCAGAGAGTCAGCACCAGGGAAGGGATGGGCTCTTTCCAAAAAAAGTATCTTGTATAGAGGTGAACTTAGTGCCTAGACTTGCTCCTTCTCACAGGGTGCTGTAGGCAGTGTGTGATTTTGGCTCCTGCTGGTGTGTGTGAGAGGTGCTATGTACCAGCAGGTGATGGAGCCATTCAGGGACAGCAGATCTGGTGCTCAGCCTGTGATGTCTGGAGCTCTTTGGCTGTGAAGGGTGCTTCAAGATCCATTTGAATGTGAAAATGGGACCTTCCTTGCTGGCAGAGTGATGAGCATCTTGGGGATTTTTTAACACATTAGGTGAGAATTGTGTGGACAATTTGTTTGGATCCAGACTCCACTTGCAAAGGAGCAGGAGGCTGTATCTGCTGTGCCGTGACCTCTCACGCTGCACTTGTAAAATGGACACACAGTGGGGCTTGACATCAGGGCACAGCAGGTCCCCTCAGGAATGGATACAGGCTCATTCTGGAAACAGAATGGGTGACTGTATTTTGAAGCAAACTTTTTCAAAGCTGTGAGCTTTTTCACAGCTCAATAAGCATATTGAGAGGCTTATTAAAATAATAACAGCACATTTGTTAATAATTAATCACTGGCATTAATAGAGGGACTTTCAGCCAAAGATGCTGAAGTTCTTTCCAAATTTCACTGACCAAAATTGCAAACATTAAGGATTGCCTAATCCATCATCATGTATTGCCACCCCGACAGTTCTTTAATTGTTCACCACATAGCAACTGCTCAGTAGTAATCAGATTGGTGCAGAAAGTAAGGAGTTTGCTGTATGTCCAAGAAAAGGTCCAAAAGAAGTAGGTGAAGGAGTGTGGATATCACTCCAAGATGGACTTGGTCATATAATAACATCCCCACCTTTGATTTGGGCTCATTCATGGCTCTCAGTTTACAAGCTGTGATTTTACATGCCACTTGTGTCAGATATTCCCTGCTAGCACAGTGGTGCAGAAAGATGTGATGTGTTCAGAATTACCTTTGCTAAAATTTCCTGCTGAAGGTTGGCATTCACACTAACCCTGAGGACCCTTTGGATTCTTTCTGCTGTTTAAATGCATTGATCACTGTGATAAAAGAAAGCCTTGACCTACACCCTGAATATTTAATTTCAACTCTGCTCTCTGATTTTACTGCCTATTTCTCATAGCCTAAATTGTCTTATAGTGATCTCTGCTGACTGTGGAACAATACCAGATGTCTAATTTATGTGCTTCAGTTAAATGCCTAAAAGGTAGTTGATATGAATCCAGCCAAAATCCAGCTTGTGAGTTTTTTATTGCATCTGTCTGTCTTAGCGATGTTACACCTGTCTGTATCTGAATATAGCTGCAGCCTCTCCATATTAAATACAGGAAATTTATCTTCATTATAGAATCTCTCTTGAGAGTCCATTGCTAATGAAATTGCTTCATATTTATTTTTGAAGTTGTATATAAACAACTAGCATTATTAGTATACAATTACCAGAGTGCAATCACAGAATTACTGTAAACATAGTCTAGAAAACATACTGCAAATTAATATTCATGCATTTCTTAATCTGCCTATTGGAGCAAAAGCAAAAATCCAATCTACACTTCATCACAAAGGAATAGTATCACCAGGGGAAACTGGGATGTTTTGTACTTTGGAGTAATTAAAGGGAAAATCCTGTGATTCTTTTCACAGTTCTGGGGGCGCAACTGCTGCGGCTGCTGATGCATGGTTCATCAACACATTGTGCCAGTGATAAGGAAGAAAAGAAAAGCAGCATTTAGACATGCCTCTATGCAGAGATATTGCAGCATTCAATCAAATGTGTGCAGCTGACTCCAGCAATGCTGCTTGACAGCCTGGTATTTGCAGGAAGTCTAAGGTTAAGGATAGCTAAAGGAATGTGTTTGAATTCTGCCATTAACAAACAACCATAGGTCTTTTGCTGTCTAAAGCAGAAAGAAATAAGTGAACTAGTAAAACTAGTGACTCAGAAATCCATTTTGTGCAGCTCATTCATGTTTGCTCTGCTTAGATTATGCTTTTTCACATGCTTCACATAACTGAATATAGACTAGTACTGTAAAATAATGGGGAGGATTACAGCATAGTGAAGTATTTTCTATTTCATAAATATGATGTTTGGCCATGATTTTTAATTACTCATTTTTAGATGTCCAGAAATCAGTTTAGCAAGGGTTAAATGACCAGAAGTATACAGTTAATTGTAGCTGTAAAAGTGCAAGTCTTCCATAACTGAGAAATAGAAAACTGGAAATTTAGAATTCAAATTGAGATGAATGAAACTAGGAATCACTTTTGAAAATTTAACTTATAAGTAGTCAAACAGAAAGAGTGGCAAAGCAGATTTTTGTGGCACTACTAAAATTTTTGAGTTTAGTAGAGACAGGAGAAAAGACAGTGATCATTCTTCTGCTTTTCAAAACGACTTTGCTCCAAGTGTCATCATCACTCTTACGTGCACATTTCTGCAGAGGTTCAAGTATTTGGGTATTTAAGGAAAGTCATGGTGGATGACAAGATGTTCAGGATCAGAATTCTAGTTTCCACAAGACTGCAATAGTAAGGACTCACTTGCTAGTGAGGCCTGAGCATGCAGTTATGTGGTGATATGAAACAAGTGACCATGGTGTGCCATGCTCACAAACTCCCTGGTTGCCGAAGGTCACACGCACTCTTGTACTTCCAGCTCCTAAATTTATTTCTCCTACAGACAAGAAACAAATTGTGGTGTTGAACAGATGTTAAGAAGCTGTTTGAATGTTGTTTTATTTCTCTTTTGCTTACTTGCTTTCTCTTTGCATTGTATGCTACACTGGACACAGGACTGCATGCTGCCATGTGGTCTGGGAATGTGTTTGAACAGTAAGTACTCATTTTTGCAGAAATTCCAACATAACTAAATGCAATCATGACAAAGCCCTTTTTTTCTTCCTGCCCTCAAAGAAAAGCATTCTTCCATTTCTTATTACTTCTTCCTGTTTCTTAATCTGTGCCCAACAAATGAGGCAGAGCGTTCCCAGTGAATAATGTCTTCTTACACAGATAAGGCTTGTAGTTAGGAACATTTTAATAGAGTTCAGATTTAAAGAGAAAAAGAATAGAGATTAAGCAAGTAAGACTAATGCATATTTTTCAAACATATTTTAAATGAGAATACTACAGTGAAGCATAATGATGCTGCATATAAAATAGTAAGAAGTGGAAGACGTTTTCAGGTACAAGGGCTAGTTTCTTGCTGCAGTAATTGTGAGGGGACAAAAAAGAAAGGAAGTCTGACCTTAAAACTATTTTGACTACCCAGGTCACAGAAACCATCATGGAACACATTTCTGAAATGTCCATTGAAAGGGCAAAATTGTTTAACAGGGAGTTTGAGGCATTAAGGAGAAGAAGGGCAGAATATTGTCTCCTAATACTAATAAAAAAGTGATATGTGTCTTTCCATTAACTTGTGTTTCTTTATGCAAGTCCTTTGGGGATACTTCATGCTTGATGATATAGAATCTTATCCTTTCTATCTCTAAAGATGTGGTCGCAAAGGTTCTATAGCACATGTGGCAGAGACAGTTTAAATATGAATTCTGAGGAGGAGATAATGCAGGGAAGATAAAAAAATTAAGAGGGATGGAATACAACAACCAGCTGACATAGTTTAATGAGGAATGATTCTTTTAAAACACAGTGTGGTAGCAAGAAAAGATACAGCAAAAAGAGGGAAAAAATTTGTAACAGAACATTATTTTTAGAAAGCTTGTCATGGTGCATGAGTTGAGGACAGTGAGTATGTTTAGAAAGTCCTTAAAATCTGTCATGAAATCTCTGCACTGCATGTGGAAACAATCAAGTTTTTTCATCTAGGACATAGACTGCAATTTGTATATTAACTTCTTGCTGGACTGAGGACTTAGTTTAATACTTATTTCCTGTCTGCATCTGAAAAAAAAAAATCAGGGTCAGTCAGTTCTGGGTATTTGAGGAAGGATAAAAATCATAACTGAAATATCTAAATTTTAATCCCCTGATTGCAAACATGTAGATCTATATATAGAAGAAGAACAAGAAGAGGACTAAAAATCTAGGGGTAGTACCTAGATATACAGGATAACATTGAGAAAACAAATCAAAGGCAAATGCCTAATTTGATCTGTTATTCTTGCTGCATTTATATTCCATATATTTATTCCACTGAATAAAGAGGAATGTTGTAAAAATATTTGGGTTTTTTTTTCCTTTCAGATTTAAAAGGGCGTGTGATGATCTGTCACCCAAAAATCACAAAATTTTGGAATCTTTAATAAAACAGTTGGGAAGACACAGCAGTCTGTCTGGTAGCTCTGACTCTGGATGTAGGCAGGAGATTTTTTCCCTTCTGTTTCTTGGTAAGGCTATTAGAAAGGTTGACCAGGTGATGCAAATCCATGTTGTATATGCTGACAATTTCATTGCAGAAGATGTGGTGCAGTAGATGGCTGAGATTCGATGGAAACAGGAAACAAATGGGGTTTAGTGAAGTGAATGAAGATTGCTCATGCTTCTAAGTCAGTAGAAATGATCTAGATGAGTATACCCAGCAGCTGATGATCATGAATATCAAAAGATCCTAAAAAGAGTGACAATGAGGGAGGGGATAAGGACTTAAGCAGAAAATACAAATACATATAAAGGGTAAAAGAAAAGGTAGTTTAGTGAACCCTTTTTCAGAAGATATGTTTGGAATTTAGGACAGTGGGAGGCAAACAAGCAATGTCTTTCAGAAGAGATCGTTCTGATGGTGTTTGACTTGTCACCAAACATGGGGAAGATGAAGGAATAATAAACATCTGTGAGGAAATTGCTACTGGAGGGGGCCAATATACTATTGTTACAATGACTGTGCCCCAACACCTATTTTGTTTCAAAAACTAAAACAAGTGGTTTCGTGCCCCATTAAAATAATCTGAAGCACTTATAGAGGGAATCTCTACCCCGTGACAAAGGGCAGCAGTCCTGGCTCTAAGGAAATGCTAGGAGAAAGAAGCTTTTGTGGAGAATATCAAACTTGTTGTGAGAGATCTCAGAGCCACAGTTAGATGGGAGCACATATCATAATGAATAATTCTGTGCTATAAAGGTGATTGAGTGTGATTCGGAGACATTTTCTTCCCAAATTTCTGTGATTGTGTGACAGAACTTTGATTATTGATTTATAGCCTTTCATTTGTAACATATTTTCAGAAAGCATGGGATTTTAATATTTCTGTCCCTTGCTCACTGATTGCATGAAAATTAAGAGCAGAAGATGGCAGCAGAGATTGCGGACTCTGTCTCATTTCTTTATATGTGCAGCAGAGTACGGATGCTGGTGAAAGAACACAGGGTGAATTTTCTTTAAAAAAATACTGATTTAGTTCTGAGAAGATAAATTCCTTGACTCTAAGAACACATTCATCAGTTCTTTTTTTTTTTTATGGAAATGATGTGGGAGTTATGAAAGAAAAAACATACTCCTTGCATCTTCCATATGTCTTAATGGCAACACTTGCAAGCAGATGAAATAGTCCTTGCAAAAGATCATGGACACATTCTCTTTACATAGTCCTTCTGCCTTAGTAATCACTCAGCAAAGGCAGGTGCCCTACATTCTGTCTAAAAATAAAATAGATTGAAAATTACAAAGGAGTGCTGAAAAGTTTTATATAAAGTTGCTTTCATTTCAACAGGTAACTCAAAGTACAAATAAGTCCTAAATAATTATTCCTCTGATAGCAAGCCATTGTAAAGATATGCTTGTAGGTTCTCTTGACCCTCTGATCACAGGCAGTGGAAGTAGGTGCAAGCTTAAGCATGTAGAAAGGGTCATGTACTTTAGCAGACCAAGTGATAGAGATGTAAACCAAAAACTTTTGGATACTCCACTTCCTTCTCATATCACAGAGAGACACACCCACAGACTCTGTCTGTGCTACCTGGCTGATCCTGCCTCAGGGAAAGCCAGAGCATCATTTCTCAGAGCCAGGGGAATACCAGGATGGATATATTTGCAAAGGATGGAGCAGCAGTGCCACTGCTGCCTTGCTGCCTAAAGTGTATTTGGAGCAGCTGTCTCTGCTCCTAATCTGGCTGCTGCACATTAATGTTCTTGTATTTTTGACTGTGCATAGGAAAGCTCTCTTGAAATCTACCTGTGCTTCTGCTGCTTTTCTAATATCTATAGGAGAGTCAAGATGCTCTTGGGGCTTTTCTGTCTTTTTTTTTTTTTTTTTTCAATCCAACATCTCTGCTTCTGTGCTGAATATTAACTGTTTGTAGAACTGTGTAACTGAGGCTGGCAGACAGCTTAATTGCTTAAGTAAAGAGAGAAGCATGACTCAGGTCTGCATATTCGAGCCCTCATTAGCCTTCAGAACAGCTCAAGTCAAAGGAAAAAGAAAATCAGTGGGTACATAATATGCTCCCTGGAGGTGACATTTTTAGAGCATCCTTTAATTCTGACAGAAATTTTCCATGATGTCTGTTGAAGCACGCTTGCTGTCTTTCTTCCCAGTTGTAAATGACTGCTGCTTGTCAAATGGGAGGACTGGAGTAAGGAGTGTTTAGCTAATAGTTCCCCAGTATTATATTTTCTGTCTCTCATATGTGCATCTACTTATCTTTCTGGTGAGTGCAAATCAGTTGTTTTACTCTGGTATTTATCACATAATCATACTGGAGATCAAAGTATTCATGACTACTATATTAACCAGAATACATTTCTGAAGGAGTAAATTCAGGTGTGGACGTCATATCTTACCTCAATATTGTTTTATTTTTCAGTCTGAAGTCAGAACACTTATTCCTCATAACATACATATTTATTCCTGGCATTATCCTCCTTGATCATGAAAAATGGAAAAAAAAATTTGAAATGTACTTCAGAATGCAATCTGTTAAACTCTGATGGCTTACAGGCATGGCAGTGTATAAGGAATTATCCTTTCTGCCATAGAATGAAGAGTGTTGCAACACAAGGAAGCCATATTTGGTTATGTCTTTCTCATCTCCTTTATAAATTTGTGAGTTCATAATTCTACTGATTCTTTCTGAGAGATTGGTACTTTAGGTTCAGGTTGTGTTGGGGCTTTGAAATGATGGATAGGCTTATCAAAACTTGCTAAAATATTTTGTATGGCAGAATTTTCCTACATTCAGAAGATAGAGATGAAATACTGGTACTACTCTGAAACTGAGAATAGTTGCGATGTTTTTTCCTTTTCCTGGAGCTTATCTTCATACTTAATTTGGCTTTTTTTTTTTTACCAGTCTTTTGGAAACAAAGTGTATAAAAACTCTGATGAAGAGCTGCTATATTGTTTTTATAAAAATTTTGTTTCATGTGGTTACAGGCATCACTGGTCCTTGTCTAGCAGCAAAGGCCTTTCAAGATCAGTGTTTGAATATGAGTGTGCCATATTTAACTTTTAAAAGTATGGAAATAGCCACAGGGAGAGCCATTTTATATCCTAATATATACCCATCTCAACTAGCTCTGTAATGTTTTCTTGATTTTTCATTGGTAAAAAATTCAATTCAGTAGGAGCTTCTTTTGAAGCTGCAGACCTCAAGTATTTGGTCTGCATAACCATTCTTGTGAGGATAAAACTAGCTGGACTTAGACCAAAAGAAACTGATAGGTTTAGAATTTGAAAAATAATGAAAAATAATAAAGAGACCTAGTCCAAACCACAGCTTGATAAGTTAGACTGGGAAAACAATTTTTCCCAATGGGAAGCTATTACCCAGTGTCTTGGAAGCTGGTAAAACCATGTAGTTGTAGTGGATTTAAGCACCAGACCTCCAGTTGTATAAAAGAAGAAATATATATTGTGATTCTTTTTCCTTCTGTTTTTTGGTTTTTTTTTTTTTTTTTTTTTTTTTTCTCCAAGGGTTTAGAATGATTATTTGGCTTCACAGATGGAAGTTATGCAGGCATCACTGAAATGGACAGAAGGAAGGGCCTAGTATTCAGCTGAAACTTATACATTATTTTTCTTTTATTTTCCAGTTTCTTGGTTCCAATTTTACCAATCAGCCAGTTTTCATTTGGGCTTAAGCAAAAATATGGAAAACAAATACCAATGTTGAATTGAATATTTTTAAGTTAGTCTTTTAGAAATGATTCCTTTCTGGTTTTCAGTCATGTAAGATATTATTTTTAACATAATGTCTAGAATTTCACAGAAGGATTTGATTCAATAATTTGCCATCTTCTTTGTACAAAAATTATTATGTCTTGTAATTTTTTGGGGAGAACTCCAAGTTCTTAGAGTTCTTTTCTCACTACTTTTAAAATTCTTCTATCCTTCATGAATGTAAGTTTTATGACACTGAGAGACAGTCTTTCAAAAATGTATCTTAATTTTTAAAGTATTCCACTAAAAGCTGGGCTAGAATGAGTTGAAATCAGGGAGGGGAGTTTCCCTGGTGACCTTGATTGTCTATGCTTCACTTTTTGAGGTAGAGAGAGAGGAAAAGTGACACCTTCATACATCTCTCTCTGTAGTGACTCACAGTGAAATCTTCTGTACTATGAATTAGTTACTTGGGTTTTTAAATAAGTGAGAAATAAAAGAATCATTAAGTGACTTTCATAAAGAAGTAGACAAGAAAAGCATTTAAATACTGTGTTATATCCCTCTCTGTGCATCTACACATATAGCACCTAACACAAGCATATTTTGAAATGCTGTGCTAAATAATATGTACATTTCATCTCCTTTTGGTTGTTGCAGAAACTGAGGCAGGTATTCAATTTGTCTGAAATCCCTCAAAGAACTAATATTAGAATTATGACAGTCTGGGAGTTGCCAATCCCAGATTTACTCCCTACCTCAGGTTACAAATGTGATGCAGTTCAGAAAGTTAATGTTGATATGACTTTGTCAGAGCAAGTACAGAAAAAAGAAATTTTTTGAAATTTAAAATACCTGTAGTATCTCAGAAATTGGCAGATAACAATGTGAGAAAAACACTATGCATATGGTAAATTCAAAATAGAGATAAAGATGAAAATGTTATGATGTTCATAAGAGGCAAATAAAAAGCTTTCTCAGGGTAAACAGATGATTATTCGGAAAGAATAAGGTTAGAAAACTCCATAACAGTGTGTAGAATTAGAAAAAGGTATGTGAACAATTATGTAGACAGTTACAGAGCTCCTATTGATTCCCTTTTTTATATGGAAATCTATGTACATCACCAATATGTGGTTATAGCCCAGAGAAATTGGGTTGATGACATCTGACCTCTCTTTCTCATTCTAGTTCTGAGTCTGTTTTTCTAGGTCTGAGAAAACCATTCAGCTTATCTTTGTGAGTTGTGATCCCCTCTTACACATTTTCAAACTTTTTTTGGAGAAGCTTTATGTGAAAAGTCTCATTCCATGCAGGATGTGGGAAAAGAACAGCTCTTTTATGTTCCTTTCTTGAATGTTCATTCTGAGGTAGAGGAGCGTGGCCAGCAGCCACATGGCTCTGTTAGCCATGTCCCCACACCAGTGAGATTGGCAGCACAGCTTTGTGGGACTGGTCAATGTGCCAGTGAATTTACACATGGGAAATGGAGGATCAGGTGCCAGTGCCAGTACATGTGGGTGGATATGCTGTGTTCTGGCAGTAAGAAAGCAAATGGCTCCTTCAGGACACCTGTACATGCCTTTTCTTCTAAATTCACATTTGTTTCCGGTTACAAAGGAGATATTCCTTTTGTGTATCTTGGTTTATAATGCTACAGTCTGAGCATCAGACTAAATCTAACTTGGAAAATTTACCACTAACAGCTCCTCTGGCCACTTAATAAGTTCTATGAAAATAAGAGTTTTCTGTGTCCTGCAGGGAAGGAAGAAAGGAAGGAACTGGAAGCATCCAGGCATCTTGTTTATTTGCACCACTTGGATGAATGAACTCAGTTAACAGCAAGTACAAAGTGAAGGCTATAGATATGATGAAAAGAATTATTTTACAGCCCATCTGTTCTGAATTTTTTGTGTATTTGCAAAGTAAGATAATCACTTGAAAGTTGTTACTGAATATTTTTTAACTAATACTGAAATATGACATCCACAATCTGCAGGTTTATATTCATAATAATTTTTAGATCTATAATTTCAGATTATATAGTGTGACTATATGCTATGTAGGACTTGCAACAGAGAAACGTCTTTATATTCCCACATAGTCTGCAAGGACATCGAATATATTTTTTTTCCCCAGCTTTTTTTTTTTTTTTTCTAAAAATCACAAATTCAGTATTATTCAGTGGAATAACTGTAGTGGAGAGATGCCCTTCAAGCTCCTAAAGTGAAAGAAAAAGGTTCTGTGGAAAACCACTTGATTATTCCTAAAACCGATCAGCAGCTCTGCATTTAAGTGCTGTTCAGAAGCAGTTGTTTTAATTAATTTGGTGACAGCTGGCTTCCTTTCTGGGACATAGGGATTTCTTATGCAGTATCTCTCAATACATCTCTCTATGAATCGTGATTAGATGGTCTATAAGGAAACTGAGGTACTGTTACTTAGGTGTCCCTTGCAATAAAAATTTCAGCCCATCTGTCTGGTGTTGACATTTGAGGTTGAAAAGGCAGTATAAGTGTTTAAAGATTAATCTCCCTAATGGTTCAGTTAATCTTCCCAAAACCTTTAGGGATTTGACTGACAACTCCATGAATTTCCTCCTCAAGTGTGCATTTACAAGAACAAAGGGATAAGTAGAAAAAAAATCTACATCCTAAACCCACCGGTGCTTCAAGGGGCTCAGGAATGTTAGACACTTTGTCATTTACTTCTTGTAGATTCTCAATCAGGTTCCTCTACACAACATCCCTAATTTCGTGGGCTAGAGAAAGTTTTTGTTCTTCAGTAATCATAGCAAAGAAGATTTTTTAAGAGGCTGCCCAATATGGTACAACACATGTAAGATATTTAAGACAATGCATAGAGAATCAGTGATTTATTTTTATTTGTAAGGTCAAATTTTTGTTCACTGCTATGCAAATACAAATCTGAAATTTAGTAGTTTCTATGGAGTGCATCCCTGGCTAGGAATATCTGTGAATTCAGAAACAAAAGGAAGAGACTTTACTATAGGAGATAACAGAGATTTAATTCAAGCTAACATAGAATAATTTAACTTGACCAGTCATCTCAAGAAAATAGGGGTATTTTTGTGATATCAATAACCTCTTGAAGATAGGGTCTGTTTTTTCAATCTATTTAATTTGGGTGCTTCTTCTTTTGCAAGTTTGGCATAACATGAAAAGCTTGAAGTAAAAAGAAGCAGACCAAACATATAGAAAAACTGTGTCAGACTGTAAGGACTTTAGTAAGTTTTGCTTAAGCTGGTTGGAACAATGAATAAAGAGTGTCAAATATTACAAGTAACTTGCTGGGACTGCTTTGTTCTTCCTTTTTATGGCTCAGGGTTACAAGCTGCTGGAAAGTCTACATAGATGTTGCCTGATTTGGATGGCTAAGTACTAAGTAGCTGAATCATCTATCTCTTGTGCTTTGGTGTTCTCATCATTCACAGAATGATTTGCTAGCTTCTAAATGCTCCTTCAAAATGCACAAACTGAATATACAGAAAAGAAAAAGAGGTATCATGCTATTTCTTCACATGAATGCCACTATGATTGATTTGAGAAGAAAGGGAATTGTTTCCCTTGAGAAGTATATTATAATTTTCTTGTATTTCATGCCTTCCTCCCTGCAAGTGAAGAACAAAGAGGTCTCCTGCTGGAGTATAATGATTAAAAACTTAAAGATATCTCTGGATAAACTGTTCTATGACCAAAAAGATTTGAGCTGGGTCGGATAGATTATACTCAAACTGACATTTAAAAATGATGTTATCTGTTGACTCCAGCTGTAGAGCACACACAAAACAGAAATATATTGGGACAGGGTAAGAATTCTTTGCTGCAATGAAGGTTTAACCTTGCTCAGAGGCTAATTTAGTGTAAGACAACCAGACAGTTGGTCAGATTTACTGTTTTATTCAGTATTATGTAAGATACAATTACTTACTTTAAGGGAAACCACCATATCAATACAGGAGAAATGGCTTGGTTTATTTAAAATTGGTGAGAAATAGAGGTGACTGCAATCTCAGGAGAACAAATGTTGTCAATAGATATGCATTAAAGACCCAGAGTACTGGATTCATTTCAGCTAGTCATTGTTCCACATATGATGATGTTACACTTTTAAAAGGTAGAAAAGAATGGAAGTTCAGCTAATGAGCCTGGCTTGCCTGAGCAGAGCAGAATAGAGAAAGAAAATACGACCTCAAAACTCTACCATCTCAATGATGGACAGTGATGAGACAAATGACAAGCAACTGATATAGAATATTCTGATGTTACTGAAGAGCCTTGATCAGACCAGTTGAAAAAGAAAAGCTCAGTAAGCAGTATTTCGGGCTATCAAACTCTAGTTTGCTTTGTGTGGTCTGAATGTTAGAAGGCAAGTGGTTAAATAAGTATCTACAGATTACATATAAGGTACAGGATACAGATATAGAAATGAGATGGCTGAATGACTGAAACAATCAGATATGGCTGGTCATGCCTTGGGGCAGAGTTGTAAACTGTGTACTAGATGAACTCTTTCTATGACAAAATTTCATCTTTTGACTCTGTTATCCTTTCTCTGGCAAAGGATTTGAAAGCTAAAGCTAGCTGTGGCAGGAGTTTTGATAAGACCAGATGTTGTGGTGGTTCGGCCCACCTTCAAGGTGAGTGGGCATAGCTGTCAAACCTCACTCTCAGCCTCAGGCTCCTCATCAGAGGAGGAGTCCTGGACAGAGATATTGACCCACTGGATGTCACTCACACAGCATCTCCTCCCCAGTTCTGGAGAGTTCCATGATCCTAAGTTCATGATTTGTTGGTTCAGTTCATGTTTAATGGTGAAATCAATTAATTATGCATGATGTTCTGGAAAGTTCTTGGCAATTAGGTTTGTGATTGGATACTTTGAATTTGTACCACCACTTCTGTTCTGTAATTGGTCTCCTGTCATTCCCTTATTGGTTCGTGTCTTCTCTCTTCCCCTGTGTCTTGGGTCTATAAAAAGCCTTGTAAATCCCCTTTCTGTGCTCAGTGCCTGCGCCCCTTCAAGAGCCACGTTCCACTTGCCCTCTTCGGACAAGGGAATAAAGGACTTGGAGCACCGCAAGCATTGGGTCAGCTCTTTTCTCTTTGCCCTCGCTGTTTCCAGGCAACAGCACAGTGCCTGCTGGTGGCTCAGCCTGCAGGCAGCCAGCTCTCTGCAGAGCTAACAACTGTGCCTGGGGATCCAGAGCTCTCTACATCCTTCATCCTCCCCCTGCCCGTTGGAGCTGCAGACTGGAACCCCATCATCGCCTGCAACTGGTCAGCTCGACAACCAGAGCCAAAGAGGCAGCTGAGACATATCCCTATTCTCCAGTGACAGGATCTTCTGGATCTGAATGTAGCATAGGTGAAAGGAGCAAGGACCCATAAGACAAATGGAGAATAGTCACTTTCAAAACTTCTCCTGCTGCTCTGGACACTCTTGTCCTGTGATGGGGCAGTAGGTGATGAATGGGCTGAAGCCCAAAGAAGAATACCTATTAGCTTAACCACAGGCAAACCAGGTATGGAAATCAAGTGATTTTTAAAATTTCTGATCTGGTATGATCTCCACACTGAATCCCTCCTCAACAGACCTCCTGAGAACTGTAAATGACTCCGTGTTTAGAATCAGAAAATTCTAGCAGAGTCGTGCTGTTGCAGCACTGATGGGCATAAATTGTCAGTTTTGCCCTCCTTTACCGAACTAGAAGGAGTGCAGATTGCTGTTTCATTATAAACATAGAATAGTTGCAAGAGTAATGGGCCTTTGCTGTTAAAACTAGTAACCCTATAGTCACAAAAGGAATTATGGGAGTTTAAGTAAAGCAAAATAGTGAAGATTTGAATAAGAGTCCCAGCTCCCTTAATTTTGTTGTGGATTTTGTGACACTTGGCACTACATCACAGTATTGGCTTAAGAATTTCAGCCACCCTTCAGAACAAATAAGCTTCCAGCTTGTGTGGACAAGGAAAGAGTTTAAAACATGATGTTGTGGGAATGTAAAAGATAGCCTTAAGGGCTGCTTGAATTTACTGAAGGCAGTTGCTGCTTTGCTAGCTTTCATTTTAAAGCATTTTGATTCTGTTCCCCCACCCCCACTGCAATATTGCCAAGTGAGTGTTAAAAATTGAGAGATCAGAAAGAAACCAGCTTCTCCATAATTTTTTTTCCTTTTGGAAGTATGATTTTCAGGATTTTTATGATCTGATTCATAACCTTTAAATCCTACTTCATTTTGCATTTAGTTTTTCCATTAGATCATAAAATTTTAGCATTCTCAGGACGTGGTTCAATATTGGCTTAAAGGTGATATCAGTCTGCAGAGATACTAAGTTTCTTCCTCCCTTGAATGTTTTTTTGTAATAATTCCACAATAACCTGCTTTCTTGAAAAGTCTAAAAACAGTTGAATCTGATGCAACTGAACTTTTGAACACCACCCAAGTAGACATACCATTCCTTGTTCTACTTATTACATGTTTATTTTCTTTTTCTTTTCTTTTTTTTTTTTTTTTGAGGAAGACTTGAGGACAAGCATATAAAAAAGCCCTAAGTTGTTGAATGTTTTTGCTGCTCTTTCAATAATCATTGAATGGTTTGGGTTGGAAAGGACCTTAAAGCTGGTTCCAACCCCCCTGCCATGGACAGGGACACCTTCCACCAGACCAGGTTGCTCAGAGCCCCATCCAACCTGGCCTTGAACACTGCCAGGGATGGGGCATCCACAGATTCTCAAGGCAACTTGTTTCAATGCCTCACCACTCTCACAGTAAAGTATTTCTTCCACTATCTAATCTCAACCTTCCCCCTTTCAGTTTGAATCCATTCTCCCTTGCCCTATCACTACATTCTCTTGTAAATTGTCTCTCTCCATCTTTCTTTACATCTTCTTCATCAAAAGATACATTCAGCAGTGGGTTTCTAATTTTTCAGGTAGATACACCATTGAAATTCCACTAAGGACAAGAGAAATCAGTTAAGCCATACAGAATGGAGTATGTGGCTGCAGAATCCAATGATAATTATCCTGTTTTTTTTGAGACCTGGACTTGTAGTTACCTGCAATCCTGGTTTCTATATGGTAGCTAGGTAATCTTCCAGTGAAGATGAAACGATGTTTTTGAAGTAAAGATCAGAGAACAGAAAGAATATTCATGGTAGTTCTAGAGAGAGGGGGGCATTTACATAGCTTGTGAAGAGAAGCAGCTGAAAAGCATTGTGAGAATTGTGCAGTAGAAAAATCTGAAACACTTCTGCAAATGTTTCAAATTGTTCTCCTTTCATGTTAGTGCTGTGGATGGACTGGTAATATAACTGATAACAGTACAAAGCTTTAGGATCAGTGGGCAGAAGCATGACAGTTCTCCACGTTAGATTGCGTTTTTGCAATTTTTTTTAGGAGGTCCAGTTTTCATTTCTGAAGAGAATTGGGTTTGTTAGAGCCTGTTTAGAATCAGAGGTAAATTTTTAATGAAATCTTTTTTTGTTATGGTTCCAAAAGAAGTATCTAATAAGAAAAATATTCTAGAATATTATGCCTGGCTGAAATGAGTACTTTTTGTCTTCTTTTGTAAATGGTGGGCATAGATTCCAGAGAAACCAAGTGTTACATCTTAGTGAGCTGACCCATAGTGTTGTTTCTTAGTGCCAGCAGACTTTCCAGGTATGTTCCATTCCTCTGTCAGGAGGGATCAACACTAAAGAAGACATTTAGCTGCCACAGGTTCTTTCTTCCAAAGGAAGCTTTCCTTTAAAGTTGGAGCTGTGGTGTCTTCATTTAATTTGGTGCAGCTTTCTAAGTGGCGCGCTGGCCAAAATATTTCAGTGTTAAAAGCAAAGAATTGGCTTGTGGGCAGTTACTGCTGAGCTCAAAACTTTTCTGTGTCTTTGATAATGGTCACTGATAAAAAAGGAAGCAGAAAGGAGTTGGTGTTGGCTGGGGAGGCTGGGCCAGCTGTGGCTGAGCTGGCTGATCTTCATCTGTGAGAGCACAGAAGAGGCTCTGCAGTCCTTGGAGAAGAGCCTTGTGTGGCTTCCTTTGTAATGGTGTTTGTGAGGTTTTGATTTAGCTGTCTGTCTCATATTTAAACTAAATATCTAATGCTCATATCAAGTTTGAATAGAGGAAAGAAAAACAGATTCAAGCAGACTTTTTGTATTCGTATCAGAAGTCAGTGAGTCTTTCTGTAACACTGCTGCAGGATTTCTCCAAGACTGTTTGTGTTGTGACATACATAACTCATACTGGGCTTAAAAGATTTTAATCCCACACGTAGCTAGGATGACTTTCCTGTCTGAGCTAGAAAAGATAGTAATTTTCCAACTCTGATGGAACTGAAAAAATGTAAAAGATCCCCTTGTCCAACATAAAGCACATGATCATATACACTGCTGAGAGGCAAGTTAAAAAAAACATACTTTAACACAAATGTATAAACCATTAGTCTAATATTTGATTGTTTAAAAAAAATTCCAAAGGTTCCAATGGTTTGAAGCCCCATTGCCTGAAAAGGTATGGATTTTGTTTAAAAGCACTTTGGCTTGGTTGATAGAGTTTTTATTTCCATATGTGTGTGTGTGTGTGAGAGAGAGAGAGACTTACACATTTTTTGAAAATACATATATCATATAGAAATGATTATATAATTAAAATAAAAAGGAAGTTGTGGAGGTATAACTAGAGAAACACAATTGTAGCCACAAAGCCTGTGTAAATCATGAGTTCCATATGCATGTAACTATAATTTGAGAGACTTTCAGGCTTACCCTGAGCTCTCAAATATTTGTCTCTTAATTTTCAGGTGCTCTGGATCTGTAAATGGCACTGCTTATGAGTAACAGGTCTCTGTAAATTATCTATGCATCTGGGACAAGCAGAGCTGCTTCACAGAAATGTGGTCATGATATTGGCACAGTGCTGTGAGCAGTGTAGACAAGGAAAGAAATACAACCTGCTACTAAGAGGCCTTCTCCCCAGTGACTTAGTTATCTGACACCCTGGAATAATTTTTCTTCTTCTAAAAGAAAAACAAGAGCAAGAGAAAGAATGAGTTTTCATTCTACTAACATAGAGCAGTGAAATGTTTTATTTCTAGAGTCTCTTTTGGCAAAGGACATCCTGAAAGAATAACTGAGTGAACAGAGCGAGTGTTTAAATCCCTAAGAAAATAACATGTCTGTAATGAAAAATTCTGGCTGCAGAAATGTACACCCACTACATTAAGCTGAGAATGTGATTGATCCAAGGGTTAGATGACATGAAAACATGTATATACTTTGTGTTAACCTTTTGTGTCTGTGAAGGACAGATGATAAGCCCTTTACCTTACTGCCAGTCTGAACAGGGATTCAATGTCTCCTCTGGTTCCACTGTAATTAAATGTGGATATTATGTAAACTGCAACCCAAACTGTTTTATGAATTCAGAAAATGTTAGCTTCATTTTTCTTGTCAGGCTACAAAACTGGACCATGACAGATGGATTTGAGCATTTGCTGATCATTCATCTACACAACATAGTAGTTTGATTCTTTCACTTACGGCTGTTTGCAGAAACAGAAGTTAATTAATTGAAGCATTGGTGCTCAGTAAATTATTTTTATTTTTCTCCCTTTAGCCAGATTTCATTGTATCCTAAGCAAAATCTTTACTAACATGATACAAATGAAAGATCACAGACACCTTTTCGTATCTAAAGGGTGCATTTATTTAGCCTTAATATAAGAATAATAACACTGGCTACATGTAACCACACAAATACAATGTAACTCAATGAAGAATGTAATCAGCTGGTTTGGTTCTCTCCATGCAGCACCTAAGTAATTGAAATTAATCATATTCCCTAGAATCAAATGGAGGAATCACAGCTATGAAAAGCTAGTGCAAAATTCAATTTTTACAAATCTGCCTTTGAGAGCAAAAGCACAAAATATAGTAGAATATTAGCATCACTTGTCTGTTCTTCAGTTAATTTCTCTCTTTTTTCCTTAATTTCTCTGTGTCTTATAGACATGAACATATTTAAGGTAATGTGATTTTCAATTTATTGTTTACATTCCAGAAGAGTAAAAAGTATTTACTTAAACAGGTTTGTGGGGTTTTTTCACTATTCCATTAAGGGGCAACTATATTACAGGAATATAAGAAAAAGGAAATTATTCATTCACAAAAAAAGTGAAATTAAGAAGCCTGTATTTAGCATTTTATAATGAAATCCAAAAAACAAAGATAATTAAAAAATAAACAGAAAAGTTTTAAATAACTGCTTTCTTGAGTGCTCCAAAATCAAGGCAAATGTGAGTGTGAATTTCAGGGATAAATTTAGTACTAGATAGCTTTATTTCCCTGAAATGGGGAAAGGATATATGCTCAACCTTTCAATAAGCACACTGATCCTCATGTAATATTGAAGGCACAGTATGGGTTAGAAGAATCAGAGTGATGCCACTTTTGTACATGTTCAAATATGTATGCAAATTTTACATGAATGCTCAGTTCAAGGATGATTGGCTAACAGCCACTGTGAACTCCTTTGCTTTAACAAGTAGGGATTCTCTATTAAGAGCATTTTTTCCTTTGTAGCTTATAGATGAAGTCATTACATATTTTAACAGACTGAAATGTAGTAAATGCCTGCTGCTATTCCCATGAGAAGCAAGGGCCTGCACAGCTTAGCTTAGGCACTTAGGATGGACAGGAAAAGGGCTTTTCCTAGAACAGTAGTGGAGGCCATGATGCCCTGTTTGTCAGTGTCCAGCCAGGGGCTGGTGTTGGTGTTACTGCAGACTCAAAAGGCCCAGTGGTGCAAAGGGTCCTTTGTGGTAGGAATCAGGTCAGCACAGATACTGACTGACACGGTGACCACATGGCTTGACCACAAGTTGGAAGAGGGCTGAGATCAGACAGGCTTGTCCTTATGTGAGCAGCAGGGAAAGGCTCACTCAGTGAGCTGTGCTGACACTGGAAGCCCACTTGGCCTCCTGTGGGAAATAAAACTCTGTTTCTGTGTAGTCCATTGTAATTAAAGGAAGAAAGTAAACTGAAATCTGATGTTGAATTGATTTATTTGAAATGGTATGAGTGATATTCTCTACTGAGTAACAGTGGTTGGCTGGCATATGGATTGCCTCCCTTGTGGTGAGGGAAAGGTTTAAAGAACAGTCTTCTGCCAAGGTGGGTAATTTCTGCCTCACCTGTGAGAAGCAGTGTGGAAGAGGGGAAACAAGGCACAAATATGGGTGATTATAAGTATGACATACCAGGAAATGAGTCTGGGATCAGGGGCTGATATGTAACAAGCACTAGAAAGTGAAGAAGAAATGAGCTGTGAGATGCCATGTCAGTGAAGAGATAGAAGGGGAATCAGTGGAGAAATAACCAAATTACAAAGCTGAAGATACTGAAGTTCTGAAGAAGCTGAAGTTCTTTGCAGAACTGCTCCAAGTGCCTGTAAGGGAGGAAAGACTATCATTAACAAGACAAGAAATAACATTTCCTGAGGCGAATTTGGACAGAAACTTTAGGTGTGTGGAGAGAATAACTAGGAAAGGCTGGATAATAGAAACATTACGTAGAACATAAATGTAGGATTTGTAGTGTGTTAATGGTGGCTTTGAAAGATTCTGGCATAAAATGAAAGATTGTGATGGTAATTATGGTCACCATCTGTGGTAGACAGTGACCACACTTCATGTTATGGTGAGGGAAATGACCACTACAACCATCTACTTCTACAAGTTTTACAAGAGGAAGGTGTTGATTGATCCTAAGTCACAATAACACTTTTTTTTGTGTGTGTGGGTGATTGCAGTGGTCTTCTCACCTGCAGCCTCAGGGACATAAAACCACAAGAACATGCTTAGTCATCTAGACTATTTGGGCTGTTAAGTTTTGCTTGAACAAGAAAGTTTGTTGATTTATTTCTCATTTCTCTTTTGCATATTAATAGTTACCAAAGGCAATTACAAGATACTTGAAAAGAAAGATTTTCAAATACCACTGTGTCACGAGAGAATGGAAGCAGAGTCTGAAAGCATTGATTTTTTTTTTGTTCTAAAAACACACAAGCCAAACTGCAGCTGCTATATATCAGCTTAGGCCCATGGTAGCAGTTTTACACCAAAGAAGTCTGGCTCTTCTTCCCTGAATTTTGCTTAATTCCATCCTATTTTCATTCAAGTGTGTGCTTTTGAAAGGATAAGCACCGTAGTTCTTGAGGGCTGCAATCTCTTAAAATACAAAATAAATAAGTAGCTTTGGAATAAATATTTTCTTTCTGCCAGTGGCACAAGGTTTGGGCTTGAAATGTTATCACCAAAGAAAGTTTTATCTTGAAAAACTCTGCTCTCTCGCTCTTAATATCAAGCCAGGTAGGATTCTGAAAGCACAGAATTATGTGCAAAAAAACAAAACAAAAAAAAACCCCAAAACTGAAAAGTAACAAGGATTCAAACCTTTCCCTAAACGTTGCTTTGAGCAAAGGCAGTGTCAGGTCTTGCATATCTGTAATTCAAATGGGCTAATCTGAGGCATTCCTACAGCTGAGACCTGGCTGCGTGCTCTGCCTGGTTTCATTTGTAATATTGCAAATCTGTACAACCAGAAATAATTTGGGATTCGCTGTGTTATCATTAGAATTCTCATTATGGGAACAGAAGTGACCACTACAGATAATGTTGCAAAACTGTTTAGAGCCTAACATTTCAAATTCACTTGCTCAGTAGTGGGAAAATTTACTCCTTCTAGGCTAAGTTTTTCAGGCTTTAGCACAGCAGGACATTTATTTATTTTATTTTACTTGGAAATGAAGCAAGAAAGATCAATGGTTTTGAAGAATAGTAGAAGACTGTATATTTATTGTACATCGTGGTGGGTTGATTCTGGCTGGATGCCAGGTGCCCACCAAAGCCACTCTTATCACTCCCCTCCTCAGCAGTGCCTGTAGTCGGCACTGGTGGGGCCATTACTCAAATCCTGCCTTCAGTTTTGGGCCCATCACCCCAAGACAGGCACTGAGGGGCACGTCCTGAGGAGGGCAACAAAGCTGGTGCATTGTCTGGAGCACAGGGCTTGTGAAGAGCAGCTGGGAGAGCTGGTGGTGTTCAGCCTGGATAAAAGAAAGCTCATGGGAGACCTTATCACTCTGTACAACTGCCTGAAAGGATATGCATATTCCTAATATCCCATAAACCTCAAACCCAGGATTCCAACACGGGCTGTAGCCAGGCTCTTCACCCAGGTAACGAGTGACAACAGGAAATAGACTCAGGTTGCCCCAGGGAAAGTTGAGATTTTAGGAAAAACTTCTTCAGTTAACTGGTTTTTAGGCTTCCCAGGGAAGTAGTGGAACCAGGATCCCTGGAAGTGCTTGAAAATCCTGTGGGTGTGACACTTGGGACCATGGTTTAGTGGTGAACTCGGTGCTATGATAACATTTGGACTCAATGATCTTAGAGGTCTCTTCCAACCTTAACAATTCAAAAGACTCTGTGATTTTGCTATCGTCCAACCATATCTGTGCAACCACTTAAACCACTTAGTTACACAGAAATTCAGACGCTTGAGCATTTAAATCACATCAGGAATTTGCAATGAATGTTCACACTGGATAAAACAAATCAAAAATTATAAACAAGGCCTGCTTTGGACTATGGCAAGCACAGTTTTATTTCTAGTACTGCCAATGAAATGCCTGTGTTGAAGGAAAAAAAGGATAAAAGCAACTCAAATGTGTGTTACTGTGAGCTTTTTAGGTATTTTTAGCAATTTTAGCTCTTTAAAATAATAAGGATGCATTTTATTTCAGTGGCTTAGCTCACATGAAATAATGGTTCAAATTAGGTATCCTAATTATGCAATTAAATGGAAGAGGATTGTAATTTAAATTCTCACTGACTGCTACCAATTTATTTAATAAGCATAACCAGAGTTCAGCTGTGTATGCTGCATAGTTGCTGTATATGTAAGACGCTGTGGGGTGACCCACCAAGTGTTTTGCTTTAATAGCACCCAGAAAAGTTTAAATTCTCACTGATACTATATGAGCATTTAAAGATGATTTAAGGATTGAAAAATTGTTAAGGCAACTTGTCATGTATCTTCTTACAACAGATTATATCAAAGTGTGTAGCCCTCATACCACTGTAATACCTGAGCATCTCCCAGCCTTGCCATAATGACTTGTCAAACACCTGCAGTGTGTAGTTCTCACTGCTATTCCTGCTGTTCAGCTGGGAAGTAAATAATAAATTCCATTTTTTTAGTTTTCTCCAGATTCTTATAACATTGCAATCACTGGGGTAGCTGAAAGCTTTAGAAGCTGGAGTTAGAGGACGATGGAGGGATATTGTAGGCTAATCTTCTATGTGCTTCTCCTGTGGTACAAGCCCTACTCCCAAGGCAGCTGTGTGGTGGCTCCAGGTGTGCCCAGCCCTTAGACACGGCACCGTGTCCTCTGCCTTTGCTGTAGGGACTGAAGTGTCCCTGGGAGCTGTGCCTTGGTGCTGCAGGCTGGCAGTGGGCAGTCAGGCTGAGCTGTATATTGAGGGAGTAGCTGCTTTTAGCAGTTTGAGTTAGTTTTCAACATTGCTTCTTACCTATGGATGTAAAAAATTTGTTCTAATACCATATTCATTTGATTACAATTTATGTTATGCAATGTTGGAATCTGAAGATATTTTAACAGAGGAGGTTAAATTTTCTGTCTAAGGAATGGGAAAGGAAGGAAAAAAAATTCTATGCATTTCTTTATCTTTACTGGTGAGGAGGTATATTGATTCCTGTTATGAACTAGATGGCCTCAAAGACAGCCTGCATTTGTAGCCATAATACCTAACCCTAAAGGATCTTTGACAGATGGAGTTGCCACCTGTGCCAGTCAGTGTTACAGCTGTGCAAAGAACAGTAACAGCACACCTGCCCAGCTGGTCCTGCTCAGAGCCAAGGGTGGAATCTCTTGTGTTGGGGAAGCCCTTATTGCCTATTTAGGAGAGTTCAAGGAGGAAAATGGTAAGGATGGCCCAGCTCCTAGGACCTATCTTTTCTGGGCATAGTCAGAGAGACAAAGGAAAATTAGATCTCCAAGGGGACCAGGTTTGCCTCAGAATATTTTGTTCAAGGTATTAGCTTTCTCTACTGCCAATGATTATCCTTACTGGAGGAGATTTGAATAAGTAACTATATAATCCAAATGATAGTTATCAATTTTTGCTATCTGTGCTGCTCTCTAGGAATGTAATTACAGGCTATGCTTCATTTGATCCATGTGTTAAAAATAAAGAAACCATTGGGGTCTGGTTTCTTTATTTTATTCTTTGTGCAGCTGTGACGTTTGCATGAACAGTACTGAACTGCTACTTCTTATATTTCTGCCAGATATAAAAGATACTCTTGAAACTTACCCAGCAGATAGCATGAAGGATTCTTAAAGCACATTTGTGAATTAATGTTTCAGAGCAAAAGTCAATATATTCTCTTTCCTGTGTTTGCCCTTCAAAATGGCTTCACTTTTTGCATATTGAAAGTAACTTAGCAAACTTTCAGTAGGATTAATTTGTTTAATGGCTTCTATGAAAGATTGTATCAGATGGACTATAAGTGATATTTGTCTAGAATACAAGTGATGATCATAATAGGATCACAGAATAATTCAGATGGTGAGGTTCCTCAGGAGACCTGTAGTCCAACCTGCTGCTCAAAGCAGAGCCAAGTCTGCATTGTCAGATCAGATTACTGACTTGGTTTAAACACCTTAATGGAAACAACTTGGACAGGTTTTAATAGTATAATTTTTAAAACTTTTTAGAAATGTTGGATTTCTGTGAAAGGGGGAATAGTCAACAAGATGTCATGGACATATTAAAAGGGACCTACCCTTTTAATGAGCATTTGTGTGTCTGACACTTATCCAGTTCTGGGAATGAAGCATATACTTTAGTAATTAATCTGTGATGCATTGGAAAAAATTTAACACTTATTATTGGCAGAGTTTTGACATCTGAAATAAAATCATTGCTTTGAAGTGGTCAGAGTGGAAGCAGATTCAGTTAGAAAGGGTATATATGATGCTGATACAAATTCTGGTGACAAACTTGATGTCATGTGTATATTACTAAATTAGAAAAGAATTACAAAACTGAAATCTGGTCTGTTGAAAGTTTTAAAATATTTTCAGAGTCATTCTAGCTTCAAAGCATCCTACAAAATTTTCCATTTCTGAAATATTTTTGCCTTCCATATGGCTGTGTGAAAAATCCCCTGTCTCAGATCACAGATGTTATCACCTAACAGTGACCTGAAGCATTCCTGCAGCATATGAGTTAAAGAAAACAGGGAGCAATTCAAACTGTCCTGGGGTGCTGGACACAGCATCCTTAGGCAGTTAATGGAGAGAGGTGAGATGTCGCATAAACTCACTGAAATTAAGTGCTTTATCTACAAAAGATGATGTGAACTCAGTTCCAATTTTATTTCTTCCTTTCAATTGTTTCCCCCAGTGAAAGCCACTGTCCAGCAGTCCTGACGGTAGGAAGCTTAAATCACTACTGTGCTCTTGAAGTCAGCCCTGAGCAACATGATGGCAAAAGTGCAAGGTAGTTTCTGTGCCAGATGGGACCTAACTGAACATACATTTGAAACAGGGAGACCACCTGGATACACAGGGCTGTCAGCTATAAAAATGGCATACTGCTAATAGTTACTGGTAGAAACAGACCAGACAACTTTTACAGGCAGCATGGTGAGTGCTAAGAAGAGTTTTGCTCCTTTATGGCCTGTGCAAATTCCAGGTGTGGCTGTAGATTATTGCTTCCTCTGGAAAGATGATGCAGTGGGTTCCTGGCACAGCTTCTGGTTCTCCATTTATCCAAACACAACCCAGCCATCATAACAGAGCTTCCACTTTCTCTTGTGATTTGAAGAAGTTACGCATAGTCCACCCCTTATTAATAATCCAATCATCTGAGGTACCATTTCCCATTCATTTATTATTTTACAGGGCCCTAAAAGTTGATGTAAAGGAAATACATTTTGGAACACCTATGTAGGTATTATAATCTCTTTTTAAAAAAGTAGATAAATTGGGCCCATAAGGCTTATTGTGATTAAAAGCTTCACTGCTTATGGTGAAATTCTAGAGCTACACATATTGCTGTTATTAGCATATAAATGCTCTTATCTGCCAGAGTTGGACATAATCATGAAATATGCCATCATTCCAGGATGAGGTTGGGAGCTGCCTGGGGTCCCATAACATTATGAGAATGAAGTAGCAATACTACTGTCATGGCTGAAGAAGCACATTCATTTCCACCTCCTCTTTTTTGAAACTGGTAATTTTACAGCAAAAATGACTTACGTGTTAGGCAAAATTTCTGAGATTTATTTTAATGTCAAAGGTGACTTTTTTTTTTTTTTAGTAGCAGAAAAATCTGTTTAAACTTTAATTATTTCGATATTTTGCATGTGCATGGAAGACAAATAGCTTAATAATGGTCAAAATTTCAGGGATTTAATCTAAATGTAAAACAAGCACCTCTGGAAAACTTAAAGAATTTAAAGACTAAGAAATGGATGGCATATATTATCTGCGTGGTGAGTTTTTCTCTGGTGCTTTTTAGGATCCACTTTGTTCTTGTTTGCTCCTTATGTGTGTGGTTTTGACCACTGTTGTACAAGGATGTCTGGCTGGGACCATCTTCAGGGCTTTGCAGAGAGGCAGGATCTGAAATGGCCTTTGTCTTTAAGTATGTGGAACGTAGATGAGAACACATTTGCTGGCATGTTTCTATGGGCTGAGAGAAAAGTAAAATAGGAGAAGCATCCTCACACTCAGCTTTATTTTCCAGAATCCCTCTGTGGGTACATTCTGCCCATAGTATTTCAATATTAGGACTTATACAGAGATCTAAACTCCACTACTATGTGTAAAAAGTTAAGTAAAAGATCTGTATGAACAAAAATAAACTTCTACTTAAACCCCATGTCTCTTTCATTTTCTTATGGTTAGAATGAAACCTTTTACTGTGTATATTTTTGTTGTCACCAAAGGCTTATAATGCCATGACAGAGGCTATTTTTACAGGACATGTATACTATGTGAAATTTCAATAGAAATCTTGGAAGAGATTCTGATCATGAAAGGTTTCTAACTCAGTTTCAAGATAAAAATGGCTATAAAACAGATAAGCATCCAACCTTTGAATCCTTATCTCAGAGGAACCTTTTGAGGTTCTGTCCTCACCATTTTTCTAAGGGGTACAGATAGTATCAGTTCCATCACTTGCCAGTCCTGGATCAGTCAATGTCAAGCCTGGATGTATTTTCATCAACTTATGGAGAATCTCGTGATAGTGTGCATCCTGTTCACTATTTTTGACCCACACTGTTGAGATTGAATCCATATGTCCACTAAGTCCACAAGAAATCTGTCTAAAATATAAGGTGAGTAATTTATGAGCTCTGGCTATATTATAGGAACATTTCTGTAAGAAAATACAGTATTCGAAAAAAAATTGCTCACTTATCTTCATAATCATAAATTATCTCATACCTAATTACAAACAGACAGAATGAATAATTGTCCTCATTGAGAGCTGTTTGACACTAAGAATATACTGCTTATTTTATAAACTTCTTAATGCACAGCCCATAAATATGTCACAGCTAAGGAGTACTGCATCTTTAAGTATATTAAATGCAGTCTTGTGTAACCAAACATAATAGGATTTTTAAAAGAATTACAACTGAAGAATTCAACAAACAACTTTTTAAACTTTCTACGTGTGTGAAGCTTCTTTAAACTGACCAATTGGAGTTACACATCCAAAAAGAAACTTTGCATCTGACTGCGCTGAAACACACCACTATTTTTTCTTGTTTCATGTATATTCAGAAGCAATATGAGAGTTACAGTGAAAATTGTTTTAATTAATTCATTTAAAAAGGACCAGTTAATGGGTTTTAGAGCAATACCAAAGCCAAAGAAGTGTGAGCAATGAGAATATATACTCTTTGTTTCAGTGAAGGTCATGCTGACACCTTTATATCTGCTTCAGGTCTGAACCTGATATACATTGTATTAATGTGCAGTAGGCTTCATTTTTTATTAGTCATCCTCTTCTTTTATACTGAAAATCTTCTAATTCAAACCTTCATCTTGGCTTGATATGCATTCATTAATAATGCCTCTTTCTGAAGGGATGGAATTTCATATAAAAGATACTGGTGACATAAGCTGTGTAGGACACATCCAACATGGTAATCCAAACACCTGGAGAACTGTGGAGGGGGCAAGGGGATAGAAAGGGACGTAGTAAAAGACAGAAATGTCCAATTTATTGGGGTAGAAAAAGGGAATCCTATACTTCAAGTGCTAACAACTCAGACTAAATGATGTATTCAAATACATTCTGCTTTAAGTACTCAGTCACAGCTTGAATTCCAGTCTGGTTTTTTTTGGAAGACAACCAGTCTTCATCAAAGTTGAATTCTTTCCGTAATTAATTTTTTGCTAGTTTCTGACCTAAATTTGCCAAATGTCACTGTTTGGTTGCTCCCAGTCATAAACCAGCAATTTTGGTAGCAGAATTCCTGCTTTTCTGTTTTATATGCATGTAAAACACTGAGAAAAAACTTTCATAACTGGTATTAGGTTTTTTGTGGTCTCAAACAATACCTGAAGCAGATGTGTGCAGCTGTGAAATCCAATAACTAGAGAAATTATGTATAAACAAAATATTTTTCTTACCCAGACTAATACAATTACACAAGAAATAGTGGCTTAATATGTTAAAATAATCAATTTACCTGCTTACAGTTGTGCTTTTTCTAAATAATTATGTAACAAGATTGGACTACACTTCAGAGGCAAATGGCAAATTTCAATTTAATTGAAAATTTATTTGAATATTTCAGTTACATCGGATTAACAGCTGGGAGGGAAAAAATGGAAAACATTGAAGCATTTCATCTTATAATTGAAGGGATAATTTACTTTGGAGATGTAAGCTATTTTTTTTTCTGACATTTTTCTACCACAAAATTCCTTAACATCTCATTTTGAAGTAGAAACAACATTTCATTTAAAAATGTGATATGATCAAAAAAGAAGGTAAAATAAAACGAAACGACTCTATGAGTCATAGACATGAAATAGAATGGTGGAGTAAAACACATATTACATAGAATGGTGTTTTCTGTGGTTGCTTTAAATTTTTTTCAGCATTGTTAAAAATTCTAAGTTCTGTTTCAATTGACTTGAAAGATAATGCTGGAGAGGTTGTTCTAAAAGAACCAAATATAAAAATCAAACCCAAATAATCACTGTACACAGCCTTTGCTGTGGCTATACTGTAATTCTCTTTCTCCTTTTTTTTTTACATGAAAGTTTAGGCCTCCATCCATTAAACATCTTAAAACTATATGAGGCTTAGTAAGATATTTGTTTTAAGAAAGTGCTGAAGTCTAATGTGCTGTGACCTTAACTTGCACCCAGAAATTTAGGCTTCATTATGAAGACTTTCAGAAGGAGAGAAGTGAATTATATTGGTAAACCCAAGTGTAGGCTACTTAAGAGTCCAGTTGATGGTGTCAAATGTGTTGAGCACCTGGTAGCTCCAGTGAACTATGAGCTATGACTCTAAAAACACTGTCAAAGTTAAAGTTGGGGCAGCCTTGTTTACAAAACAAAATAAACCAAATCAAATAAACCTATATTTTCTTTTGTGCTTTTGTGGCACAGCCTACCAGGCAATGGGCATTAAAAGAGAGATTAATATCAGGATTAAATATAGTAAATAACATACTGAAGGAGATGAACATATGTGCACCTTTCCTTCTGAGCCCTGCAATTCTGCCATTGTAAGTGTTGATAGATTATGGTAAAATAGGCGTGGTTTCTGTTAGCCAACAGTGTTTCTATTTTTCCACCAAAATACCAAACCCAGTGAGGCAACATTTTGTCAGCTTGCATCTCACTTTCTAGCCTGAGAGATTGCTTGGTCGGATATATGGAAAATGAGAAAGTCTGGTGGTGACACACAGCTGAACTTTGTGGCTGTGACAAAAGACAGTTCTAATTCTGAATTCTTTATGCCTGGCTGAAGCTGAAAGAGAATGGTGCTGGCTAATGTCTTGTGCCAGATGGCTTTCTGCCTGTTTCAAGTGAGAGCTCAGATGCTAGACCACACTTTAAAATTATACTTCTGGTTATGATCAGTTTTGGATTCATATGGCAGTGTTCTTTAATGCATCTCAATTGTTATCCGTTTTTTTATTTCCATGAAAACCTGTTTCACTTTAGTTACAAAAGGGTCATGTCCAGTAAGGCGTCATAGCACTCAAATTCCATTGCTGTTATGGGGTGTTTTAAATTATTTCTCATTTCATAACTTCTCAAATCACGTATCTGCAAAACAATGTCCCTTTTAAAATGTTTGAACTGGAAAGATTAGAGATAAAGCCTAACTCTTCTCAACATCATTTAAGCAGTGTGATCCATGAACTCCATGGGATTCCATTGACTGTGGTGGTGGTCTACCTGGAAGTGATTAGCATATTGTTTATGGTAATGGGGGTAAAGAGGCAAATATGCAACTTTCCCTGTGTCTCCAAAGGTCTGTGGAATTCAGCCAGGAAGTTGCCTGAGTTGTTTTTCTGTCTGCCTGCCTCCTTTGAAGTACTAAGTCATAGAAGCAGACTATTAGAAGAATTAGAAATGCTCTCTTTCTAGATTATAGTCAGAATTTCCCATTGGCCTATATTTATTTGAATAAAATATATGTTACCCATAAACACCACATTCTATCAAATGCTAATTCTCTCAGGCCACTATGTGTCTTGCATATCTGTACTGAAAGATTCACAGTAACATTGCCCTGATATTTCTTATGTCTGTGTTAAACACTGAAGATGGCAAGGCCAAATAAACCAAATAAGCCATATGTTATAGGCCACACTAGAAGCAAATTAAACATATGCTCACCATAGGTTTGTCAAGGAAGGGAGTATTGACTCTGTTCTGAACTTGACAAAAATTCTACTTTAGCACTGAATGTACTGTTCTTCCAGACATGATAGGTATTCTCCTGTTAACAGTAAATAATCAATGACATTTTTCTTCTACAAATCTGGTATCTAATTTTATAATATAGAATTTCTTTACTGCTTAAAACATCAGGCCTATTTTAGTAAGTGGGTGCTTGCAAAGGAAAGTAGAATTTGTGGGGGTGTGTTCCAAAGCCTTGTGATGACCAGTCTCATGTTTGCCTCTGTAAACAACAATGAACTCCATTTTCATGGCTAGCACTACCTATATTGACTGATCTGAGATCAACTGGAGTAGAAATTCAGCAATATAAAGCTGTAAGATTTGGGAAAAAATGAGGTGGCTAAATGAAGTTAAGTGGTAAAGGGGATTTCCTTTTAGGTGTGTCTGAGTTCTGTTTGCCTTGCTACAAGGAACAGCATGTGGCTAATAAGCTCCATCTTTTAAAACAGACAGACCATGTTGTTCTTTATCCTCTTATCAGACTGACACATGAAGTGGGCACAGCACACATTGACAGGGAATAAATTTCTCAAATAGAAGTAGAACAGGCTAGGGTGTGAGAATTGCAGGGCCCAAATTCTCCTTAGAGGGCAGTGAATACAAATGTAGCACTTTTGAGAATATTGCAGATGCCAAATTAGGCTGAGAAGAAATCTATGAAAGTACTATCCATTCTCTGGAAAGTGTTTCACTCTTCGACAAGGGGCTCAGGCAAAGGTTTACTGGAGCAGAGAAAACACAAAAGCCTGAATACTGAGACTTGCCCATTCACTGAAATAGGTTTGGTTCCAAAAGCCCTGCTTATGCATTTTCCTAAATGAAGAATATTCATATGCACCCGTTCTACAAAAGATGGGATAGTTAGAAACTGAGCCATATGAACATCTTCTGTCGGTGACTTTTGGTGCAGCTGGCCCAAGGTGGCTCAGTGTCCCTGTACACCAAATTCCACAGGTGCAGCAGTCCCCTGCCAAACTCCCTTTGCAGCAGTTACACTGGATGCTTATGATCTTCACCAATTCTTGCTCTTGTATGAGACACGCACATATTTTTGGACATGCAGGTCTTGGAATCCAAATGAGTGCAAGTGTTTTGTGCCTGTATGGGCAGAAAGGTT
Organism: Rhipidura dahli; assembly: GCA_013399225.1. Lineage (NCBI taxonomy): Eukaryota > Metazoa > Chordata > Aves > Passeriformes > Rhipiduridae > Rhipidura > Rhipidura dahli. Next base: position 223,595 of record VXAC01005428.1, on the reverse strand, counting down.
GGCAATTATTTTATGGTAAAAGAAAAAGAACATTAGAGAAGTGTTGTAAAAGTCTTTGGTCAGGGTTGGCGAACTTGTCTTTAATTGTTTCAAAACCTCGGCTGGGAATAAAACAGAGAAATGTACTTGTTGCTTGTAAGCTGCATCCCAAGTAGATCTGAAGACAAAGGTAGAGAGCTGGTGTATGTAGCTAAGTAATGCTTATTAGGAAGATAAAATTAACTTTATTCATCAATGGGTCCATAAATTAGAATTTCTATATCCTGTACTTTTTCATATACATCTCAGGTGATCTCAGGCAGCAATTTAAACAATTGAGGGCTTAACAGAAGAGGAAATCAAAAGATACTGGTGATTTCTCCTTGTATGTCAACACAGAAGTACCTCTATTCATACTGTTTTTTGAATATAAGGGGACACTGCTTGTAATGCCCTGAAAAGAAAATTAAAACCTCTTGGGTTGTACAATTTTTTAAGAAAAATTTTTAATTAAAAAATTGTACTAATTTATGCCAATTTCTTAATACAAGACTATACCATATTATTATATTTCTCTAAAACCAGGAGAAAAATACTTTAAAATGTAGTAGCTGTTTTAGAAGTGCCACATATTTTAGCAATAGTTAATATGTCTTTGTTTTAGTGAATACCTATGTGTATCCTGTAAAATTGCCTGCAAAATAACTGCATATCCAGCAAATAATCAAGCCTAGTTTTTTAGTCTTCCAAAAAGGAAAATGGAAGAAGAACCATCTGTACTGGGGGACTTCCAGGTGGAAAGCAACTCTTGCAAAGACACAGATTTCAGCAACATCCATTTAGAATCTACTTCATAGTCTCTGAGGATTTTCATGTGTTTACAGCTGGAAATAAATCTACTGGAAGGAATCTGGGCTTGCATATGTTGGAGCACAACACACCTCCTAAATTGTTAAGTTTTCCAAAGTCATCTATGCATGATGCATCTGCTATAGGAAGTGTCAGTGACTTCTTAATGGCTGATTCAAATGTAATTAATTTTAAAATTGAGTTCATGCTAGAGGTGCACTGAGAAATAGGAGTAAAGAGCACAGCAGATGTTGGAAATCAAGCTAAGTGCCAGTATGGCTAAAGGAGCTGTGGGCTACTGATTACTTCTTTGTTTTGAAAATCTTATGACCACTATTAGGATACAAAAATGCTTGCTTTAATTTAGGAGAATAGGAGCTGTTGAAACAGAACTATTCCATAAATCATAGATATAATTAAAGTGTTTTGCAACCTATTTGAATCCCAAAATATGGGAAGTCGTTCCCCACTGCCCTTGTTGGCTTTGCATGATCATTTAAAAACACCCCATGCTGAGATGCAAATAACTTGATAAGGGAAATTTGATGAGACAAAGTGCTTACAGAGCCTTCAGTAAGTGTAGTTAGTGACTAATAGTGTTGATTAAAGCTGATTCACTTTCCTTGGGCTGAAGCAGAAATGCCTTTAAAAGGCTGTTTTCATCTCTAGGGAAACTACTGGAAGATTAAAAAAATCTAAGGGACATATGGGTTTTGTGTTTTGTTGTGGAATAAGCAAAACCATTTATTTCTAATCTATTATGTTCCTCTGGACTAGAGAGATCTCATTCATAGCTGTTGAAGGATCCACTAGTACCAAATGTTTCCTTGAAACTAAGTGTTTATAATGGATTTTGACAGACTTGTTTTTTTAAATTTCAGTTGTAAGGATTGAGCTCAGCATCTACATCCTGCCCTAATACTTATGCAACTGAAAAGTGGAGATGCACATGTCATCCAAGCTTCATACTGTGAGGGGCTCCTCATGAAGGTCATTCTACCATCCTTCTTTTAATGTGAGTGTTGTTGCAGCTACCCGGCACTCTTACTGCTCAATAGTCAGGGGCTCCATGCATTTTCTTAGGATGTTTTCCTTCTGTTGTCAAATATAAATCTCAAATGATGTACTAACCAAGGAGAGATGTTTTCTGTCACAGTTCTCTTAGCCCTTCAGTATGTTTCCAGATGCAGGGGTGCTTTAATTTATTTGGTTTCTGGCAAGCTGTTTTGTTAAACCCCTCTGGCAATACACAACAGACCTCTCCAAGTCCTGTGTTGAAAAGTGTACATCATTTTGTTACTATCAATTTTCTTGGACTCTGGATCCTGCTGAACGCAGCCCTCTTTTTTGAAGCATATTTCTAGTTGTGCTGAACTGTGTCATACTTTGCATGCTGGGAAAATGCCACAGTACTCAGATGGGGGGCTCTAAAGGGCTGCCACACACAGCAGCATCAGCAGATGATGCTGCAGTGCCCATCTGTGAGAGGCCTTATAGGGAAAGGCTGGCTGATTCAGACTCACAGGCTGGTAAAGGAAGGATTTTCAATGTTTTCCTATGCCTTGTGTGAGGAATGAACTTAAGATAGCAGGTTGGACATGTACTTCTAAATCTCAGTGAAATGTTGTACTGGAAATCTCTTAGGTAGCTTTCACTGAGCAATTATGTTGACATAGTGTAAATTAGTATGTAGCTGTGTTATTTCTGGAAAGGCACTGTGCTGAAACTTCCACTTGTTAATAGGGCTGATAACGACAGGAGCAGTGTCTCAGTAATGTGTGTTTCCAATTCCAGAGGTAGCTTGGTCAGCAGCTGGAAAGGAGCAAAGCCAGGAAAGGTAACTACAGGGCAAGGAGTTTGGGAAACATTGGCCTCCAGGTTTTCTTACTAAGAAAAGTGCAATAGAAATACACCAATTCCACACTATGAAAAATGTTAAAGTGATTGCACTGAAGGAAGACCACATACTAGCTTGGATTTGATTTCTGTAGTTCATTCATAATCAAATAACAGCTGAGCAGTGAATGGGTGCAAATCATCCTTTGAATATACAGTATAATTCTGCAGCAAATTACCAGGCATGTGTTAGCCTGTATTTAACCTATGTACACATGCAAGTTCACATCATTTGTACGAAAAACTCTTCATTTTTTTTCTTCCCCCTTCCCTGCCCTCTGTCTTCTATATAAAAATACCTTGGAATAGTCTGGATAAATGCCAGATACTTTCAATTTAACCCTACATTAGATCTACCCATCAGCTGAGCCCTTGGTTTGTATTACTGTGGAAGGAAAAGACACGAGATGGACTTGCAAGTGTTTGTTTAATCTAGCTCCCTAAAATATCAGTGCTAAGATCTAACATGTATCTATGGATAATAGAGGAGCTCTCATTTCTTTCTGATGCATATATCAGAATCAGAATATGTATCAGGATGTCTTTACTGTTCTGCTATTTTAAAACAAAATCAAGAAAAACAAAACCAAAACCAACTGAACAAAAACCCCTCAAAAATAACCAAACAGAAAACCCCNAAAAAAGGGGCCAAAATGGTAGGAAAAAAAATGCTTTTGTAAAAGAACTGTGTTACAAAAATATTTCAAACTCAGGCACCTGAAGGTCCTACACAGCACTTTAGAAAAAGAAAAAAGGAAAGCAAAACAGGAAAGGAGGAACTTTAGTTACTAACTAATAGAAACATCTAGAGTCTAATAGAAACATCTAGAGTCTGATCCTGTGCCTGTTGAAACAGTCAGTTGTGCTGGGATTCATAGGTAAGGGCTGTAGGGGCTTTTTCTGACTGACCAGGGTGCAGTAATTTCCATTTCTTCTTGGTGACACAGCAGCAGCAACACACTGCTCACCACTGTTTGAGTTACGACAAAGCCTTTGCAGCAACAAATTCAATAATTAACTGGCATGGAAAATGTCATTATGGGATGCAGCATGTACTTGTCTGATTTCTCTTAGTGCATAGGACAAAGTTCCTTTTAAATGCACAGCAACACCAAGTAGTTAAAGGAATATTTCCCTCTCATGCCATGTAGCTGTGGAAAACATAACATGTTCTGTGAACAGGGAAAATGCAGTTCAAGGCCATACTTGGGAAAAGTCACAGCACATACAGCAAGGTGTGGTCTCTTAAGATCACATTAAAAGGCTCACAAACTTTCCATTTTCACAAAAAATGACAAAGATTGCCTGTTCATTTATTATTCGTGTACAGAGTGCTGCTTCTTCAAGGAGATAATCAATACAGTTTCTAGCCCAAAGAGCTTCTCTAGGTTCCTGAGGAAGTGATAACCACAATAGAATTCAGGAAAATTAAGGTATGAGGTGGAAAAGGAAAGCTGAGCTGTGTTTATGCATGCTGCCTTCTGTAAAACAGCAACAGAGAGATAAGAGCCAAGTAGTAGAAAACCATCTGTATAAACCCTTTGTACTGGAAGCTTGGTCTTCCATCAAAACTCACTTTCCAGGGTAAATGATTCAGATTCTCAGTTGCACTGATTTGAGAGGTTAATCCTTTCTTGCAGTATTCTTCCACTTAAACTTATTTAGAGAGTACAATCACTGTGTATTGAAAAAGAAACTTTTTCTGAAAGGATGCACACCTTGCAGGAGTGGGTGTTATAAAGGAAAATCTTTGTTTTTAATCTTGGCAGAAGTAATAGAAACAGACAAGACAATCTTCACTTTTAAACAAGAACAGTTTCTAGGAGGGGGAACCAAGGGAACCTAGATGTGCTGCTCAGAGAAGGGAACTATTTTTCCCAGGGCATAAACCAGCCTTACCGTTCTGCAAAGAGCTGTCACTTTTCAGGAGAATACTTGACTAACTTTAGTGCATATCATGCTATTCTTTTAGCTCAGTGAAGGGTGTAAGAGATTTTTTGGACACCTTAATAATACTCAGTTCAATGATGTAAAACATTTGCTGAAAAGTACATCAATTCCAGTCCACTTCAGTAGAAGCAAAACTAGATATAGGCCGAGGGCTTAGCATAAGGAAATTAACAGGTCAAAAACATTAAAAAGGAGAATATATTTACATGGGCATATGAAATGTGTGTTTTATCCCATAATGACATTTTCCATTTTCTACTTTCTTATATATGGGATTCTGATAATGAGTGGGGTGTCTGAGGGCATGCTTCAGGCCAAGTTCATATACAGAAAGCCACTCTTGCACCCAGGCACTTACTCTCTCACTAGATTCATTATTGTTCCTGACATGTCTGACAAAACATACAACTATCAAATGTAAAATCATATTAGCCTGCTGTTCACTCTCTCTCTCCTATGTGCTGAAGTTCAGTGCTAATGCTTTATTCTTTTCTCATATTAAAAAGCTACAAGTGTGGTGTGATAACAGACATATTCCTAAAATTATTTTCCTGATTAAGTACTGCTGTTCTTACTTTCATACAGTTCAGTGAACAACTGGAGAAAGGACAAGAACTGAGCAATTTGACTTAGGAAGAGAAATGTCTGTGAAACTATGTTTTTGTAAAAACACTGGAAGAGTCTGTGGAAAGATTTGAGAATTCCAGTTCAGCCAGGAAAAACATGTTTTAGACATGTCCTTCATGCTGTGAGCATAGCTTGTCAATCACTCTCAGTTGGAGATAGTGATGGGGATGATTATTTTTCCTCAAAGCCAGGTCCTTATTTGATCTTTGTTGCAAAGAGCTCTCCTGTAACTTAAACTGAGATGACAGGACTCAATCCTCTGAAAGATGAGGTGCCAGAGAAAGGTCTCTGTGGGGGAGAAAACACCAACAGCTTTCAGGAACCAAAAGTCTCTGACCCAGCTAGACTTCATTTGGAGGAAAAGGCCTCTTCTAGAGTGTTTTGGAGAGATCTGTGTCCTCTGCCTGCCAGAACACAGAATTACAAAACTAAAGTTTGATCCAGTGTTTTTCAGATTTTCAGAGACTGAGAAAGCTTTGGTTAGAGTTTGGAAAATACTTTGGCTTTGTTTCTGTTACATCAAGCACAATGTACCCCAGGCCTGTGGTGGCTGGTGAAAAATGCTTAATGCAGAGAGATCATGGGGAATATTAAGGGTATCTCTTTTCTTCCTTCTGTGTATGTAAACTAGCAGGACACTTAAATCTTTACAGTTGTGTTACTGCAGCACTATGAAAGAAGAAACAGCTTCCCCAGGAAATACTAGTAACTGATGTGGGTAAAAATTTGAAATTTAAACTTGGAAGTATCCCAATAAAACAATCAAAATTCAGCAGATGGGAAAAGCAAAGGGAAAAAGCTGAAACCACTGTAAAAGCAGCAATCACAAAAATCAAAATTGGGTCGTATCTGATTGAAAAGTGATCTTCTTTGGCCCCAGAAGAGGAGAAAGTTTACCAGTCACTTCAATGGGAATGACATTGGCTCCCAGATGTGATCAATGCACCCTGTACTTGTCACTGATCTCTGCAGTTCACCTCAGCTGATCTGCTGCTGCATTTTGAGCTTGACTGACATTTTTCATATGAGCCTTGGTTTTATGAAATTGATAGCTTTTCTTGCAAAATCTCTTTTGCAAACATGATTGTAGCCTGTTCTGTTGATTAAATTTTATCTCTAGACAGTGATGAAATATCAATAGTTGTTGTGTTTTTTTTTTTTTTTTTAAATTGACAGTGGAATTTTGAAACTCCTTCCCCTTCATTTCATCTGGAAATTACATGTATATGTGCACCAAAGCTCTCGTATTTTATGATTATATGGTGAGTCTAATTATTCCTGTTTAAAAGAAATAAATTAGGGGGTCATGTTGAAGTTTGTGTTTCAAAGCTTCTTCTGGAGATCATGTATGCCATTAGCTGCCTTACTGAAGTGTGGGCATGATTTCAGGGGGAAAGCATCTGCAGGAACAGTCTGCATATCTATATATATATATATATATATATATAGATGGACATTTGTCTCACTTTTTTAATTACAGCGGCAGAAGACCTAAGTGCACTAAATTTTATTTACATGTCATTCCAAATAAGACTTAACTACCTAGAGATGTGGTATTATCAAGCAACTTAAGTAAAGAGTCAATCCATTTGTGACAATAATTGTGTTCAATAATAAAGATTTCAGTGTCCTATCAATTATTCTTCAAGGTCTCAACAGCATAATATATAAAGCTCTTTCTGCTTCCTTGAAGCATGTCCTACATGTGTACATATTTAAATGAATCATCCAAGTACTGTATTCTGAGTTAATGTATGTAAATAGTGTCACTTGAATGAATGTTTAATAGCAAAATATGAGGTTGCTTCTCAAAATCAGCCCACTACACTGGTTTTTATTGCAATGACTAATAGATAAATAATCCATTTAATAGGATGCATAACACTAATGAAAGTACTGTGAAAGTGTTTTCCCCCTCTCTTGATACAGCATCTTGCACAACTGAGTCTGTTTCCTAGGTGTTATATTCATGCAGTTACCAAATACGTGGCATGCAAGTGTTTTGAATTAACTTTATGTAAATTTGATATAACTGCCCATTGTTGCAGCCTTTAGGAGACCTCATGGTAACTTACTATTACCAATAAAAAGGAACAATAATGACTTTTTGAAAATGATGCTTAAGTCTGTGCTGTTAAAGCTGTCATGAAAATTCTAAGTTCTGTACTTTGAAACACACTAGAACTCTCACTGGTGTTAAGCCAGCATTTTTTAAAAAAAACAAGCATTTGATCTTAGGGAACAAATCTTAAAAATTTTTGGCTGTTTCAAAGTCTATTCCTAATCCTGCACTCATATATATATAATGGAAGACTAGAGATAAGATAAAATTAAAGAAACTGAAAAGAGTTTCTGTATGTGTAGACTGCATATGTGTGTATATATATATATACATATATATATATCTGCAAACTTAATTTCTGAAGAAAAAATTACAGGGAAAAGCTGTTGCAAATTCCACCCAAGTCAAAGGACCTATGCAGAAAACAAACTGCTTAAGTAAGTTCTGTGATTTAAAGGAAGAAAAAAAATCTACTACTGTAGCCAGATATCTTCTTCAGTTTTATTAAAAAAACCTTTTTTTTTTTCAGTTCATACGAAAATAAAAAATTGAAAGTGAATTCTCTGGAACATTAACAACTACCCACTATCCATATTAAGAGCAAGATGACAATTATAAACTTCTTTGTGTGGCCCTAAATATATGACCTATATTACCTCAAGCAGCAAAGCCGTACCATCGTCTGGATTTCTGTGTAACTTGACACCATGTGTAGAGCTGTGAACATGCTGTTCAGAGCCATATGGAGATTGGTGTCCCTTCTCAGGGAATGTCTCATGAAACACAAGTAAATTGAAACCAGAAGCATGTGGAGAGGACAAGGGAAGATAATAAGTCATGCACATTACTTGAAAAGAGCATGTCTGCTGATAAAGAGAAGTTTTGTGGGGAAAAAACGACTAGACTTCAAAACTCTCAGTATGTTCTCTGAGCACACAAATAATGCTATAGAGACATAATCACATATGTTTGTGCATGTGTTTACATGTGCACTGAGTACACATATACAAAATGAAGCACAGTTGCTTTGCTGCTTTAATGTTTTCATGTAGAAAAGTTATAACCATACTACCTCTAATATAAGGCAGTCAGTGAAATGCACTTTGTGTCATTAGATTCTAAACCACAAACTTTCCTATTCTGAGAGATGTACAGCAAATATCTGTGTAATGTAGGCATTTTAAAATGGCAACTGCTGATGAAAGCTTTAAGTTTTCATATAGTGTTACTATAAACAAAATACAATATTAAGTAACAGATACATTCTGCTCTGATTTATGTTCTGTGTAGCCTTGTTGCAGTTAATACACCCAATTCATTTCTGGTGTCATTCCAATAGAGCTAGAATGCTAATGTCAGTGTAGCTACACTAGGGGTGAACTAAATCCAGTAAGATTAGACTAAATGGATAAGGTTACTGAAATAAATACTCACTTGTGCATCATAATTTTAAAAAATAAAATCAAAACTTGATTCTGCAGCTGTTGTCCTTACAAGAACAACCAAAGATGTCTATCAGGTGAGTGAGGGCAGCAGTGTGGACCCTGACCTTAGGAAAAATAATAGGTTTGTGTTGTGCCCCAGATTCAGCAACTTTATAGCAGTGTATACTTAACAGGGGAGTGAAAAAAAATTACATGGTCCTACTGGCTCTAACAAGACTAAGATTTGACTCTGAAAACACTCATGAATAATAACATTCATACACGTGTTGCATGCCCATATCTTGAGAATACTTGCCAAAAACAAATGAAGACAAATTGCTATTGGCAATTTAAAGGAGAGAGGATGCCATTCGAGGTCTGCGTGCCACATTATGTGGGCTTTAGAAGTTTGTGTTTACAGTCATAGAATGGCTTGGCTTGGAATGGACTAAAGGACATCTAGTAAAACCCCCCTGCAATAAACAGGGGCAAGTTCCATTAAAACAGGCTGCTTAGAGCTCTGTCCAACTTGCCCTTGGATGTTCCCAGCAGATGAGGCATCTGTCATCTCTCTGGGCAACCTGTGCCAATGTTTTAAAACCTTCATTGTAGAAATTTTCTTTCCTATATCTAGTTTGAATCTACTCTCCCTTAGTATAAAACCATTGACCCTTACCCTGTTGCAACAGGCCCTGCTAGAAAAGTTTATCCCCATCTTACTTGTAAGCTCCCTTTAGGTAGTGGAAGATGCTCTAAGGTCTCCCTGGAGCCTTCTCTTCTCCAGACTGAACAAGCTCAACACTCTCATCATGTCTTCATGGGAGAGGTACTGCAGCCTTTGGATTATCTTTGTGATTTCTGTAGATACTGCTGTATAACCCTGTCAGCTGAGGAGTTTAGACTGTTTAGATTTGGAGCCTATTACTAGTTTCACAATCCAGTTTGTTCTCTTTGTTTTCTTACAGCTAGATATTAAACATACATTGACAGAGTATACACTACAGCATGTTGCAGTAATTCCAAAACAGGAAAATCCTTTCTTGTAGTGTGACAACTTTCCTCATTTTGGTGTCTGGCTGCAAATGAAACCAACCAGATGGTCCTCACTGATCTGTATTGTGTGAGAGGCATCTCAGTGGTTTTATGTCAGGGCACAAATCTGTTTCGTCTAACACTGGAGAAAAGCAGCTCTTTCGTGTGTTTATTTGATGTTTGTGGTTCAGATGGCTGGCAGCATGCACAGTCCAAGAATGGCAGTCCTCCAGATTTAATGTGATGCTGGGGATGACTAGTAGAGGGAGTTGAAATGAACTAAGGAGGAAACATGAAAATTGTGTTGTGATATTTTGTTAAAATGTTTTTTTCATACAGAGCCTTGCCAGAGTTAGGAAGGAAAACAAATGATCTGTCAACTGTTTTATCAACATCCCAGGCTAGAGAAAGACTCATCAGGGCAAAAGGCTGCATGCCTTGTGTTCTCCAGCATGGCCATTCCTGGCCAGAATAGAGTGGGCTTGAAAGACTTTCAAAAGGGGAGTTGAGCAGATTTGCTTTGTCAAACAAATTTTGCATTAAGACCACAAAAGCATCCCTATAGTTCAAGTAACTTTTAATTTAGGTGCATAAGACACATTGTCAATGGAATTAAGCTTATATTTTAGGAGGAAATAACCAAAGAAATAATAAATAATCAAAATTAATATATCTTTTTAACCACAGGTTTCTAAAAGGTTTATAAAAGAGGTGGTTGTCATTATCTTTATTTTACAAATGAGGAAACGGAGTTATTGGAAACTATTGCTCTTCCCAACAGCCTATTTGAAATAGAACTAAAGTCATTAAATTCATATGACTTGGTTTAACTATATCATCTATATTAAGACCAGAAAACTTTGGTTTCCTTCTGTAGTTAGCAATAGATATTTAAAAAATAATGTTTCTTTATGTGACTTGGAACACTCTAACAGATTTATCCCAAACTCAACTAATTCTAACAAAGTCAGTTACTGGTCAGAACATCTGTCATAGAATGTCATGAGCTGGAAGGAAACCACAAGGACCGTCCAACTCTGGGCCTTGCACAGGAACACTCTGAGATCCACAAGTAGTCATAGCTGTAACTGTTTGCATTATTCGTCTGTAATTATTGTAAATTCTGTCAGTAGAAAAACATGTAGTTCACTGAATCACACAAAATTCCTGTGGTAGGTCTCTTCACAGTGAGATGAACCACCTTATCTTGGTAGACGAGAAGAAAACAGGAAAACTCGGCTTTGAAACTGATTTTTGAAAGCAGTAGGTGTTTTTTTTTCCTACTGCCCATTTCCTATTTGGAGTATGACTTACTGATTGCAAACAACATTTGAGAAAGTGTGTTAAAGAAACTCATACTCATGGTCTCTCAAAGAAGAGCAGAGAGCAGAAAGGCTTTGTGTGGGCCGGGCTGGGGTAATGAAGGCAAGAGATGAGCCTGAGCAGAAATCCTGACATCTCTCATGTCATGAACTTTCTTCCCCACTCTTGTTTAAATGAATAAATGAAACAAATTCCCATGTCTTCATTAGGAATCCAACTGAAGTATTTTTCTTGCCAAGGTGATATGTTCTTCGGTAGCATCTTTGTTGCATAATTGTGCCTAGATTTCTGCCTTTTGTGTTCAAAATAGATTTTTGCTATAGCTGCTGGCCAGCTGTTCTTTCAGTATGTAAATGTTTTAGGAAGGATTGATAGGAAACAACTTCTGATTTTTTCAATATTTTCTCACACAACTTGAGTTTCTGCTTTTCTGCTGCATTCTTCACAAATGTCAATTAATGTCTGATTTAATCATTTACCTGTGTCATTTATGTATGCAAGTGGAATTTCCTACTTAATTCCCTGTTTATTGAGGAGATACTTGAGAATATTCAAGGCACATAGCTTAATTCAAGTTCAGCATAGAGTCCTTCCAATTCTGATCTGGATCCTCACGAAGAAGAAAGCAAGGATACCTTTGTTCCTTTCTTAGATCTCTATCAAAGTGACAGATTTTTCATGTATTTGCTGACATATGAAGTTCACAGTTAACTGTTGTCCGATACCAGTCAGTGAATCATCAAGCTTAACTGAGAAGGCAGAAAATGGGGATGGATGCCATTTTTTCAACAATGCAATTTCTTTTTGCCTTGCCTTGAGTCACCTTCAGCTGTCTAGCCAGTGTGATGCTGAGACACAGAGGCTATGCCTCATGCTGTACTATATCAACTGATCTAGTAGTACTGTGGTTTTACTTCAGTGCATCAGAAAGAATAAAAACCCTGCCAGGATTCAGTTGTAAATGTCAGGGTAATAAGGGAGTTACATCCAGGAAATTCTCCCTTTTCAGTGCCTGGAGTCTTTAGGAGCATTACTGTGTTCCAGGGTAAATGACAATGTTAGGAGTAAGGCCCACAGTCCATAGAGAGGAAGAAGCTCCTAACCTATGAACTATTCATGACTAGAGTCTGTGCAAGGATGCTTCTGATGGATGGTAAAAAAGGCAATTTTTTTGCATTCCATAATGGATGAGAAAAATCTCAATGATTTTAATTGCTAAGGGAAATGCTTTAAATGACACATAAAAGTTTAGATCCTCTAATAAAGGGTAAAAACGAAGTTATGAGAATGACTTGCAGGAGAGTAGAAGATATTTTTACAGGAAGGATGGAGAGATTTCCACCCAATAAAAGAAATCCCTTCTCAGTTTTCACACTCCCTGAGCGTTCTCCAAATTTGCATTGGTGTTTCTTTCACAGGCACTAATGTGCCGGTTGAGAGAATATTCTTGGTAATGAATGACATTGAACTGATGACAAAGCAGAAAGTGAGAACAGAAAGGGAAGGAAATAAAAAGGCTAGCACAGTTGTTAAGATGAAACACCTGCTGTGAGTGCCATGAAAGGCTGCTGGGGAGCAGGCAGCTTCTGAACAAATAATTTCTGAGGAAAGATAAAAAATTCCTGTGTGCTGACAAGGCCACCTTTCCTTCCTCAGTCTCGTTCTTATGGATTACTGTTTTCATGTCTATGGTTTTTTTTGGCACATTAATAACAGCTTGTAATACAGAGGTTACACATAAATGGGCTTTGTTTCAGACTGATACCTAAGATTTCTTATTTTTTGTGTCTCACTGGTTTTAAGGCTAACATATTCTTTCTGAACACAACATATATAATTCCAGCAAGCCATTTTGTAATTCTCTAACGTGTTAAGAGTCCAACCACAGTTTTAAGTGATCACTCCAAAGGTCATTGCTACACTGTATCACTGTTGTGATACATCAGTATCACAAAACATCTTTTCCTAGAAAGACAAAAATGACATTTCTGAAGCTTGTCTTTAGCAAGCCGTTGTATCTCAGCTTGTAATCTCCCCCTTTTACGAGTAATGGGGTTCTTTCTTTTCCAAATGTAAAGAAATTTTGACAAAAGATATCCTCTGAAACCTGTCCCCATAAAACTTACCCTTGGCTGGCATTTTAAACCCAGATGCTACTGGCACGGCCTTTCCTAAGTGGGCGTGATGATACCAGTCTAACAGATGGGCCTATGGAGAACAACCATGTCCCCCAATATTGACTTTTTCAGGCACAGAGTTCCACTAAGGAGGGTTTGGACTGCAGTCTGCTCAGAGAAACATTGGCAAAAATCAAGGAGACATGCAATCTCTGGTTCTCTGGTTATCAGCAGAGTTATTTGGCTTCTGATATAATGTAAAGCATTTTTTGTCTCTCATCAGTGATAACTTGTATTTTGCTCACAAATGAAAGAGTGATAAGAAACATTTTAACTGCTCTGTTGTTGATTTGAAGATCATGCCCATGGAACTTGGCCTAAGGGCCACTGGAGGATTACTGGACTGATTTTACATCGCTCTGAGCTCAGAACAATTTACTTAGGAGTGCTGCTCTTCCTTCAGTAAGTACACCAGCCAGACTGAATTGCTTCTTAGTCATAACCAGGGCAACAGTGGATATCAGCTAGTCAGAATATTTGGTAACTTTTTGACTTTATTTCTTTTCCCCAGTATATTTAAGTATTGTGGAAAATATTTTATTAAGAACAATGATATGTGAAATTATATTTTCAAAAGAACTGAAAGAGAATCATTCCTAAACCATTATGACTGTTCCACAGAGCTAACAATAAGAAGTGATGCTTTAATGTGGTATCAAAGGCCTTATACTTATTGAATTTGTGTTTTCTGTTTTCCAGGTGGCTTCATTTAGAGTCATATGACAAAGACACTACAGTATGTGTTTATTCCCTTACGACCATAAAAATGACCAGCGACTACTGGATTAGTGGACAAGGGAAGAGCTCTGGCTGTCTGTTCTGTGAGACCTTTGACATGATCCCTTATAACATCCTTCACTTAAAATTGGGGAGGTATGCATTTGATGCATAGTGGATGAGGAATTGCATGGTTGCATCCAAACTGTGTTGGTTGACAGCTCAACATTCAGAGGGAGATCTGTAACAACAGGTGGTCTCCCTCAGGGGTCAGTACTGGGACCAGTGCTGTTTAATATCTTCTTCAGTGACACAGACGGTGAGATTGACTGCACCACCAGAAAACCTGCAGACAAAACCAAGCTGAGGGGTGTGGTGGACCTGTCTAAGGAACAGGATGTTATCTGAAGACACTTGGACAAGAACTGGTCCCATGAGGTTCAACAATGCCAAGTGCAAGATCCCATACCTTCATCAGGTGTCAGCTGATGCTGAGAGACAAGTGGACTGAGAGGAGATGTGTGGAGAAGAACTTGGAGGTACTGGTGGGTTAAATACTGGATCTGAAATGACAATGTGTGCTTGCACAACCGTATCCTGGGCTGCATCACAAGAAGAGTGACTGACTTGTCAAGGGAGGCGATTCTGCCCCTCTGCTCTTGTGAGACCCCACCTTCAGTGCTGTATCCAGCTCTGGGGTCCTCTCAGTACAAGAAAGACATGGACCTGTTGGAGTCCAGATAAGGGCCACGAACATGATTCGAGGGCTGAAACACTTCTCCTATGAAGACAGCCTGAGAGAGATGGGTTTGTTCAACCTGGACAAGAGAAGGCTCCAGGGAGACCCTTTGGTGGCTGTTCAGTACTTGGAGGAGCCTTGTAAGAAAGATGGGGACAGACTTTTCACTACAGCCTATTGAACTAGGACAATGGCTAATGGTTTTACACTAAAAGAGGGTAGATTCAAACCAGCTATATGGAAGACAGAGATATTTTACAATAAAGGTGATGAAATATTGACACAGGTTTCCCAGAGATATGGTAGATGCCCCATCCCTGGAAACATTCGGGGCTCTGAGCAACCTGTTCTGGTTGAAGATATACCTGATCATTGCAGGGGGGTTGGGCTAGGTGACCTTTAGAGGTTCCTTTCAACAAAAAGCATTCTTTGATTCTATGACTTGATGAAATATCTCTCACCTAAGTAGATCTGGTGATTTAAATAGATCTTTTCCATTGAAAGACATGCATTAATGGCATAAGCAATGGCTTACAGTGCTGAACTATTGTAAATTTTTGAAGAAAGAGAATCTGTATTTTGTTTCAAGAATTCTCTTAGTATTAAAAGTCCTACACAACATTCTTGATAGAGTTTTGTGCAAAACTGGGTTCACATTCATTGTAGGCATAATTCCATCAAAGTTGTATTATGGATTAGTTTATTCTAAAAATATTTTCAGCATATTCAGAGTTGATCAATTTTGACCAGATAACTTCGGATTTATCATTATTTAATTCCTCTCGTTCTTTGCTCCTGAGTCAGAAAAGATTTGTATCCTTGTATCTTGCTTTTTTACAACAGATAGGTTGATTTCTCTGTGCTTTCTTGTCCACTACAATTCACTGACTATTTCATTATATGAATATTTTTGGTTTTCACTTTCATGTTAATTTGCTATTTTAACCTGCCACCTGAGGTCATTTCAATTACATCTGACAAATGAGTTACACTAACCAAATGAATTGCATTCTTTCATAAATAATTACAATGCAAATTTTGAGTATTTTACCCAGTTTTCTGGAAATCAATTGGACAGACCTCTCTCTTTTCTTGAAATACATATTGCAAGAAAGATACAAATGGTTATATAGAAACTAAAAGTAAATCAGTAGCAGAAAATTACAGTTGAAGAGCACGTTTGTTCCATGCAGCACTGAGTTTTAGTAGTGACTGTGCATGTTTCCAGCAGCCCAAAAAGACAAAACTTAATCTTGTAAAGAACACTTTATAATCTAACAAAAAGAGGAATCTTGATTTGGATCAGATACAACCACCCACTTGCAGAAAGAAGAATTCATTTATCCTTAGTAAAATCCTCTTGTGTTCATGACAGTTACCTAGAAGAATAATTTTTCTTTCTGGTATTTAGAGCTGTGTAAAAAACTTTTGTCATCCCATGTTTAGCCCTTGGCAGTTTGGGAATATGGGGATGGTGCTTGAGTTTTTTAATTAATGCTTGTCCTAAATTTCACTGATGAAGACAAACAAAACTAAACTCATTTCTAAGAAAAAAATAACTCTTGCACACTACAAAATAATTCCATTGGCCAATACTCAGCCTCCAAAGCCATAGACATTGTTTTCTCTGTTTTATCCAACTTTGTAGGAAGATTGGAGGAAGAAGCTATCTGTGGGATTGTACATATTTCTGTTATTACCATGATGACCATCCAGAGAAATATGTTCAGTATTTCACTCAGTGCAATATTTAGAAACTTAACATTTAAAAACTTAATCTTCTGCAATACATTTATTAAAAATTATTGTATCTAATATATTAATAATTGCAATCAAAGACAATAAGGGCATAAAGATCATCAGGTGAGCTGGAACTAGACTGGGGTTTTTCAGTCCTGGGAAATGACTTAATCACCAAATCATTGCTTTTAACACTGTTAGCTTCCACATAAGCGTATGGTTTAGCATCAGCCTCTGGCATATTGGTACTTAAAACATTTATCATGATCCTAAACAATAAAAAGCTTCCTGAAATGAATCTGCTAACAAATAGGAGTACAATCAGACTAAGTACTGTAAGGCAAATTTGCATCTGCTTTTATGTTATCAAGATAACAGATCTTCTCTAGCCCTAGATAGGATTCTAAAACTCACCTGACTCATTTAGTTGAAAAAAACACCCTGCCTTTTTTTTTTACTCTGGGATCCATGTAAGTGGCTACTTCACCAGCATAGTGTATGCCTCTTCAACAGAACCACTGTAACCTTGCTCAAAGGAAACTTGAAAGGTTCCTATAACAAGAAGTTTTATCATGTCATAAACTATCTATGGCAACAGGAAAATTATCCTTAATATCAGGATGACTCAGAAGCCTGTCTCACTTAATTGACTACAGAATCAGAGGCAACCTCGTGACTGTCTCTGAATGTGAATATCCTCCCTAAGTGTCCAAGGTACTTCTGTAAAACAACTGAATATATAAACACTCCCACATTGTTAGTATTGATAAACTACTTGGAATATTTAGCCTGAGGAACTTCAGAATTTTAAAGTTAAGAAGTAGAAAATCAAAGATGTCACCTTTTAATAACCAAATTCACAAATGAAAACTTAAATATAATTTCAGGTGTAGGTGTGTATTACCACAGTTCCAGTGAAAGCTGGTTTTGAAGTCTCAATTTAGATCTGTACTTTCCCTCTACAGGACAATTCTTGACCTATAAATCAGCAACTAGCTAAAAAAACAGAGCAGTGTAGTTCCCTATAATTTCACTATAATGAAACTATTCAGATAATGGAAGGATAAAAATATCGCATGTATGGGACTTAATTTCAACAGAAAACATAATAGAAAGTTTGTGAAATGATTTGTGAGTTCTTTTGTTAAAACTGAACTTCCCAAGAAGTTGCTTTAATCACCCTCATTCTTGGTTATGGATAATGTTGCTGAAAGAATTAATTTTCCTAATATACTTTTGTTCACCCCAGTAATTGTTGAAATATTGGTTTTGCATTTACATTTGTGTTTCCTAGCAGGATGGCAACTGCAAAACATTTTCCCTCATACCAACTATTACAAGTTAAATTTAGAACTAAAGAAAATACCTAGTTCAGGAAATTAAAGTTTAAAGCTTATGTTTATTTTTCAGTAGCTCACAATATTCTTCTTAAAAATAGTGAATAAAAAGCTACTATTTTAATTAGAACAGCATATAAGCTTCTAATTTTCAGTTGAACAACTTTGTCTTTCACACTTTGGGTTGTATCAATGGATCACAATTTACTTATGCCACTGTTTGAGCCCATCTTGCCAAGGCGTGTGACAACATTTTGCTCTTTAGAGCTTTTAATGTTCAGCTTACAGGTCCTGGGTGACATCCAAAACTGTAAAGTGACAGTTGTTTTCCAAGTTATAAATACAGCTTTGAATCCATTAATGACTCCTCTGCTGTTTCTTCTGTGACTCCAACTGTTGTGTCACAGAAAGAGCCAGGCAGAGCTCCTTTGCTCCTGGAGAATGTAATACGCCACGGCTCATTGGAAGCAGCATCTCCACAAAGTAAGCCTTTATAGCAGGAGCTAAGTGTAGCATCCATGAGTGGCATCTGGCAGCTTGTGATACACAGCAAATAAGGCTGGAGATTGTTATTCCCCAGAGCATTTATGCAAAGGAGCTTAGACTATGCAAGAATGACTTAAAGAAGTACCAGAGGTTTCACGCTGGAGAAACCTGGCTTTATATACTGTATATCTGCAGCCAAGTTAAAATGTGTAACATTCTTTTAATCTCTTCCTCTTGATAAAAGAAGAAGAAATCAGCAAGGGAAATAGATTTTACCTGTGGTTAAATAGTACACAGTACTGCTGGAAACCCTGCATAAATGGGAGGAGACCTAGCCTCTGGAGACCAGTAATACTGAATTTCTGTAAGCCTCTCGATCAGCTCTCTGAGTTGCTGAGAAACCAGTCCATCTTCTATTTTATTTAAGGAGAACAAATAGATCTAGGTAGAAAAGCTGTTAGTGGCATGTAGAGCAGGATGACTATGAGTAAACAGAGAAAAGAAATTTAGAACTATAAAATTAGTCAAAGAATCATGGAATTAACTTTCAAACTTAAATAAACCCTAACAGAAAAATTTTGTTACCTAAGATTCTCTAAAACATTTCCTTTTCTGAAAGACATTGATGGAATTTCCATGGTGAAGCCACTTAAAACCAGGGTAAATAAGGCAGGTGAAGATTCACTGTAGATAATAATTCTGTTTTGAGAAAGGAAATTCAATAAAATACAATTATTTTCTACTTTGGTAAGTTAAATAAAATGGCAAGTATTGCATAGTGCAATAACTGAGATGAAGTACAGTAATCTTGCTGAATTATAGTATTTACTCTCAGTAAAAAAAATTCCTGAAAATTATTGCCTGAAAAAATAACAGTGGCTTTCTGAAAATAATGACATGATTTTGTGGCTATCTGCAGTGCACCACTTTTACACTGCCCAGGAAGTTTTCTCTTTTGCATAAGAATTCCATTAAGCCTTTGCAATAGTATGCAGGTCTAGAAAGAGTGAGGATCCAAAGTGTAATATTCCTTTTCATGTAGAGATATAAAACCTTACCCTCTAAAAGGAAACAATGAGTTAAAAGGGAAAGTCAAATGCGAACTAATAGGAAACGAGTCTTTGCTCCGCCTGTCAAAACAAACTTAGCAAGGGGTCATTGGTATAAGTATCACTAACCAAGACAACTACTTAAGCATTTTGTTTCCAAAAAAACCTCCAAACCCCCACAAAAACAAACAAACAAACCCCAACACCCTCCGCTTCCCCAAGCAAAACAAAATGAAAAAAGACCCAAATGTTTCAGAATTGAGTTACCTCATAAGTTTTTGTCTTCATACCTCATAACCTGAGGGAATCAGAATTAGAGAAAGATTAACACTTGGTAGAACACACCTAAAGAAACCAAGAATCAGTCATCTTTTTTCTGCAGGTTTACAGTTTATCAGAAGAACCACCTTTTCTGTAACACCATACTGAAGAAAAAACTTCTGGTATTTACCTGAATACTGCACTGAGCCCTTTTAGTGTGTGCAGTTACTTAATGCCTTTGCTCCATTTTGAATTAGTATGATTTTTCCTGAAGCAGAAAATCTATGAAAATGGTGCTTTTCTCCAGAGGAATAAAACCAGGGCTGAAGCAAGGATTTCAGCCTTACACTAAGAATATAAGATGAATTTTTTTTCTTGTGAGATGGCATGAGAAATTGTATGTCAGAGTGGATCATCTGCATTTACTAAAAATAGACAACCATTTCCCTGAAATAGTGCCTTTACTTAAGTAACTCTAAAGGCTGTTTAGAATTACTCTGCAGAATGGAAATTATTACTGTTTCAGAGACAAGCTATGCTTTTCCAGAGTATATTTCAGTAGAATTATTTGTTTGGATACTGTAATCTTATGAATATTTTCAATAATATGTTTAGAATTTTGTTCAACATCTCTACTTTACAACTGTATTGATTGGGCACTCTGCATTACTGTTGACTATTTTCACAAAGAGAGCAAGTTTGACTGAATACTGAAAAAAAAATGTTAGAATAATTGTAAAGCATGGCTCTGATCATTAGTTTTCTGTCACCTGTGTGGCAGTTGTATTTCATTCACCTGCAGTGTGGTGTCTGACACAGGCAATGGCGCAGTATATTAATGACTTACAGCAACTGATTATTTGCAGCATCTGTCTGAGTGAACCATGCAAACCACTCAAGGCTTAAATGCAAATCTGACAAGTCTGGACTTTGTGCTGAAGACTACATGTTGGTATAATATAAGGCTGAGAGTAAGGAACCTGATTTGATATTCAAGGACCTCACAGCCTGCTGGTGCTCAGATTTCTTCTTATAGAAATACAGGACTGAAAGGAGCCTTCCTGGTCAGTGTCACACTAGGCTGAATAGAAAAAAAGGCAAAAAACCCCACCAGCTCTTGTGTGTGCTTTCAATCCTGGTATCTCTGAGTTGTTGTTATTACTAAAAGTGACTAATTTTATTACATCACAGCAATAGAAATTCTCTCCCTCATTAAGCCTGTAGTGAAAAAAATGTTCAAAATGCCTTTGATTTTGAACAACTGCAATTTGCTACCTTACACCATAGAGTGTTGGAATTTAGCTTATCTAGTATCATGGTAAGAAACAACAGAATGATTCATAGTGTTGCAGAGATTGTGTTTTCAAAAGCAAAAAGAAGCATGAATTATTAATACAGCTGTCAGATACCTTGACAATACTTTATCTTTTGTAACTCTTAAATAAAACAGCCAGTCATTTGCTTTCATTGAATAATTTCTCTAGCTTGTACCAGTAAACAAACAACATTTTGTGAGATATAAGAATTTTTAAAAGATTGGAGTTCACTTACTGCAACGATATTGACAAAAATAGTCTTAGCTTTTTTTTTCTGTCAGACAAAAATAGGTAAAATAAAAAGTATGGTCTTCCACAGAAATAAAGCTGTTAGAGAATCGTTTCACTGTGCACTATTCAGTAACTATCTAAGCTCTGCAGCTCACAAAAATAAAATCTTTGGAGAAATAAATCTCATGCAGCATTACTGTGGAGATTGTCTTAATATGCTATTTCACTTCAGCCAGGCAAAAACCTATCAAACAGGGTTGGGTTTCTTTTGGGACCAAAGAACAGACTTACAGAAGTATTTGGATGCCAAAAGATGCACCCAGGAAGAAAATCCATGGAATTTTTCCAAAACTGATGGTGGTATTGCCTAGTTCAGTGAAATTAGTTCTGGCTTCAGAGCTGCATTCATTAAATGTGATGGTGGCAGCACACCAGTGGCACTTTCTTTTGCCATCAGTGATCTCTTTGGTTGCTGTCAGAGCTGGGTGTTATGCTACCAATAGAATCACAAATTCATGGGGATTTTGGACCTGGATCTGTGGTTTGCTTTCTTCTTTAAGAAAAATTAGCAGCAGTGAATGCTAAAATTTACTCAGGGTCTCTGAATTCTTTAGGAAGCATGGAGGAAACAGACTGACAAAGGAGAAAAATGCCAGTCCAGACTGCTGAAACAGACACTGTAATTCTGTACAGACTGTGAACAGCTGCAGCTAGAATGAATGAGAAAGTTCTAAAAGCACTGGGCATTACTCAAGCCAGTAAGAAACTCCTGAAACAGAAACATGGATATAGCACAAACCACTTGTGTGATTTTTATAAAGGTGTCACTAGTATAAAATAATGTCTTTTGTTCATATCTCCAAAATGACGATTTGTTCTTGAGTTTATTTATTCATTAAAGCCAAATATCTTAAATATAGATGCAACAAGAGCATTGTTTTTAGGCTGCACTCTTTGCACTATTAAACTTATGAAGAGAGGAAATATTTTAATGAAATTTATGTTTAAATTCATGGGAAAAATACACTATCTTAAATACACTGTGCTTCCTTCAGAGATTCATCTTGGGCAGTTGATGATAGGAAAAAACCTGACAAGTAAGCAGAACAACTAATTACTCTTCATCTTTTATATAACCAGCTCATTACACAACCTGTTATTTTCTGAAGCTATTTCATGTTTAATCACGATAAATTTTTGTTTGCTGGCACTTTAGTTAACAGCCAAGGGCAATTTAACAGCTTTCTTTATTGAATAATTTAGAAGACCCAAAAAGTATTATTTTATGTTGAATGAAGTGTTATCTTCATCCCCCAGTGAGAGCTGTCCTTTGGATTTCAGCACTTTTTTCCTGGTATAGATTTCCTTGTGGGTTTTCTTGATTATTAAGTTGGAAGAAATGGTAAAAGAATTCAAACTGAAACATGGAAAATACTTAACAAACTAGGCTAATATTTTGTTGTATTAACTATTTTTTTCTCTATTTCAGCTATTTGACAAAATTCAAGAAATATGAGCAAAACATGTTGATGTTTATGATGTTTTTTGATGAAATAACCAGTTAGAACCAGAAGCTTTCACTCAGCATCTCTGTTACTTCTCTAAATTAGTCAAGAGACTGTGCCTTTGAATAGTGGTTTTCCTTTACTTTCCCTTTGTGTTATTTAAGAAAAAGAATGAGTTGTTGGTCATCATGGTTTTTGTTTGACACTCCTTTCAGGCCAAGAAATGGACCCTTGGGCGACAGAGTTTGGACAGTATGTGTGGGAGGAAGGCAGAGGTAAAGATGTTCTTTTTAAAGTCAGAAAGTACATTAAATTGGTTGTTGCTTCACCTGAGTTTTACTACCTTGCTCTGTGCTTTGGTTGCAAAGCCTGGAAGAGAAGAGAGGAAAGAAAAGTCAAGTATTTATGAATATTATTGCCTGTTAATAGTTCAGTTTAAATAATGTGTAGCAATGGCTGAAAAACTGAGAAATGTGGAGGCTTAATGTGAGAAAAAAAAACACAGCTCAGTGGTAGCAGCTTATGGCAAACTCTGAAATGTCTAATAAGCAGCTGTCAAATCAGAAAATCAAAGCAAGCAATTGCCTGTGCACAATAACAATCTGTGAAGAGAAGAGAGTTAGTGTGGGTGTTTCAGAGATAACAAACAAACTGAAACAGAGGACAAGAAAATATTCCCTTTGAAACAGAGGAAGATTTGCCACTTATACAGAGGAAGATGCATGAGAAACACCCTTTGCCTTCACCTCTCATCTGTCATACCCCTACCATAACCAAACTGGTGGATGTTGGCAATACAGGTCCTGTAGAGAGGTGATCAGTTTTATCAAAAGCTATTTCAGTTGCATAATCCATGTTTGCAGAAATGTCCTGCACGACTTTTCTGAAGGCTGTGCAGCTAAGTCAGTCAGAAAGCTGTGGCAAAGCTTCCTGAAATCAAATGGAATTTTTCTGTTGCCTTTAGATTTAACAATCTAAATAAGCTCCAGGCGGGTGGTGGGGGTGTGAGGAAGGGGGAGGTAAATCTTGAAGAGGTTCGGCTGTAAAATAATTAGTTTGCTTAATTTGCCTCAATGTTTTTGTGGCTTAATTCAGTGCTATGGCTTCAGCCATGGAAATTTTTGGCTGAGGCTGACCTTGGAGGTCGTCCTTGAGCCACACTCACAATGCACAACTTGCTGACTGCTGTGCAGCTCACATAAAGAACTGAACTGTACTTTCATCTGTTGAAAACAATTCAGAAAAAAATAATGGAAAAGATTTCAAATCACAAAGTGGCTGAGGTTGGGAGGGACCTCTGGAGGTCGTTTGGTACAAGTTCCTCCTGCTCTAGTAGGGCTGCCTAGACTCTGTTGCCAGGGACAATGGCCAGGTGGCTTTTAAATGTCCCCAAGGAGGTAGACTCAACAACATCTCTAGGTGACCTGTGCCAGAGCCTGGTCACTTGCTTGGTATAAAAGTGTCACATCTTCTTTTCCATGGAGAAGGACTGCTGCAAGTTATTGTGTGTATCATTGTCATGTTAAGAGGAATCCATGATAAAATGCCAGCTGTCTACTGAGAAAAAGTCTTAGGTATTAGTATTGCTGAAAAAGAACATCTGCTTTTGGAAGAGTGAGTACTGGAAAGCCCAGTTTGATTATCATCAGTGATAATAACTGAACAGGTGCTGCAGCTGCTGATGTGCCGTTATTGTGGAGTTTTTACCACGTTGTGTTTTTTATTGTGTGCTTTTTATCATGTTGTGGGTGAGCTGAATGACCAGTAAGTGTCCTCACATTTGAAAACATTATTAAGAGCGAAAAAATGAATAAAGCACTTACTCCACCTGGAAGTTAGTATTTGTGTGAAAGCAAAGAAATAAATCAAAACACTTATTTGTCAGCGAAATTACTTCCTGTAAAAACTGGTAAATAGGTGACAGTAAAGATCACTAACAAACATTATTTTTCCTCTACATGATACTTGGCTATCTGATTCTTGGGCTATCTGGAGATAAATTATACCCCAGTTGTTTTTAAATATTATCAGAGCATAAAATAATCAAGAATTTTAAGGCAAAAAATGAGAAACATTTTGATGGATTCAAGTGTCTTAAATTGAAATGCCATCATAATGAAATAATAAAAAAAAAGAGTCTATTGTTCTCATATTGTTGAATAGAAATTACTTTTTTATAAGATTACTAGCAAAAGGCTAACTCTAATCTTGAAAGGTCTATGTGCAATAAATAGGTTACAGTAGTACCTCTTGATTTATTTTTTTCTTAAGTATTTAATGAAGACCTTCAACTACTTACAGCTTTCAGCAAGAGACTGTTTTGAGTCAAGGAAACTATAATTACAAAAGAAGCCATCGAATCATCTTCGTAAAAAAACATGACTCTGGAAGGTTCTGTGGTCATATTTTATGACCCTAATTTTTCAATTACATCTGCATGTATTGGGGTCTAGGAGTACTAGATTAAATTCTTAATGTGTGCAGTTCTATCTGCAGTCATTTTTATCCACCAGAAAGCTGATTTTCATTTAAAGAAGGATGATTGACAGCTAGATATAAGTGAAGAAATCTTTGTTCACAGGGAAGTACAATTCGTGGTTCACCTCACATAATAGAAGAGATATTGAATGAAATTCTCGGTATGTATAAAGTTGAGAGCCATGTAGGAACCACTTCAGTGTGTGGAATTTGAATAGCCTGGGATGGTTTGGTTCTTAAATACTCATTTTTGGGACAGGTTAGTGGCAGATGCTGAGATACAGGCACCAAAAGATAAGCCCCAGTTGTAGCTTGTCTTTATGCTTAAATTGTGGAAGAAACCCCTTACAGATAATCACCTCCACACACTTTCTGTATGTCTTTATTATCTTTAGAACAGAGAAGGGAGGGCTTCCACACTGGATTCTCTCTGAAAAAGACTGTCCCTGACTCAAGTCAACAGCTGCCTTACTCCCTGCACTGGTAACTGGAGACCTCTCTGGCTGACCACTCCTATTTATCTATCCATTTTTCCATGTCTTACAGTTTTCAGTGGTGACTTCTCCTATTTGGTGTTATTCATGAACTAGCAAGACTACGGTTCTGAGTTGACTTACAGCCACAAGGGCTTTGCTATTGCACAAGGACAGATGTGTGCTTACACCTCAGGGTTTGACAGCTTCCAAATGTATGTCTGCCCTGGTTTCAGCTGGGAGGGAGTTCATTTTCTCCTTAGCAGCTGCTACAGAGCTGTGTTTTGGATCCAGTATAATGCTGACAACATACTGATGTTCTGGCTGTAGCTAAGTAGAGCTTACCTTAAGTCAAGGACTTTTCAGGGTCTCAGGTTCTGCCATTGAAGAGGTGCACGAGAAGCTGGAGGGGACCCGACCTGACCAAGCGATATTCAATACCACAGATTGTCATGTTCAGTGCATAAGGTGCAGGGAATTGGCTGGGAAGGGCCAACTGCTGCTGTGAGACAGGTTGGGTCAGTAGTGCTGAGCAGTGGTCAGTAGTGCTGAGCAGTGGTATTTTCAGATAATATTCTGGGGGGAATTCTTTCATGTCTATTTTTTTCCCCCACCTGTGCTCACAGGTGTACTTTTCACTGAAAAGACACAATGACCAGGTGTCCAGGTACCCCCTAGTCGTGAGTGCAGTAGTTCTTGGTGATGGTCTTTCTCCTGCCATTTGCCACACAGTACAAATTGCAACAAAGCACGATAGCACAGAGGCAGCAAGGACTGTGTTTTCACATCTGCCCCTCTCAGGAGCTCAGGCCCTTCCTTTCATATTCCTAAACAAAGATCTGGAGGAAATGCCAAATCTTGTTGATTGCTCCTTTATCCAGGGCTGGCCTGCCCCAGGCAATTCAAACCACTCTCACATGGCCTCCAACAGTAGCCTTGAAATGTCTAGTTGCTTCCTGCACATAAAGTGAGGGCAAATCTTTCAGAAGTTTCTGTTAAAATATTTATATTTTTTCAGGTGAACTTGGTCTCAAAATGAAACCATAGTAATTATAATATGTATTAACCATGTTTTTCTATAAGCATAAAAGAATGGACATTTTTTCTTATCTAATGATGTAATTTGAGACATTCCAGCAACTTTTTGATTTCATTGGCATCTTGTTTCCAAGAGAACATGGAAATGTTAAATATTTATACAGATAAGTTAACAGCTAATGTAGTTCTCATTCAAATATTGAATACTGTATAATGTTGGAAAAGTATATACTCAAAGCAACAAAGAACTGAAGAACAGAATACAGTTTGAAAATCATCCTTCCACATTTTTAATGTGATTCTTTCCTTAACCAGCTGCAATGAAAAACTTACTTTGTTGGTATGCTAACAAAACCCAGTCTGCTTTATTGCTGAATTTAGAGGTCAAGTTGTGTTTCTTTCCTCTGAATCTTAAGCACATGCAATCCTGTCCATGTGTCTAAAAGTTAAAATGTGCTGAATTTCCAAGAAGACCAAAAAGGGTTTCCAGGATACTATTCATACAATGACTGCTACCTGCCTGAAATATTTCTGAGCTAGAAGCTTGGGGTAATGGCTCTGTAGTTTCATAGCTGTTGTTCAATTCTTTCAAGGTAACATGATATGTAGTAAATTATTGCTCCCCTCTTCACAAAAGAAAGAAAAAACACTA
>VXAC01005428.1:148606-196217 GCA_013399225.1 Rhipidura dahli | reverse complement strand
AAAAAAAAAAAAGCCCCAAACAAGAGGAAAAATGTATTTTGTGTCAGACAGGAAAGGAATTTATTAACTTCTCCCAGTTTAAATTCCTGAGTCATTGAAGCTTCTGAATCAGAATACCTCATCACTTTTAAGAAATTTAAGAAAAGATCTTTTCCATGATAAAAATGTCTTGCTGGGGGAAAAGGCATTATTCTCTGTGTCTGTTGCCTCCCTGGGAGTAAGTAAGCGTTTAGTGTGAGTTATTACAACTCTGCATCAGAAAATGGTTCCCCAGCTTCAGTCTTAGGCAAGAGATCCTTCTTCTTAAAATGAAATAATTTGGGATTCATGAACTACCTCAACCCTATCAGACTGGCCACTCAAGCTTTTTTTTCCTGCTTTATCTAATTCTCTCAATGGTCAAAACTCCCTGAGTCGATGCTTGTGTGCATAGGCAGCTCTGAAGTGTTGGACCATACCTGTGCTGTTAGGTTAAGGACATATTGTGGTCTCAGGCTATAGAAGACATTAAATGTTCTCTGCTTAAATACTAGCCTGGTTTCACTGTAGGGAAGATGCAAGCTCAGGATGTCTGCTGTAGACATAATTTCACTGTGGTTGACTTTGCTCATGCACTTTTATGTCCCAGGTGTGACCCTTGTCAAGGTGCCAAGTGTGAATGGGCACTTTCTTTTTGACAGAGTTTCAGAATCTAATTAAAAACACTTGTCAAACACACAGGTGTCTTGTCAGCAGTCTAAACAGTCTGCCCTGTTTAATCATTTTGGGGCTGGATTCAAGAGTGGGGATTTCTTCTGATTCTTCAGGGCATGTTTCAGCTATTTTTAGCTTCAGTTTGCAGGCAGGAATCTCATCACTGCTCTTATCAGGAAACCCCCTGTGAGAAGACGGAGAAAGAGGGAGATTAGTGGCTTTTGGGAGGCTGGGGGGACACGGGCTATAGGGAAGAGATCTGCAACACACAGACAGACTTACTCTAAAAAACAGATTCCCAAATTCTTGCTTGGACTGCTTATATTTAAGGTCACAGTGCATAGTCTGCAGCTTGACTGTTTTGCAGTAAGGATTGCTTTCAATTATTTAATTTGCAGTTAAAGATACATGGCAGGCCACAGGAGTGGTGAAGTCTGACAGGAGTCTTTTTCCAAAAGTACAAAAGAACCAATGCACCATATAATTCACTGACATTAGTCCAGATAGAGTGCAAATATCTCTCCAGAGAAATGCCTTTGTTTATAGCAGGATCTGATTTTGACTTCCACAGAATATAAACTGGTGTGGATTACACGTGTTTTGCACACCCAATAAATGTCAAGGCACTAGATATTGCACTGCTTTGTAGCCACTTGTAGCCACTTATCAATTTATGAATTTTCAGACCACCCTGCACTGCACTTATGCCTGAGTTTTCACATCCATATGATGGGAACAAACCCTTACTAACCTACTGTACCTCACAGTGTGTTTCAGTTCATTCATTAATGTTTGTAAAGACCACTGAGACCATTTAATAGGTGCATAACAGAAGGAAAAAGTCTTAATTATTGTTAGATGGCTACAGGTTTAATTATCTTCACTCTGCTAACTGAGAGCTCTAGAGTTAAACTTTGGAGGCCTCAATAATTGTGGTGGGGTTATGCCATTTATAGCTCAGTATGGTATAATTTTTCATGCAACAACCTTCACAGTCTTCACTTTCAGATTTAAATCTAGCTTTCTTTAATTTAAGTTTTGCTGAAAAGAGCCATATTGCTACAAGCATAAATTATGGTAGATGAACATTAATGATGTCTGTTCACAGCTGTTCTTAGCTTAAGTAATTACCCCTCACTCCCTATGATCAATATTTTAAATGCCTGAACTATTCAATTAGGAGCACAAAGCACTTCCTTCTGTTATTACTATTAAAATCAAGCCTTAACCGACATACGTGTAACATTCATCTTGTAGAATAATATGTTCAAGGCTGTTGATTTATTAAGCAAAATTGATTTGTCTTTGATGGGATATCTGAATACGTGTAGCATTGCAAATGCATTTAAAACCCCATTGAAATTAATGCTACATTAATTACTGATTCCATGAACACTCTAGCATATGCTGGTATTAATTGCATCCATTATCACAAAATAAACATCTCTTTATAAAAACAAATGATGCTTAATCTTAATATTCTTGATTCTGATATCCTTCTTCACAGCTGTTGCTACTTCTGTTTTAGTGTTTTTGCTATAAAGAGCCACCTGTTAATTACAACAGATATTTTGGATATTTTTATCCTTTGCAGGAAAAAAAATATCTAAAGCAAAAATATAATAGAATCTTAACCCTATGAATTATTTACTAAAAATTTGTTAAGTTTTTTTGCAAGAATTTGCCCACTTAAATGCATGGATTTTGTTTCTCCATTTCTTTTTATAATAAATAAATAATAAAACACAGTACACTCTTTTAAGAATTTTTACCACAAAAATAACATTTGTGTTCAAGAAACTGTTAAGATATATACTAAGAGAAGAATTTGCTTAAAGTAAGATTTCTGTTTCTGTTCTGTGCTCAAGAACACCCTTGATAGGAAGCCCCAAAAACTTGTTTCAAATGGGCTATATAAAAATCTGAGAAAGTAATTTTGGATTAAGCTTTGCTTTCATCTAATGTACAATTGCTGCCTACCCTGTAAATCAGCCATTTCTTAGCCAGACATTTTCATGGTGAAAACCTTCAATCAGAGAGAACAGCCTGGCTTTTAAAGAGCTACTTTCCTTTGAAAATTGTCTCATTATAAATCACCCTATATCGATTTTGTTTCAGATTTATTGTCTTTCAGTTTAGATTTTCTCAATTACAAGCAGAAAGTTTTTCCTAGGGAGGAGGGTGATTTTTTTTTAATAGTTTTCATCTTTGCAAACTGAACCAGGGTTGTGCAATTTTTATGTTTTCTTCTGCCAATGCCTTTTATCTATTTGCATCAAACCTGGTTGTGAGTCCCTGTATTGTTATTAACTCCTCTCGAAAAATGTTTTAATTAATTGTTTCTGAGGGCAGGATTCCTGGCAATGAGAATGTAATTACCAATTACTGTAGTGCAGTAAGAGAGAGACTATCTCCTTGTCATTTGGTCATTACCTAGGGTGAGATTTCAGCATTAGCTGTAGTAAAGGCCTTGGAATTAAGGAACAGAGAAATGTTAGGTGTGATTTTTGATGGTGCTTTAGTTTCTCAGTGTGGCACCCACAGGGCTGAGCTAAATGTCTAAACTGTGCACTTTGTGGGGGCTAAGTCAGGCCCTTCAGATGGGATTCATAGAGGTTTACACTTTTGGGCAAGCCACCTGTGATTAGTAGTTTGAAATGTGGAGTACAAGCTTAGCTCTCTGATGAGACTCCATGGCCTTTGTCTGAGATGGGGATATAAGCTCAAAAGGAGATCAAGACTTCCTTTCCTGGGTAGGACCCCAATCAGAGTCAGCCCTCACTGGATTTTGGAAGCAGGATGACCTGCTGTGCCTGTACTATTTCCTTTGACATTGAATAAGGACAATGTATGTATGTATTGCAGTAATCTTTATGTCTAGATCTTATATATTGGCAGGTTTTGGTCTTTTTTTTGTTTATTTTGGGGATAGATAATTTTACTCCAGAAATTAAGTACAATAAAATTTACTGGCAAAAAAGATCATTTAAATTTATTGACACTCCTAAAAAAAGATTAAAATCAGAGCTGTTATTACATAATCTAATTTTTCTACCACCCTCAATCACACAGCCTCCCATTTTGCACTTGTTCACTTTTCAGAAAAATGCTGCCATTGTTTTCTTCCATTCTGCTTTGCCATTCTCTCTTTATAGCTAAAGTATATACCACATACTCTCAAGATCTGCAACTTACAGTCACAGGCACCTGTATTGCTGCTTTTTTTTTATCCAATAGCACAGCAATTACAGCAGTCATCCAGGTGTTCAGTTTCAAAGCTTCATCTGAAAGGATAAAAATGATTTCTTATCTCCAGAAAAGTGCCATAGTCAGACATTTCTGTACAGGGTGTAAATGTGCTTTTCATGTTAAAGAAGGGCCATTTAAAAGCTCTAAGGGCTATGAATCTGTTAGACTTTTATGGAAAGTCACTGGACAGAGAAGAGTGGGAGTGGTTGACTCTAACCCTTGCTCCCAGGACAGCTTTATGCACCTTATGTTAAGCAATGACTGGTGTTACCACTGCAATAGGTTTTGGTGCAATGATGAAGGCCAAGGACTTCTCTCTCTTGAGTATCTGGACCCCTGTGAAGGGAATTGTGGCTTCTACAAAGCTATTTTTCTAGTCCAGCTAATCTTGCACTCCTTGTAAAGCACTGTGCCTTCATGGAGAGATCTCAAGCCTCCTTTGTCCCACATGAGCCTCCATCACTGTGTATGGGGGTGTATTTTGAAAGAGGGGGAAGAGCTGAGTCTGAATCTCCTCACATGAAGATACTCAGGTGCTGTGCTTTCATTTTGCTTTCCTGACTTTGTGCCAAGATAGTATTTTAATGAACTTCCTAAGCCACGTTGTTCAGGGAACATGGGCATTTTTGGGATTTCATGGGAGATAAGGGCTGGAAGGGTAAAGAAACCTGTTAGCAGAATCCAAAACCTTCCATCAAAAGCTTGCTTTCCTAAGAATTTTGGCAAGTAAGGTGTTAAGTGAGGGTTATGAAGCTTGCATATTTTAATGAGCAAGACATCTTTGTTATTTCTTTGTTATTTCTAAACCCATCTTTCAAGGGTTTAGATCTTTTTAACACAGATATCTCTTACACAGTACACAAGAGAATCTGAGTAGAAAAACGCCATTTGGCAAAGTTACTTTTCAGGTTTAAAATATGTGTCTGTTCTAATGAGAGTTTTTTGACGAGTCAGTTTTTGTCTGTTGCCTGGGAGAGTGGTTCTGATCTCTCCCTTTTGATCACAGCTCCCTCATTTAATGCTATTTTTAATTTCCTTTAAAATAATACTAATCAAACGGTGGTGTTTATTGTAAAATCTTTTTTTTTTTATCACGAGTTAGTCTTTGAATTATGCTGTCTTTGTGGAGAGTCTAGCTAAAGGTGTAGTGCTTATTCGTAAAACAGATGATCACTGCAATTTCAACATCCTTGCCAGTAATTTGGAGAAAAAATCTGTGTATCATTGATAGATTTTGTTTTATTTGAACTACTATTTTTTATTTATGAAAAAATAGGACAAAACCTAGGATTGATTTGATGAGATTGTTGCTATCTATTAATACCTAAAGATTATAAATGGAACAAAAGTAATTTCTTCGGTTAGTTCAGTTAATCATCATTTGAAAAAAACTTTCTCTTGAAAAGATTTGCTACGCTTTACAGAAAAGTAATGAAAGTATTGTTATTGGAATCATTTAAAATTGAGCTAGACAAAAATTAAAAAATATATCCTGGGATAAATTATGCATTAGCAGGTAGAGGTACTGGATGAAATAGTGTGTCTTTTTCTTTCTCTGATGTGTGAGATTCTGTGATTCAAGTCTTTTCTATACCAAGCTGACTAATTTAATCAGCAACTATTATTATTATGTGCTACTGCATGTATCAAATATAGCTTTTTAATGTAGGTCTAATATGTCATTCTGCTACATTAATAAGTACAAATTGGTTGCTAGGAGAACCACTAAGTGTATGTTCACAGTAGGAATAGACAGCAAAGCTAGATGTTAAGTAATTAATTCAAAATTAGGGACCTCTAAAAGTGCAGATATTTTTGGTATCAACATATTTTAGTGTAATGGAAGAACATATAAATATAATCAGATATCAGTTACCTATGATAGTATGATGTTTTC
Organism: Rhipidura dahli; assembly: GCA_013399225.1. NCBI lineage: Eukaryota > Metazoa > Chordata > Aves > Passeriformes > Rhipiduridae > Rhipidura > Rhipidura dahli. Next base: position 190,378 of record VXAC01005428.1, on the reverse strand, counting down.
TAAATATATTAATGACTAACTTGATAAATCCAATTTGTTATATATTGGGGAGTAGTCTCTTTTAATAGTAGTAGTAGTTTTTGTTATAAGAGGGGAGTAGTCTCTATTAATGGAAATAGACTTCATTTATTGTAGAATGGCCGTTGAATTATTGCACTTCTGTTTTTTTAATCTGTTGCCATTTTATGTAGAATATTGTATTTAAACATGGTATTTCTTGAATTGCTGTCACAATTTGGGTCCTGAAATCACCTATGCATACCAGGGTTACCATTAAGAAGTCAGTGCTTAACCTGAATGGTTATTTTGACAAACCTGAGATCATATTATATACTATTCTATTCAGGGTTGAAAAGTGAAAACAACTGGTGGCAGAAAACATTATTCAGGACAGCAGAGAGAACAATTAATAGCTTTTGAAATAGAATAGAATCTGATCTTCCCACTAGTCATTCAGTGTCCAAAGTTGTGTTCATTCATTTCTAGATTTAATAGCTGTATATATACACACTATAAATACATATTTTTTTAGCACAGATACATATTTAAAACTATTGCTTTGAGTCAGGTCTTGAGAATGTGGATGCTGGTTTGGTGTTTCCTTTTAGGAATTCTTACATTTCTTTTGCCATATTTCTGCTGCAGTCACAAGCAGTACTGCCTTTGTGTTTGTCTAACAACTCAAAATCATTTAATCCTAACTCTACAAACAGGTGAAAGAAAGAATTTTGCTTTCAGATGTGTTTTTCCTTTGCTTTTCATAGATGAACCCTTATTCCTGGGCAGGAGAATATATTAGCTCTTAATTTCACTCTCCTGTAATAGCCAACTTTTCCTTGACATGAGCAATTATTTCTCATTACATTGACTTTAAAGACACTTTCAATTATGCTTCAACATTATGTTACATATCCACAACTCTGAACACTTCAGAAAGAATAATGTGACATCTCATTTTTTAAATTTATATCCCTCTAAGCTGATTACAAGCCAAAGTTTTACATAATCAACATTTAATTGAACATATAAGTAACAGTAATATATACACATATGTCTTCAGTCAGGGCTTGGATTTCCTGCAATGCAGCAGTTAAAAGATGAGGTGGTGATATGGGGGAATGCCAATACTATAGTTTCTAGAATAAAATAAAGGGCCATTAGTGGCATTTATTTTGCCATTATTCCCATTCATTCATGGAGAGAGGGAGCAGGGGCAGAAAGATGGTTCCCCAATGTCAGCCAACGTGTCAGATGTGAGTTTGAGTTTGCTCACTGGAGGCTGTGCACTCTCCAGTGAACCCTGATACTTTACTGAGCTCATTCAGAGTGACAGAGTGCCAGCACTATGTGCTGGGATGTGACTGTATCTGCTAATTACTAGAAGGTATCTTGAACATCCAGAATGTACTGTGGAATGATTAACAAACATGCAGCATTTGTTGTTGATTTGTCTATCACACTTTAAAAGATACCTTTGTGACACATGCTTGAACTTCAGTTAACTCACAATATAGGTATTTCCAAGATTTAGGCAAAATTTGGTGTATTATTGAAGATACTATTTCAACAAAGAGCATTAAATTGATTCATTTTTGCATTTTCTCTTGTTTTCACAGCTACAAGGGGTGACCTCACTCTGTGTTACTCTAAAAACTCCCCTTGTTCATCTTCTAGTTGACAGTTTCTTCTTAGTACATGTTAGCATTTAAAATGTATTTGCTAGTGTGTATTTGATCCAGTCATTTAAAGCTCTCACCAAAATTTTTGTGAAGTTGATACCCTTAGTATTTGTTTATTCAAGGAAAAGTGAAGTCTGTAGAAGGAGGCAATGCCCATTATACAAACAGGTGCAGCTGTAAAAAGAACCCTTCTTCTACTTTAAAACAGAAGCAGCAACATTTAAGAGACAACGAATTAAAAAGCAGAAGAGTGCTTTCAGCATGTGTGGGCCTGTGAGAAACTTCTTACTCAGGCTGCCAGATAGAGTATTAGAGAACTTTACATATTTTTAAAAAACAATGCAATAGTTAAGTATGAGAAGCAGAAGAAAAAGCCATGTGAAGCAAACATCCAGAACCCTAGATAGAGTGGGAACTTAAGCTACCCTTATTTGAGCTGTGAGCTCACCAGTGCCTCGTTATTCCTGCCAGATGCAGTAGATGTAGATAAATTGGTGGTGGAGAGGTAGTTTTGGTGTGGATTTATTAGGTATTTCCTATCCAGGCAGGTTGCAGAATAGTTACCAAGAGAAAGGCTGGTGATGGGCCTGCTGGTATACCAATAAATTGTAGCATGGTTTTTTCTTAAAACAGGGCTCTAGCACTGGAGCCTAGAGAGGATGTTAGGAAGAGCTTCCTGCTAGTAGTGTCAGATGTTGTTGTTTCATGGCCTGGAGAAATCAGCAGGCACTGCTCTAAGAGGTGAGTGCACTAGAAGACCTTGCTGAGAAGAGATGCCATTAAAAAAGGAGCAGACGAAGGTAGGGGGTCTGGGATGGGAAGGAAAAAACCACAAGAGTGAACAGCTCCAACTGGGAGTTGGAAACTGTAATGTTAGTCTTTTCAAGGACTCTGAGTAGGTTATGGGAGTAGCTACCTCAGAGAATGGTTACCATTTTTGTGGTGTGTTCTGCGAGGCTTGTACTTCCTGTGCTGATGGAAATGAGCCACTATGGTGTAAAAGGTCTACTTGACATAATCCTATCTGATGTTTTTGAAAAGAAAAAAATAATACGGCTACTAATATGGAATGTATATTAGAATCTTAAAGAGAATCTAAGTCAACACTGCAGTCTTTTCATGGCTGTACTGCTGGCAGTGACATTTCCATTTTCTAGCAGTGTCAATACTGCTGCCTTTGCCTTGTTATGTTTTCAAAGTCTTGATTCTGTTTAGATCCAGGGTGTCTTTCTCCATATTATGCTGTGCTCTGCAGAGGTTTGAGGTATCTACAAGGAATTTTATAACCTTGTTTAATTTAGGTGAAACTTCATACTGTGTGTATGTACATAAAAAAATAAGCATGCGTGTATACAAATACCTTCCCCTCTTTCCCACTTTGAATCCCAATCTAGCAATGAAATGCCATGCTAGACTTCTTCTTTTCTCCACTACAGAACTGCTTCCATGTCTTTCAAGACTGTAGCCTCAAAGCTGTCAATTCCTAGCTTTTGAAGATCCTAGCTTTCTTTTTCTTTTGCTATTTTGTCCCATATCCTTGGTGGCACCTGTTACCTTCTCTTCCAGAACAGTAATCAGAACTGTATTGCTATTCCACCTGAAATGCAAAGACATGGAGTTCTACCAAAGAAAATTTTTCTTTCTTTCTTTTAAATGTTTTTGCTGCATAGCAGTCCTTAAAGACTTGTCAAGTTACTATAGCTATAGAAATGTAGCTTTGGCTTTGGCAAGATGATGGCAAATATTCTTATTGCTATCCATTCCTTATCTGCTTTCAAATCTTAAAATAGTCAAATGCCACATTTTTATAATTACAGTTCAAAGAAGAGGCGGAGGGCAGTCATCTTCTTGTTGATAGGTCCAAACCATAACATTACCACCTGCAAGCTGTCAGTCTTAACACCTGAGTATTTAGAGTTTTGATCAGTCCATCGTTATCTTTACTTGGTGGTTTAAGTGAAAAGTTTTATTTGACACTTGTCATGCCACTCATTATGGATTCACTGTGACTTATTTCAGTACTACATATTTATTTTAACTGACTTGTTTAATATATGTTGATGGAAGATGGAGGCTTGGGAATGTTTCATTAATATTTTGTCTTTGAAGAAGTTATTTCAGAACCCAGTGTGACAGTGACAATAATTGCTAGTGTTTCGAAAAAACTCTAGATATTTGGCCAAAAGAAGATGGAGACATAAGCTCTGGTTGAATGTGATGGGGAAAAGAAACATTTTACTTTTAAATGAGATAAATTGGCAATTGGAAGTGGATACAGTTTGTGAAGCAGTGTGCCCATAGCTACAGTGCTAAACTTCTTCAAATTCTGGACTATGTCCTAAGCAGAAAGAGTAAATGTTTATAAGAAATGATACCATCTTTCGAAGCATTATTTGAAATTAATGTGCAGATTCACACTGGCTAACTGTACTGCTCTCATGTAGGAAGCCACCATATCCTGCACTTGTAATCCATGCCATCTGGAAAAACTGGGCTGGGTTTATTTGCCAGAAGTACAAGTAAAGGGCTGTGGGCTAAGCAAGGGAGTGCTGTGGTGTGTGTTTTGTTCAAACACAGCCTTGGAGCATGGCAGCTGCCAAGGATGAGCCCCTGCTTTGATACTCCTGCCCTGAGCCACTGCCAGCCTTTCCAGGCAACCCATGCAGCATCAGACAGCTCTGGAATCTCAGTCCTGACTGCATTTTTAAGAAGGTATGATTTTCTAGCATCAGCTGTTACCCATATTGTCCATAATAAATGAAATGTCTTTATATATAAGTATTCATACTTTCTAAAGTTTAAATGTTGTACAGGAGAGACACAATCCAGCCCTTTGTGTGGTACTTTTCTAAAACCAATTTGTGGTGCAGTTCTAAAGAGTCATTCTTCTGCATCTGGCACTGCGGAGTAAGTCACAGGTATTGACCATTTTGGTGTGGTTTTCTGTAAGATTCTAGAAACTTCTGAGAAGTAGAGGTCAATTGTAGGAACAGTTTGCACTGTTCACTTAGAAAACTGTGCAACCACCCTAAATCACTGAAATCCCAGGCTTCTCTGGTTAATTTATCCTGCTTGTTCACCAACATCTGAAGAGATATTTCAGTTCATTCTGATCCTGAAGTTATCCAAGCTACATTTAAATGATCTAATTCAGCTGCAGGAAGAAGGGTAATTTAAAGGATGGTGAACTGTGAACTCCATGTTTCTGTCATTAGACTGCTGCCAGTAACCAAGTTAGCTCAAGAAGTCATGCAAAACATGAAGTCTGCATGCTGGTGTTTATAATGAGTGCCTCAAAGAGCAGAGAGATTATTTGAGTAAAACTTTCAGTAAAGCTGAATTGTCCCTAGTGCTCTATGCTGAACAACTAGATAGACTTCTTGAATTCCTTCATTCTTTGCCGCTTTTTAAGTTCATTTTTCTATGGATATGTGACTAACTAATCAGACTTTCCATGTATGTGAATTTGAACAGGCAAATCTGTTCCTCTTAAGGTGTCAGTTTTAAAATTTCTAAAATTACTGACTTCATTGAATAATTTCAGCAGAAGTTGGTAGAAGTACATGTCTCCTAAAAAACCTTCCAAAATTATGTGTGCATAAAAGGCTTGTGAAAATGGGCAATCAGGTAAAAAAGGAAAATTCTAAAAATGTGCCAGTAGAGAAGTAAGTATTGTAAAATGTCAAACAATCTATCCATGCAGATTCCTTTTATGTCCTGTGCTGGGAAAGGAGGCAGTTGGAGATTTTGTTTTCTTAAATGCCAAAATCCATGAATGACTAGACTTTTGGAAATCACACATAGTTAATTTTGTTGTGTATTGAAAAATGTGGGAGGTTTGTAATGCTTTTGAAATCTGTGGGACTTAAAAATCTCTTATTGGTATATTTAGACTTCTGTAGTATTTGTTATTTCAGCATTTAAAAGCAAAATTTCACTGAATTCTAAATACATTAGTTTCAAGTTTTAAACTTTGATAATTATATTTATATACAAAGGTTAGGACATCTTACTCTTCATCAGTATCTGGATAATGGCCTGGTCAAAGAGAGAAACTGGTGCCGATATATGGTGATAGATGAGGCTACAGTTAACTTTATGGTTGTATGGCCAGATATTTAGAAATATCTGGAAGAATTATGTAAGGATACAGACATTTCAAAAATGTCTACAAGCTCTCTTTTTAAAGATGAGTGATGGTGTAGTTGTGCTTTTGGGAAATATTATGTTGCTACAACCAAAGACTGGAAGCATTTCTATGAATTATTTTAAGGCTCATTGCATGCATTTTTTGTATTGATATGAGGTCAAGCTCTAGTAAATATAAGCTTTTGAAAAGACATAACTGCCAAGGAAGGAGAAATATAAGTCTGAAAATACAAACCTGTGGCTGAAATCCCAGACAGAAGAATGCAGATGTGCTATTACGAAGACATTGAGTTGTAGGAGACAATGGTATGTCTGTCAAAAGAAATGTAGTAACTGGCTCAGTTTCCATCTGTGTTGCCTGAAGTGCTTATTAACACAATGCAGGGACCAAATTGGACCGATTCTGTGTTAGGAGTTAATATGGCTCTTTATGGGAATAGCATCAAATAAAGTCTATGACAACACTTCAAATTATATTTGCTTAATTTCTATATGTAATAAAGAAGATCTTCAGACATGCTAAGGAAAAACAAAACAAAAAGAACCCCTAAACCTACAACAGGTAAGTTATTTCCTCTCCTAGTGTGATAAGCAGGTTTGGAGTGGGAAAGGCTTGGCACCTCTAAATTCTGAAATAAGTAAATGATTACTTGAGGTGTTCTACTAAAGAAAGAGAAAATCTCTGTTCTTTTTAGAGACAAACAAATATATACCTCTGGCCATGACTGAAGATAATTAAATAATTATTCATTTTTGGCTTTCATTAGCTTAGCTTAGATGTAGGATATCATTTTGCTTTGCCTAATGTTCCGTAGGAAGGTGAAATCTCTCAGTTGTTCCTGTCTGTCCACAGCACTAAACAATCCAGATAACCTTATGATAAGGTGGCATGGAAACTGGCACAGCTCCTGGAACAATATCTGAAAGAATGCCTTTAAATAGTAAAGCCTTGCTTAAGTATTAGACTTTTTTGAGGTTTTTTTATATTTGCAGTTATCAGGTCAGTAGTAGCACACCCAAGGTCTTCCACCCATATCCCCATCAGTGCTACAGTCAGTAATATATTTAGTCATCCCTCCCTTCTTAATATTGATCAAAATTATTTGTAATTTATGAATAATTGGAAGCTGCACTTCTTGACTACTAGTATTTGAGATTTTCTGCTACTTTATATACCTAAAGACTTTTAAAAACATTTGAGTCTTACTCAAAAAGTAAAACCAAATATGTCAATCCTCTGATTGATGAGAGTGTTGCAGACACGTAGGAAACTTGGTTGTCGGGAAGAACAGCTGCAGTTCTTGATTGGTATGATTCAATGTAAAAACTTCTTTTTAATCAGCCTGTGAAATCTTTTACATGTTAAACTAATTTTAGACAACATCTCTACTAAAATAAAAAATTCAAACCAAATCAACCCATTAACTCTACTGTAAAACCCAGGCATTGAAATAATTTTACTAAGAAATAGTAGCAGAACTGGCAAGGAGGTATGCCTTAGAGTGTTTGTTTGTGTATTCACATAGACATTTAATCCGAAATAATATGAAAGCAGTATTCTTCCTCTGAAATCACCATTCTGTGCATCTAGGGAGCTTCATACAATTTCCACAGAATCAGGTGTTTGAAAACAAATCCTTTTCATCTGTCCTCTCAGTGCTTAAGGTCTTATTTCATTTCAGGTCTAGTATTACAGTAGAACATCTTCCATCATTGCCTATGCCACATTTAGTGAGAGTTTCCCTGGAAAGTGAAATGTTACTTTTTCTTGACAACTTTTTGATGTACCTAGATGAAGAAAAATTTATTATGTTTGCCTGCAAAACCAAGTTTCATAGTGCCTTCTGATGAAATAAGTTTATCATCCTAGAATAGGTTTTATTGGTCTGCCCTGTATGATACAGATATATGTCTCACTGCTGCAAGGTTCAGAAAATCAACATGGAAAAACAGTTCCTACTTGTACTTTCCTGACCTCCTCATGATACTTATTTTGTTTAGTTTATTACATTTTGGGACTTTTGGGTGGCCCGACTTTTCCTCTGTTTTCTAAATGTGATGTGAAGGTATCTGCAAATGCTGTGGTGAGGTAGGAAGGCAAAAGACACAAAGATTACAGTGACAAAAGTTTGATTTAGGGTAGCAAGGATCAAATTTACTGGAGGAAGACTATGAGTAAGGAAAAAAGATGTAGCTAAATTATATCTGCAGTACCTGTCAGAGGCAGTCATGTCTCAGAACTTGCTCATAACTGGAATCTATTAGAACAATAATTCTGCAAGAAGAAGGCAGTGCTAAACACTGGCCCAGAGGACAGTGCTGTGGTGTACCGACATGAAGTTATGGATGGCAGCTTAGTAAAGTTACCTCCTTGTCAGGTTCCTAAAGCTTTGGTTTCTGTAAATGACCAGGTCTAATTGCATTTAAAATTAAAGTACTGTGTCTTCACTGAACTTGAAACTGTCTAGGGACCAGACAGATGTGGACAAAAATAAAAGCTTGGCTGCTTGCTTACTTTCTTTATTGTGCTTTTCTCTTCTTTATGTCCTGATACAGTGTGCAATGTCTTACCTGAATTATGGTGATCAACTTCCACCTGAACTCTTGCAGATGGACCATCCTGCCAATCCTGAAGTCTTTGAATTTATGAAATTGCAGATGATGATTTTCCATAATAAGTATTGCGTTTTGATGTACCAGAAAAAGTCTAGCTATTTCTTAACTCGAAGTGTTATGCAAAGTTTGAGAATTCCTTTTTGATGTATCAAAGATCTGATCAGAGTCTTAGAATCTCCTGCAAATTTTGGAGGAAATGGACGTTGTTTGCTCTGGACTGCATGTTAAATGCCTGTGTCTTCATGCCCTGAAGAAACAGTTCCAGCAAAACAGAAAGCAGTTATGACTGAAAATAGCAATGGCAATTGGTAAATGTTCACTTCACTAAATGTCCAAAAATCCATAGAGTGTGAGACACGCTGATTAGAAAGTGACTCTGCAGGGATGCAAATGCTTTTGTGAATGATAAGTGTATGTAAAAAATAGATGAAAAGGGACTTTATTAATGTAAATCAAAAACTGGAAATAGCACACGACGGATAAGGAAAGGACAGAAGGTGACATTTATAGTCAGCAGAAATAAGAAAAATAAGAGGATTAAATATATGAAGGACAAAATAAATCCTGACAATTTTATCAGTATGTTTCTGGATGGCAGTAGTGGAATTGATCATATGAATGCAGGAATGACAGAGATGTTCAATAAATATTGAACATTGAAATACATTGAATAAATATTTGGTGAAGAGGGGAAAGGAACTCGATGATGTAATATGCTTTGCTTTCCTGCAGTAATTAAGGAGATCAAGTAACAGCTACTAAACTAGAAATCCTTAAATCAGCAGGTCCCAATAACTTCCTTATTACAACCTGGCAGAACTGCTCTCTCTGGCATTTTGACAATTAAGCTTTTTTTTCCAGTCACTTCATAGTTTTTCTTCTTTTCATGCACTATTGCAGATACTGAGTAAGCTCTCAGCAGTTTTCTAGACATTGTACATAACCTGCTTAAAGCTCCCATTAGTGGTACAACAGCATTCCTTCGTATGTTGTTGAGTACATCTCATGCTGAGCTGTAAAATTCACCTTTCTCCTCATCTATCAGATTTTCTTTGAGCTACAAAATTGCATGGCAGTCATCTTTGCATCTGGTGTAGAAAAATGTGCAAATATATTTTCTTTTTCTATTCACCATGTTTAATTTTACTATGGTTTTTGCTAAGACCTTTATAATGATATATGCCTTTATTTCAAAGAGAGATTCAGTACTTATCCTGTCCATTTGGCTTTATGGTCTGCCAATGCTCCCAGTAAGCTGAGAGTTTGTAGTAATTGTGCTGACCCTACTCATGCTCCAAGGTAAAAGGCAAGATCTTGTTGGTAAGAGAATAGAGTTTTGTGTATCAGTATCACTGCTGCTATGATTTTTATCCTTCATGCTCTCTACACACAATTTTGAGCATTGTTTTTTTTTTCTCCCTAGCATGTTGTGTGTTATGATGCTATTAAGGCACCTAGAATCATATTTGAAATTGCTATACTGCCTGTTTGGGACTCTCCCTGGCAAGTGTCAACCACTGAAAACCTCTTTAGATAAGACTTCTTCAAAACTGTCTGTTAAAGCAAACACAGCATATCATATTGACCTTTCAAAATCAGAAGGAAGAATGCTTGTTTACTAGGTCCTGGAAAATGTTTTAAAACCTTAAAGAAATGACATTTGGTGTTTACCAATATTAGAAACTATTCTTCACAAGAGTCTTAATTGGGTATTGTAAATAGCTGGCAAGAAAGTTTTTACAAAGTTTATGGAAACAGGTGAGTAGAAGTGGAAATAACAACCAAAATAATACCTCAACCCAAATATGGCCAAGATCAGGAGCTCTAAGGAGATCATAGCAAAATGATTTGTGTAGGTCTTGTGTAATTGCATTTCTGCATGCTGGATTCACTGAAAACTGGATTCAGCTGCTTCTGCTTTTGGTCTTAGAAATATTTCACAGGGAAAGTGTTTTTTCTGCCTTATTTCTTTCTCCATCTCTTTTGCCCTCCCTCCCTCATCCCCTGCTGCCCCATTTTCTTAATTGTTAATTCCTCCAAAAGGAAGATTTAGCCTTATTTCTACCAGACCTCTGACTGCTTGCTACTGTTTAAATATCCACGGAACTTCTATATGATCTCTCTTCTGCTGGGGTGATAAATCAGATGATGACTTCTGTGTTACTAGAGCCCAAACTCTAGACTTACTTGTAGGGACTGAGAGGTATAGTGCTTTTCTGGGCCAGGATGAAAAATATGAAATCACAATCACATATATGAAATTAATTTCTACTGCACAGTCCTGACTGCTGCTGAGTTTAGATATCATGGTACTTCATTTAGAGGAGGCAAGGAAGGTAAATTATCCACAAGGTCTATCTTACATCACTTTAGATAGCCCTTACTTACTGTGCTTCTCTAGCTTCAATGTCTTGAAAGTTATACAATTTTTTGATAGTGTTTAATCACTGGGTTCTTCTCTCACCCATTCATTTACTCTGGTTTATGGCTGTCACCAAGAGGAAGATGATACTGTGACTGAATTAATAAAGAGAAAATCAATAAGAAATTATAAAGGTGTCAAACAGAAGTACCAGAGCTAGAACTTGGATAAACTCATTTGAGAATTAATGTAGAGGGTAGGTAAGTTAGGTACATACTAAAACAATATATTTCCATAATTTAAAAAAAAATAATTTTTAAAAGTAGTATTTTAATTCAAAGAGAAATTAACTCTGGTCAGTGATTGAGTGGAGGATACTTACATTTAGCCTTATCTGTGAAGGTACTTCAGGATTTCCTTTATATTATGAATGATGCTACTTAGTACACTTTATATCAGCAGTTTCCTCCTGCTTGCAGAAAGCACAAATGTCTTTCTTGTTTTCTGCACCCCACAAGAACTTAATAAGGCTCAGCAAGTCCAAATGCAGGATGCTGCACCTGGATCAGGGCAATCCCAGGCATGAGCACAGGATGGGAGAAGAACTCACTAAGAGCAGCCCTGTGGAGAAGGACTTGGGGTTGTGGTGAATGAAAAGCTGGACATGACCTGGCAATGCATCCTCACAGCCCACTCTGCCTCTGGGCTGGGCTGCTTATAATGAAGCATGGCTGGTGGGTTGAGGGAAGTGATCCTGCCCCTTACTTTGCTCTCATAAATTCTGGGTCCAGCTCTGGGGTCCTCAGAACAGGAAAAACATGAGGCTCTTGGAATGGGTCCACAGGAGGGCTGTAAACACGTGCCCTCAAAGGAGCTCAGGCTGAGAGAGCTGGGGTTGTTTAGCCTGGAGAAGAGAAGGCTGAAGGCTCTGGACTTTAGGGTATCTACCTTCCAGTGTCTACCAGAATTTTATAGAAAAGAGGGAGAGCAACTTTTTATGTGGGCATGGAATGATAGAACTAGAGGGAATGGTTTTAAACTAAAAGAGGAGGTATTTAGATGAGAAACCAGGAGGAAAATTTTTGATGTGAGGGTAGTAAGTAAGCAGTACAGGTTGCCCAGAGAGGCAGTGGATGCCCCATGTGGATAGAGATGTTAAAGGTCAGGTGAGATGGGACTGTAAGCAACCTGATCTAGTGGGTGGCATCTCTGCCCGTGGCAGGTGAATTAGAATTAGATGATCTTTAAGGTACCTTCCAACCCAAGCCTTTCTATGATGCTATGATCCCCTAATTTTTAAAAACTATTTTATTTGCTTCACCTAAATATTAGTGTGTAAGTATTGCCTCCAAATGATGTATGCATTTTCCTTTACTCTGGCTCTTGTGGATAATGGAACTTCAGTCAGACATATTCAAATAAAAGTAATATCTTGTTTTGTGTCTAATGAAATACCTGTTTGAGTCGTCCTTGTGTAGAATATTTTCCCCTCTCCCTATCATATTTTTTTCTTGCAGTCACATGAAAACATTTCTCAAAATAGTCTTTACTGTCTCCGGGAAACTAGGCTCAGATTCTTGGTGATATGCAGATGAAGAGATTTGCATTGGTCCCTTTTTAAACAGTATCACTACAATGAGATCAGGAATTCTGCAAGTGTTTGGTAGTAGAATGAGAAAATACACAGGTAAGTATATCCAGTGTTTGTTAATGCAAAACCTCACCAGTATTTATTCACCTGGTGAACCCTTCTGTTATAGAATGAACAGAGAAGGATTTTTGGCTTTTGTTTGCCCTGCAGATCTGTTGTTCAAATGAGATCTGTCATGCAGTCTGTATTAGTTCTGTGTTCAAGATACCCACTCTTGCAGAAAGCTTATTAGCAGGGAAGGCAAAAGAAACAATCACTAGAATATCAACCATGCTTTAAATTGAAAGTGTGGAGTGAGGTGTACAAGAATGATGTTTTATCCATGTTGTAAACTTTATTTTGAATATCTGGTGTCTTCCAAGGATAATACAGAACCCATTTTGTTGTTAAATTCTAGGGATGATGTTAGAGATCTGATATGTCATCGTCCACTTGATGTGAAGCAGTATCACAGCTGCTTGAAAGATGGATTCAGTAAGTAGCATAATTTAGATTTAGACAGCTCTAGGTTAGAATATTTTACATTTCTGCATTGGTGAGGTCTTGATTAGACTTTGGTTTCTTTTATCAGGTGTATTATCTGGTAATATTTAGTGTAAGAGTGTTAAGGGTAGCTGACACTTACTGGATGTTTGTTCTCATATTTTTGCTGGTTTAGATGCAGGAATGGCCCACAGGTCTTATTGCCATCTGTGGTGCTAGGGATGGGTTTCAGATCTCTGTTACATTTGGGATTTCCACATACCCTGCTTTGTAGACATGGATATTGTAACATAATTTGTAGTATATTGTGGCTTTCCAACCAGAAGAGGGTGAAGTCATGAACAAATGGTGACCTGTCTTTTTCTATGAATATGGGATTGAAATGGTGACAACTTTTGCTAACAGGCCTTAGAGCAGGAGAGCTTACTGTTAGCAGGGATTTAAAGTGAGTGATTATAGACATATGGTTTTAACCAAAGGAGATTGAGTGCCCTCCCAAAGGCTTTCTTCTGCTCATTAAGGTTGTCTCTGTCTTGCTTGGTTTCATCTATTCATTTATTAATTCATTAATTCATTCCGTCGAGGCACTGGTAACTGTGTGGGTTGTTGAACCTGTGTTGGCGAATACATGGAGCTGTGCATCATCGCTTGCACTTGAACCTTCAATGTCTAACAGATTCACTCTGTTTAACTTAAATTGCCTGGTCAGAGAGTGAGTTCAAGGTTAGTGTGCTCCCTCATCTATCTTTTTGTGTCCATATTGCTCTTAATAGTCTGCCTATAATTTATCTGCTGCCATCCCCAGTGAACTTGGAACACCTACACATCCTTTCTGTTCTTGCAGTGGATTACACTGAGCTATTTGTAGCAAAGACTCATGCAGTAAGGGAATGATTCTGTAGGGCAGATAGACTACAAATCAGCAACTGCACACCTGGGCACACAATAATCTATCTTCTGAGGTCATCTCAAGATGGTGCTTGAATGCCAGATCCCATCTATAAACTGTGCATGTGAACCAAATTTAACTTTGGTTGCAAAGGCTAAAACTGATCTTGCTCCTTTTTGAGAGGGACTGTAACCATAAAAAAATCCATTCTGACAGCTGTTAGAGAGGACATTAGGGTATGAAGACATACTCTTGGACTCAAAGAAACTAGCTCTGAAAGGTTAAATGTGCTTCATGGACTTTCTGTAAGGCTGTCTGGGTGTGTCACCAGATCCACATTTATACGCAGGACTCTAGTGCAATATGGCCAGTTCTTTCAGCTGGATCTCAACTTCTTGGCATAGAAATGAGGATGTTGCTCCCCTCTTTCCCTGTTTAGCCTCTCTCTCACTGCTGTGTTGCCTGCAGTATGACCTGTTTCTCAACAATGAATCTGACTGTGACCCCAGTTGATTCAGGTTATTAGAGGGTTACAGTTTTGGAGGAGCAATATGTCTGGGACAGCATTTGAAAGTACTGACCAAAGGTACACATGCAATTTTTAGCCATTTTTATAGCTTTGGCTGCTCATGTGCATACAGACAACCAGAAAGAGTAATGCTGTTAGATTAACCTGGTAGGATTATTTATTCCTTTATAAAAAGTTTTATTTTAAAAATAATTATATTAGATGAAAGAAAAGAAATGGAAAATTGGTTAAAAAAATAAGTTGTCTTTTTGGATAGCTTGAATAGGAAGTACTATATCATCATTGTAGTTCAGCATTTTTATCCTCCAGGACACAAAAGAAAACATATCTCTTATAGAGAAAGAACACTGCAGTCGCTATGCTTGGTAAATATTTTCTGAAGTGAATAATCTGAGCTTTTTTTGAGTAAAGCTTATACAAACCCCATGTGAATAGAACCCAAGATACACATATTAAGTTTGTCCCTACAGAAGGTAAATGAGTTGAGGACAATTTTGTGGTGTTAAGATTTCAACTTCTGAACAGTCAGTGCTGAAGCAAGGTTTATGGCAGGACCTGTGGACCCACAGAGGGAGAAGCCCACACTGGAGCAGGTTTGCTGGCAGGACTTGTGGCCTCATGGAGGACCCACACTGGAGCCCCTGTTCCTCAAGGTCTGCATCCTGTGGAAGGGACACATAATGGGGCAGTTCCTGAAGTGCAGCCCGTGGGAAGGAGTCACACTGGGGAAATTCATGGAGGAGTGTTGCCTGTGGGAGGGATCCATGCTTGAGCAGGGGAAGGGCTCCTCTGCCTGATGAAGAAGTGGCAGAGACAATGGGTGAGGAACTGACTCTAAGTCCCATTTCCTGTCCCCTTGCTGCCTGGGGGGAGGAGGTGGAAAATCGGGAATAAAGCTTGGGAAGAANAGGACTGCATCCTGTGGAAGGGACACACACTGGGGCAGTTCCTGAAGTGCAGCCCGTGGGAAGGAGTCACACTGGGGAAATTCATGGAGGAGTGTTGCCTGTGGGAGGGATCCATGCTTGAGCAGGGGAAGGGCTCCTCTGCCTGATGAAGAAGTGGCAGAGACAATGGGTGAGGAACTGACTCTAAGTCCCATTTCCTGTCCCCTTGCTGCCTGGGGGGAGGAGGTGGAAAATCGGGAATAAAGCTTGGGAAGAAGAAAAGAAGGGGGAAAAGGTGCTTTAAGATTTGAGGTATATTTCTCATTATCCTATGCTGATTTGATTGGTAATAAATTATATTAATTTCTCCAAGTTGAGCCTGTTTTGCCTGTGCCACTAATTGGTGAGTGATCTTTTGCTGACACACACATGGGTCCCTACCTTGACCCATGAATCATTTGTTATATTTTCTCTCCCCTGACCAGTGAAGTGGGGAGAGATACAAAGGCTTTGATGTGTATTTGTTGTCCAGCCAGGGTCAACCACAACCACTCTGTGAGCCAATTTCTGTGTTAGGGTGTACTCTCATCATTTGGCAATGTCAAATGACAAAGAGGATCTGGAGAGTCAAACAGATAATGCTGCAGACCTGATTTCTCCATGATGTGGTTTTGTGTTGGGTATTCCTGTCTGGGTGCAGTGCAGTGAAACACCTTTAGCACTTGGAGTGCATTAGGTGTGTTGCAGGAAATTGGTTTTTGGGTTTACTTTTGCCTCAAACAAGTGTATGTAATTTGAATGTCAAGCCCACTTAATGATGTGAACAAAGACACTAACTATAGGGGATTAATTTCAAAAAGATAACTATGGATTTGAACCAAAAAACTAATGCTTGTACACCCTAGGACGGCCTAATCTACATTCCAGAAGGAATTCTCCAAAGCAATACTCTTTTCCTAACAAATTTCTTTAGCAGCTGAAGCACTTCAACTTAAATTCTCAAATTAAAGCAAAATTTCCCAAAGTGAAGAGAAAGCATGGGAAATACTGAGTCCAAATAATTTTGAGAAGTTATAAACAGCTGCAAAAAAAGGGCTGAAAATTGAGAGAATTAGACATACCTCTGTGTTTTGCTAACAGTACCCACATATCATGAGATCTACTTTAATATTAAAAATATTTGTGGGTGTCTGGTAGAGTGGTTGGGTTGCTCTATCTGTTAAGCTTCTATTAAATGGGAGGAATTTTGTACAATCCTGATTTAGATTGTAAAGCCAGTGAGTGCCTGTTTCTCCTAACCTGACTCAGTGTTCACTGCCACTCAAGAGCAGGCTGTCTGGCAGATAATTTTTTGCTGTGATGTTGTGCGTAGAACCCCTCTTTGTTTAGAACACTTTCAGCTCTACCCACAGAGTGACAAACTAAGAATGGCTGATTCTTGACAATTATGATTTTGGTGCATTTTCTACTGCCACAAAGAAATTTTTCAGAAAGCTGTTGCTTGGATGCCTGGTTGCTGATCTGAAGCACTAAGAGCATGTTTCCTCTCCCATTATTACATCAAGTGTTTATATGTTTATTAGAAAATACATGATACATCACTTCATTGTTATGCTACCTATTTTCCTGTTAGGGAAATAAAATTTGGCTTTTAATGAAAACCCTTTTGTGGCTATAAATAGAATTAGTAATTTTTAATTTTTAAAGGAATTAATATTTTAAATCTGACCTTCCTGGCCCCTACACCTAATTATGTAAGCTTTCACTCAGGTCAAAACAGGCAGGTTCTGATTTATTTCTGACAGGGACCTGGCCCACTTCCTGTATTTTTATCTTTGCATGCAGCAAACCAGTGATACTCCTCAAGCGTGCCAAGCTGATGCCAGAAGCTTGCTTTATGCTTTCTCAGACTACTTATTTATGTATCTTTCTTCAGATCTGAAGTCTCATACTGCAGTGGAGAACAAGACAGATGTTGCTGTATTTTACCCAGCCACAAAGTTCCTCCCTGTCACATTGTTCCCCTGCTTCTCTATGCTCTGCTGCTCAAACCAGGCGTGTTCAGCAGCACAATGCACAAGGCAAGGTAAATGTCCAGGTTTATTTTATAAGAGAAAGAGATTTTCATCTTGACTTTGAACTAGGCAAACTGCACTATTCAGAAACTAGCAAACAGGAGAAACCTGTGTAGTGGTGTTTTTTTGAAAAGAGGTCATCCACAGCATGGAATCACTCTGTGCCTCCCACATATGGAAGTGGTAGTTCTAATTTCCTTTAAGAGCACGGTGGCTGCCCCTGCCCAGAAACAGCAGCACTAATGCCTTGCTGTAGATCTTGGATGCTGCCTCCAATCCTGGAAAGCATATGCAATTTTTTTTCCTTTGGTCAGTTTATTTTACAATTTATGTTTTCAGGCAATATGTGTTACCAAAAACAGAGATACCTGGATCTACTGGGCTGTATTTTTATGGTTGTATTTATTTGCTAGCTATAGGTCTTAAGAAAATATCTCATCACATTACAGAAAGTATAGTCCAGACCCCAGTCTGGCCAGTTTCCCATATGAGTCATAGGAAAGAAACATTTCAGAAACGGAAAACACCTTTTAGGGAACAGGTCTTGGTAAGACTAGAAAAGGGGCTGGATTGGCTTTTTAATATTAATTTTCAAGATCAAGTTATCAATTTTTTTAGTGTTTTTTGACTGCTGTCCTTGTGGTGTCATTTTCTTTTCCCTTTCAGTATTACAACTAGGCACATTAACACTTCTGAAGTGAAAAATCACTCTGATTGTGAGTGATCTTAAAATAGAACTTGAATCTAGTGAATTATATTTTTGGAAATATTTCTGTTTTGTGGTTAAGAAAAAAAAAAAATATTGTAGTTACTCTAAGGCTGGAATAAGAACCTGTACATGCCAAGTTTAAAACATTGGTTTTAACCCCCCCTCCACTCAGTTGATAATGGGGACAGCTAAATTTCCCTCATCAGTACAAAATTTTCCTAGATGCCTGTGAGCATACTCACAGTTGTTGGCTTCTTGATCCTACTGAACCCTGACTGGGATTTAGAGAACAGATATTCTGCGTACATTTTCTGGAGTACTTGAGTTTTCCATGTACTCTATAATAAATACTGGTATCAGCCCTAAAATTCTCACTTCTCTAAGTTAATGCATCAATACTTAAACGTTTCTGATTCCTTGCTCATTTTTTAGATGGTGATAGAATACACTAAAAGGCTCCATCAAAAAAGGGAAATAATGACTGTTTGCCTGTAATTATGCTTCTAAATTCTCAAGAGAACAAAAAAGCCCCTAAGAAAATGGTTATTTATGAGTAAGAAAGTTATTAAAAACCTGTTTTAATTAATTTGCCTTCAGAACTTCTTGCTGTGTTGCCTTGTGTTTCATCAGCTTTTCATAAGTTAGAGCCAACTCTCACTCCATGCAAGTATTAAAGATGTTTTAATGGTCTGGATAATTTTCAGAAGAAAATTAATTAAAGAAACCATTTTCCTGGTGGCTATCAATCTCATGGCTCTCCAAGCCCAAGCTATACTTTCTTTCTCCCTTCCAGCATACTAATGTGCTACCAATTTACAGGAGAGTAATTGCATTTTCATGCCCACGGCTTTTCATGCATTCCATTTTAGAAAGCTGAACGGCTATTTTTATTGATAAGGCAACAAGTTAGAGACATCTCAAAAAATCCCCCTGTTGACCTTTTATCTTCCATCCTTCTCCTTAAACTAAAGAGCCACTAGAAGTGTATTTTCTAACAAATTAAGTGAGGTGACATTGCTGGGCCTTTGAGTTTAATGGCCCTGAGTTTTAATTAAATGTCAAACAAATACCATCGAATTCTGACAAAAAAACCAGCGTACTATTTGCAGAAAACCTTGGCATGTCACCACTTTACCTTGCTTGCTTTTCTCTCTGCATACTGCTATGTAATGACATGCCTCAGAATAACTCTAAAGGGAGTATTAAAAGCAAAACTGTTGCTTTTATCAGGGTGCACAACAACCTGATACCTCTTGGGTATCGTAAGGTGAATTAGAAGATGTTTAGCTTTGTATTATTTAGTTAAAACTGTTGGTTTGTTTTTTTTTTTTCTCCTTTATTTGTGGTATCAAGTGTCATAAATCTTTGCTGTTGTGGAATCGATATCCTTTCAGGGAGATTTTAAATACAGTTTCCACAGTGAATGACATAGAGAGTCTCCTAAATAAAAGAATGGAAGTGACTCCTATCTTACCATGCTTTGAGCACTGTGTAAGATTGTTGCTGCCATCTGACTGTTTTTATCTTCACATTTTTTTCCTTGTGTTGACTTGAGTGATGATTTTTTATTTTTTTTTTCTCATATGGAACAACACTGTGGCTTTCAGCATCATCTGCGGATGCCATCCTTCACCTGTCAGGCTCAAATGGGTTGCATTAGAGTCATGACCAAATGAAAACCATATAAGCTTAGTAGAGCTTAAAAATTGCTTAGGGTCAGTTATGTCTCACTTGGTCAATTATGCTAATATCTGAAGGCCAGTTAATAGATATATTTGATTCCTGTATTTCACTGCTTGGCTAAGCTGTACAAAATGAGATGCAGAGAAGGCAATTTTTGGCAGTAATTATTGAAAGCATGCTTCAGTTTTCAGTTGCTCTGGTATAGTGATATTAATTTTAGTGCATTTACTTCCAAATCATGCCAGTTTAATTAAGATTTATTTAATATTCTAATGGTATCTGAATTTCAAGTATCCCATCTCATTTGTATGTCTCTAAGCACATTAAAACAGATGGATTTCCACATTCCCTAAATATAGGTTTAAAATTCTAGCTTTGCAGTGTGTTTGCTCATAGAGGGTTGCCTGGGATCCTCCTCTTCTCTCACAGATAAAGTGTGCCATATCCACCTATGTCAACTCTGGGAATATTCCCCGTACTTAATTCTCTGAGTAGACAATGACAATGTTGAAGACTAAAATATTGGTTGCTTCAGGTAAGTAAATAAACTTAGTCCTAAATAATAAATAGTTCAGAGGGAGATAAAGGATATTCATGGGCAGTGGGGAAAAGTACAGTTTTGTACCTTCAGGGGCTAGCAAAGACAATAGTCACTTAAGTTTTTTGGATTGAGTTTCTACATCCTAAGGAATCTCTTGCAATACTGTGAGAAGGATCTCTGAGCTTCTTGAGTTCCACCAATCTAGTTCAATCACGTTTCTTGAAGGGATAGGGATCTTATCACCATGAATTTACAAACTTGTTTTATCAGCAGATGGCTGGACAGAGGATGAAGGCCATACTCATGCATTTGTATTGCAGCCTTTCCTATTTTCTCTTCTTTTCCTTGGAGATGTTGCTCCTTTCACATCCACAGAGTAGAGGCTGTGAAAGCTGGTTGGCTGGTCCACTTTCCTGTTCACACAAAGTCCTTCATGCAGGAATTCCCTTGGCTGTAATTGCAGTTTGCTTTTTTTTCCCATCTCTCTTTTATTTTTTTTTTTCTCCTGGAAGTTCTGAGACGAGAGTGGGAGATTTTTTGTCTTGTTTCATTTTGTGATGGTCCACAGAGACCATAGTTGGGAGAATGTGCAAATGAAGATCCTAACTTTGTTTCTATAAATGGGGAAGAGGAGACCCAGAGGAAGGAAGCCCAAGATAGAGATGTATTCTACACAAGCATTTCCCCAAGGCCACTTTTGGCCACAGCCATTCTCTGTAAGCAGTGCTGTGCAGTACTAGATGGTCACAGCTCCAGGCTTCATCTTCAGGCCTCCATGTGCAACCAGGTGGCTCTGCAGTGCAAGGTATGTGCTACAGGATAGGAAGGGAAGTATCTTCTCCTCTAGTTTTAATTTCTGTGAACGCGGCATATCTTGAGAATGAAAAGCTCTGTCTGAGCTAGCTTTAAACAAACACAACCTAATTAACTTTGCAAAAAAGGGCTAATAAGCTGAAGAAATGTGTGCATTATGTGCCTTGCTCTGGGCCACAAAAAGAGCACCCTTAATGTCAAATTATTATTGAAAAAACAAACACCTTACTAGAACATTCCTCTGTCAGGTTTGAAGTACTGTTTCATTATTTTGGGAAGTTTGAAGTGGAAAATGACCAAAAATGTAATTGTTTCAAAGGCCCAGAGGAGAATTGGATCAAGTGTTGTGCAGTTGCTCTACTTCAGAGCACATGAGTCCTGGGGAGTGGGACATGAGCCAGCTCACACCAGCTGGCCTACAGCCAGCCCTCTGCTGCTGCTGCACTATTCAGGCAGTGTGAACAGACATGGACTGCTTCTCCCCTGCATGAATTAATCCCAGAGGAACATAGAGTGCTGATTATGTATGAATTTACTAACTTTGCTTTGGAAAGTATTGACTGCCACATATATATATGTGTGTGTATAGGCATATAAAGGATTTAGAGAGATGCTTAGGTGAGTGTGCACAGCACTTTGCCCAGTGGCTACTCTTTCCTATAGTAGGTGGAACAAGCTTAAAAGATAACTCATATTTTCAACAAGCTTCTCAAACACTTGGTGTCTTCTTGATTCCCATTATAATTCACTTACTGCAGAAAGGCTGAATTGAATAACTCATAACAAAACATATTGACATTTCAAGCCTTTTTCACTCATGTTATTTGCAGTTTCTTGCCTTGCTGAGTTTTATTGAAACTCTTATTTTGCTCTTTTGTTGAGCATCTGAAAATTACTGGACTGAAAAATACACTCTGTGCTGTCTGAAATTAGCTCGTAAGTTATTCCAATTCCCAATTAAATGTTTTTTACATGTGGGAAATAAATTTATTAAAAATTTAATAGAAGCTTTTTAAGTACATTCCTCTTTGAAAAATCAGGAAGGGAATTATGGCATAAAAGCTTTGAAATATAATTTTCCCATTTCAAATGAAGCCTAAACCTTGTATAAAGAGTAACTACAGTCTGTTAATAAGACACAGTTTTGTACAGCTAATACAATTAAAAGTCACAGATGTTAGAAAATAAATGTGTAATGGAGGGCTGGAAAGAATGGTTTATTTGGTGACCTGGAAATATATGTGCTACTGTTTTTTGCTACATTCTACTTCAGTTTAGCTCAGTCTAGCTCAGTCTTCAGTTTAGCTGAGTCAATACAATATTGAATGCTGCTCCCATTTCAGGGCCAGGGTTACAGGCTGGTCTCAGTTTGGTATCTTTCTGTTTACAAAATCAACACTGTGTTTGGCACTATTGTTAATAATGTGGTAGAAAAAGAGAAGGATAAAGACACTGTAAATAGTCTTCAGATTTAGGCCTGACAATGGCTCTGAAATGTTGGTACTGCCAATATTTAGTATGGGGGATTAATAGAAACTTTATCTCGTGGAAAACCAACATTAATTAAATGTGAGAGTAATGCTAGTATGGTGATAAAATTTTTGACTATATTGAAGGAGCCAAGTAATTCTGTGTAACATTCCTGTGATTAGCCCTGAGAAAAATCAAAATAATATATTGTATAAAAAAAAGATAAACCCCCAAACTACTGATATAGCTGAAGGCTAAATAACTTTTCCTTAATTTAAGGACACTTGCTAAAGAAACAAAATTTCAACCAAATTGTGTGCCTGAAATTGTAAGTAGTTTTTTTATAGCACCATGTTTTTCTTACATGTCCATGTTTACTCTTTATTGTCCCAAGATGTTATCTGCAAAACATCACAGTGAATAGATAAATGATAAGCAAGTTTTCAGAGAGATTTATAGCATTTTTATAGTGTCAGTAATCATAAATTGCACTGAAGTAAACTGCTAACACTTGCACAGACTGATGTTAACACAAACATGGTGACTGTGCTACTTTATAAAAATGTGTACTTTGAAGATGGTATTGGAAAGCCATTGGATGTGAGAAAGGATCCTGTTAACTTATGGTTCTTGAGCTCTGGTGCACTGTTGGGTTTGACTGGGAGGTGACTCTCAGTGATGTTGAGCTGGGTGCAAGATCAGTGTCTGCCTAAGGGCATGGTCCTGGAGCTGGCTCCTGGCTCCTGAGGGATGGGCAGAGTTTGGATCCTGACTTAAAATGCCAGGGCTGCACTTCCACTCTAGCAATAATGTGTTGTTGATGTCAGAGTAACACCTGGACCACTACAAACTTCATATTAGGCCCAGTCCAGCCTGCCAGTGTACAGGTAGGAAAACAAATGGATGCATGCCCATGAAAGGTTTAAAAGAGTGCCTTCCACCTGGAATTGCAAATGAAAGGTAGCATATGCAGAGGAATATTGCATTTGCATTTGAGTGGTAGTTCAGTGAAGCTGTAAGTGAGACTGCCATCAAACAAATCATTTTAAGTCTTGCCTTTGGCTTTACAGGGTTTGTGACTTTACTGCAGACTATTTTCAGAGTTATGTTGCTAAATATAGGTTTTTTACCTTGAGATGGCTTTTGGAGTTTTTATTTCTTTTTTCTTAGAGGGTTACATTTGAGGGATTGTTTAACTGATGAAAAATGTTTGGAATAAAATAGGAGTTGTAAAAAGTTGTAAATATTTCATGACTTAGCAGCAGCAGGTATTCCACACTGCTTTCTTCAAGGTAGTCTCTAAAAAGTTATAACTGCCCAAATAATCTCTCTCTTTAAGGGTGTTTTCTTCTTTGTGTTGAATATTAATTTGGCCTTATGTAGCTGTCACAAAGGACTTAATACTCTGTGAGTTTGTATTTTTCAACATCTGAAAAACTTTCAGTACATTTTTTTTTGTTGCCTGCCACTATATTTCATAATCCCTTTCTTTAATAATAGAAAGATAAAGTTCCCAAATGACAATAAGCAGCAAGTCACTTGCAGAACTGTATGAACTGAAAACTGATTTGAATGCTAACTGTTGAGCACGGCTTTTAAATCATTTATGTATTTTGTCACTGGCAGCCATTTTCACCTCAACACATGAATTGTATAATTTCTTATCTGAGATAATCTGCCAGATTTTTACTTATTACCATATTTTATAGATAGGATGGTGTCCTGGTTAACCTATTAGTTTGGCATGAAGAAGGTTGAAGTTTAATCCTAAATTTGCCATATACAGCATGACGTGGGCAGACCATTTAATTTTGATGCCTGTTAGTTTTCTTACTTCTGAATGGTCTCAAAGCACAGGTTCATTCCTGCTGTGTGCATGAACTTCCAGAACAGAAAGGAATCCTTGCCAAAGCTTTAGAGAACAAGGGAGTAAATTCTGCTAATTTTAACTTTGTCACAGGTTCTTGTGTACTCTACACTTATATCTGTGAGCTAGACATTGTTTAATTTATGCACCCTGGTGCTGAAAGAAAATAATTTTTGTCTAAAAATGTTAGGTCATTAGGAATATTAGGTCAAGGAATTAAAAAAAACAATCAGTCTTCAGTCTTCTGGTGTTTTCAGAGGCGTTTATAATATTCATTTCCCTATTTGAAGAAAAAAGAAATAAGAAAGTTATGGAGAAAGGAAATAAGAATGATTAGAGAGGTTAAATGATTTCTGTTTGAGGATTAATTAAATAAACTAGTGTGCCTCAGGGTCAGAAAGTATTGAGGGGATATGAAGGCTTATAAAATCTGGAGCAATTGGGAATGATTGTTCTCTGTCTCTTTCAATTCTAACCCCTATTATTATCCATTGAAACTAGTGGCTGGTAAGGTTAAAAAAAAAAAAAGACAAAAGATCAACAAAAAAAGAATATGCTACTATGCAGTTTCTGCTACATGGTGAGGTAGTTATTTGCCAGCAGTGACTGTGGGTGCTGTAATATGACATACATCTAAAAGTGATTGGGCAGACTTGAGGAAGAAGCTATTAAGATCTGCTTAGGACAAGGGTGTCAGCTTTACTTTGAGAAATTCTTGTGCTACAGATCATTAAAATTGAAAATTATTCTGGAAAATAATCACACAGTGCCTGGTGTGTTACCTCTGTGTCTGTCACTGGTCAGCTTCTTCCTTTAGGGATATTTGTCCAGCTTTTCAGTTTTTTAAATCATGCTTTCTTTCCATGTTGAAGCATGGAAGCAAGGAACACAAATTGCATCTGTATATGTGGGAGGAAAAAGATTTTGAAAGTAATTTTGCTTCGTTTATTTACTGGCAAAATGACTGTGTGTGTATATATATATTCCAGAATAATCTCAAAAGCTGACTACAGCTATCTGTGACTTACACCTTTCTAACAAGTATTGATCACTTTAGACACAGAAGTGATTAGGCTTTCTTTCACGGTAGGTGAAAATTGCAATACTGATGTTCAGTATAAACACAGAATCTGTATTGAAACTCAACAACAGATACTTTCACAGTGGATTGGGAAGTTACTTTATGGCAAATGGGATTTAGAGGGATGTTCAATTTGGCATTAGTCAGTCATTGAGGAAATGCTAACCATTATATTAATGCAGTAATGTATTATTACTGTGTTAATATATTATTGTAAGGAAAATGTAAAAGTGACCTTTTACAACAGCGTTCATTGTAGGTTCTGTGAACTTTTATCAAATTAAAATAAATGATTTTAATATAAGCAGAGAGTCTAAGCTGCCAAACCCCTGATAGGTTTCACAAATGTCTTTTGATCTATATTGCTATCTCACCAGCAGGGTGAATTGGGGGACCAAAAAACCCATTAAACAATAGGGTTAAAGCAGCCAAAATGCCAGAAAATTAAAGAAGGGGAATGCTAACTGAGATCAATCAGACTGCAGGTGATGCTCAGTGCAGCTGAGAGAGCCTTGTGTTTGATGGGCAAAATTATTGTTGTGGAGTGCCCTTTTGGCTTTGAGGGTTTGGCTTCCTTCACCAAGTGCTCCTTCATAAAGGGAAGGACCTTCTGTGCTAGGAAGTGCAATTTACCAGCATCACAGTAATGATGGCTTTTGTACCTATGGGATGATATTAGGCAGGAAATGTAGTAATATGTGCTGCTCTTTTCCTTACAATTTACTTAAAAAAATATATATAGAAAAAATAATCATTTTTCTGCCTATACAATCTACCTAGTCATTTCAGTCAGCTTGAGATATAAAGTTTGGGGTGCTGGCTATGCATAAGAAAAAGGAAATTTCTGTGAGGATAAATTTCTCTTACCGGTGTAAACTCTCTCAATCTTTTATATACCTGTTGTGAATACCTGCTGTTTTTAATGTTATGAGCAATCATAGCTGTTACAAGGTTTGACCCTTTGGACCGTGAATACTGATAAATACAAGGTGAGTGTTTGTTTCAACATGTGTACAACACAGGTTAGAAAAAATTTGTCTTTTACCATGCTTTTATCTTCCACCATTGAAAAGAGAGCACTTTAAAAAAAGAGAAAACATTTAAAAATATAGATCTGATAATAAATCAACATAAAGATAATAAGAATGTACTGAATTACATAAAAATCAGTAGATATATCTTAAATATGTCTGGGTCACTTTAGAAGATGGTTTTTAATCTCACTATTAATAAGAATTCTTGTTCCCATTTGTAATTTTTTTTTCCTTTCACATATTCCTTCCTTATTTAATTATTATTTTCTGGCAGAATAGCCCATAAGACCATGTCTAACCAATGTTTTCATAAGGCTTGACACTCAAAAGTTATTCCTCTGATTTTAGTTGCTTACAGTGAGCAATAAAAAATGAAAAAAAAACCCTATGAAAAAAAGAAACCCTGAATTTGTTTCTGGTATTTCCTTGGATATCATGCATCAGAGCTAGATGCAGTCTGAACTGTCCCAGGGACTATGTGAGTTAGGATTTCTGGCAGTAGCAGCAGTTCAGTCTGAACTTTAATATTGGTAATGGCTCCCTTCTAATAAAGCTTTTACTGTAATAGAATAATATTTCAAGTTTACAATGATAGACAAATGCCTTTAATGTTCAAAATGGTTGAGTCTGGCAGAAAAAAAAATATTATATCCAAAGATGCAAAATTTTCCTGTGTATCTATACATTTTCAGAGTCTTTCCTGGGGTCCAGCATTATGACACCCTAAGCTTCTGAGGGCTGGAAACTGTCTCACACAAATGGGTTATTACATCTGCTAGTATTAGAGATAGAAAACAGTCAAAGGAGAAACATATGCAACTTATGATTAGTTTTATTTTGTCCCCCAGAGCATTCCTTGTACCAAGAGTGCTCCTGGGTGGGAGCAGAATACCAGATTGTAGCACGTTTTGAAAGGTATATTCCTTATCCTGGGAACTCTGTTCTTATCCCATATCTAGCAACTAAAGTGTCTCAACAGTAGCATCCAATCAACTTCCTCTGGAACAGTACTTGCCACAAAACAAAATTTACTGGATGTTGTGTTGGATGCTGCAACAGCTGAAGCCTAGTTTGATTGCCATGGCATTCAGATGTCTGTAATTTCCTGTACTGTTGAAGATGGATTTTGAGGTGCTCAGACCACTCCTTTCCTTTCTAGTTCATCTAATCTTTTTCCAGGGGTGCATGTGGCCAAATGAAGTTCCTCCCTGAACTCAGTAACAACAGCAGAACTTAGCATTATTTGAAGCATATGTGCAAGAGGGGTCTGGGGGTGAGGTGCAGAGGTATTTGAGATAGCTGGTGTGATGGAGTGTGCTCCTGCAAAGAAAAAGGTGCTAAGGAATCAGGGTGGACAAACATGTGCACTTTGTGATATGCACAGTTCAGTAGAAACACAGGTATCACACAGTACAGATACAGCCTTTGAGGTTATGCTTGAAATGGTTGTTCTTTTTTTGTTTTTTTTGGTTTTTTTTTAAATATTGGTATCTTCCCATTAAAAGCTTCTAAAAATCTGTCAGTGAGTTGGTATTCAAAGCATTTTAAAATATATTCTGTTAATTCCATGTAGGTTTTTAAAATCAAGATTCACGTGACATTAAATCAAATGGCTTATGGAAGTCTGCCATTACCAAAGAGGATATGAGCAATCAAATCCCTCCCAGTACCTAAAGGGAGTTTACTTAAAGAAAGCTGTGGAGAGACTTTTTGCAAAAGCATGTAGTGATAGGATAAGGGGGAATGGCTCCCAACTGAAAGAGAGTAGGTTCAGATTAGATATTAGGATGAGATCCTTTCCTGTGAGGGTGGTGAGGCATTGCAACAGGCTGCCCAGAGAGGTTGCAGACTCCCCATTCCTGGAGTTGTTTAAGGGCAGGTTGGATGGAGCTCCGAGTAACCTGGCTGAGTAAAAAGGTCTCCCTGCACATGACAGGGAGATTGAAACCAGATGGTCTTTAAGGTCACTTCCAACCTAAACCTTTCTATAATTCTATGATTCTAAATAATGAATGAGTAATCCTTAAAAAAAGCTATCAATGTTTGACTGGATTTACTTCTAAGAGACAACTCTGATATTCATTGCTTTCTAATACTCTTACACCTTTTAAGACTGGTGCTCCTGCAATTTTCTGGAGATGTCCCCATTTTCCAGGATTACTTAAAAGAAAAATTAGTGGTATACAAAGTTCCTAGCTACAACCACTATATCAGTTGATGAGAAATTATCCAACAATGTTGTGTTTTTCATTCTTTCTGTGAAATGTGTTTAAAATGCTTCCTACAAGCACAGCTAGAGATAGTAATCTGTTTGTCCTGTCCCTCACAGCACAAGCTGGATATAGATTCCTATTTTGTTCCAAGAACAAAAAAAAACCTAGTTAATGAACACACTAATTGTTCCTTAATTATTGAAACTGTTATTATTTACTCCAAGGAGCTAACCTACACATAGCCAAATTAGACTTTTTTTGCTCTTAATTGTTTAAAAACTGCCTTTTGATATTTCAGATTTGTTTTAGCACTGACATTTCAATGATTTCTTTATCCTCCTTTATTAGTCTCATGGGTTTTTTTTGTCTGCTTTTTTTCACCAGTGACTTGTTTTTCTGTTTCTCTCTGAGGTAATTTTTTAAAAATTCTTTGTTGCTTCTGCATCTGTTTTTGCTCAGCAGAACTAAATGGCTGCAGTAAATTTTTCTGTTTGTTTGAAAGACATGATTTCACAGTTTTTCCTGGGATGGCATCAGATAGTCCCCATTTTTTTTCAACATTTCCCTTTATAGGTTCCCTGACAGTTATGCTGGCAGTAGGTTTGAGCTAATGGGGACAAAATCAAATTGTGAAATACCAAATTCCTCCATAAAATGGATTTATCTTTCTCAACAAAGCTCTAGCATGAAACCAAGATTTTATTAGAAAACAGATACATTATAATCTTAGGCACAATTCTGGACCTAAGTTAAGGAGTAGTGGAGGTGCTGCAGTTTATTCCTAGTTCAGTCTTTTATGATGATGCTTAACTTTTAAGTGAGTGGCTTTCTTTAAGAAGCCTGTGTTTCTAAGTAATTTTTTGTTTTTAGAAATCCTATAATGGAATATAGTGATGCCTTTATAATGATCTGATTTTCTAATTTGAATAATAGGGAATTACTGGTTTATAGGATTAGATCTTCAGGGAATTTTATTCAGTGTTGTAAAAACAGACCTTTCCTTCAACATTCACTATTAAAACTGTGAGATAGCCAACATCATGCCAAAAGCAGTTGATTACCTCTGTCTTACTAATTATGATTGCCTTAAAAACATCTGCCTATTCTATAAAATCTAATTAAATTATATTGTAGACCAGTACCCTTCACTTTTATGGATCCAGAGGCAGAGTTCAGCAGTTTTCATGTTAAATTACTGAGGGCAAATCAGCTTTCTTGCCCCCTAGATACAAGACTGAAGTAAGGAATTCAAAGAAAGGTTTGAAAAAAAAAATAAGCAAAAAGTAAGTATGACAATGCAATGTTAGATACAATATGCTGTAAATCAAGATCATCAACTACATAGAATATAAATGAATCACTAACAGATCTGTTAAAATATAGAAGCCCCAAAGGTTACACTTTAAAGAAGGTGGGGCCAATCCCCTGCTGGTGTTTCCTATGACTATTTCTCAAAGAGCAATCAGTTGAATTGTGTTGCTTTTGCTAAAGGCTGTCTCTCCCACTCTGCTGGGGAGACATGGAGCTGGGAAAGGCGTATATGGCACTCTTTTCCATGGCTTGAAGGGAAATGTTACAAAGGGGAAGAGCTGGGCTTATCAGGAGATTATCTGAGATATTTATTCACAAAGTAATAACTTCAGGCTTTTTATGTTCAGAAGATTTTACTACTCAGAGAGTGCAGAAATGCTGTAGGCTCTTCATACTCCCTGACCTTGTGTCTCCTCTCTGAGTCCTCGTGCTCCTGTACAGATTCCACTTGCAGGCAATGTTCAATCACACCTTGGTTTTTCCTTTCGTCTAATGCCATACCGTTCTTTCAAACCCTTCTTTTGCTTCCACAGTCTCTTCTGCATCTTGAAGAATTAGTAGTAGAAATTCTTGATTTCAAAAATGAATTTTTTATTCCATTTTTCAGCTGGAGAAGCAATGTGCTTTAAGCTTTGTCCTGATTCTCAGAGAAGCCTTGTCCCTCTGCAGCTGATAGCATAACTGCCCCTATGATGTTAGGATTTAGTAGGTGTTTTCCATGTGAATGAAATACTCCTAATTTAGCATGAATACCAAGACTTTGAGGTTAGCCTGGGAAAATGGTAAAAACTAGCCTGGTGAACAGAGTGGTGTGATGACCTGTTCCAACCTGGGGAAAGCAATAAAAGTGCAGGCAATGTGAAGAATGAAATCTCCTCATTGCAATAGTGTTTGCACCAGGTTAATAGGGATGCAGTATTCTCCAGGCTGTAATATTCCATCTGCATACTCAAGGCCATCATTTCACAAACCTGTTCCTTTCAAGAGTTCTTGTCTGGGTTTATTTCTTATCCATTGTACAAGTGATTCTTTGGCATGCATTTGCTGGCATCTTGCACTATACTAAAGCTTTATGCTCTGTTGTCCCATATACACTGACTATGTGGATTCACAAGCAACTGCTGAACATAAATGGTCTTCTTTTTTTGTCTTTTGTGTGGCATCTGTAGCCACACAAAGAACAGAACTTCATGGTATCATTACCTTTTTACAAAGCAACTCATCTTTGTGTTAATGCCTTTGTCTCTCTGACTTGCTCTCTTGTCAGTCCATCATAGAAAACTACTTTTTTTTTTTTTTTTTTGCTAATGCATATTTCTCCTGTTTAGTACTTAGTTGTGCATCCCAAAATCTCAAGGTGCTTTCAAGTTTTATAAATGCTGTTGTGTTGTATAAGACAACAATTGGAAAAGTAAAAAAGTCTGATATTTGCCAATTTAACTAAGTGTGCAAGAAACATGGATCCCCGACTAAACTTCCTAAATAGTTGATATCCCTGTCAAAGATTTTGCTGGGAATTTGTCTGAAGTCAGTGCTGTTCTCTGGTTCTGATACCTCACCCACTGCAGTCATGCAATACTTATGTGTTTCAGTCAAGTGCATCCTCTGTCATCTGCTGGCTGGTTTTAGTTTGAAGGTAAAATAGTGTGATTTATGCTTTGCAGTACAAAGCTATCTCAGCATTCTGGTTGCTTTGCAGTATATGGTAGCCTTTCAATGCTAACATAAAAATAGACCAAGTAAACAAAGCAAAAAAATTCTCATCAGCTTTGGTGAACTGCAACATTATGCTTGTGTTTTCCCAAGTAATAAACTTGAATTGTTGCTGGGCAGAGAAATTCAAAGCTTACTATCATTCCATGATTATCAAAATGAGATAACACTCAGAAAATATGAAAACTTTTATAGTTTCTTACATAATAAATCACTCTTGCCCTATAGCACTGCAACGTGCTGCATAGCATCTCCTTCATCTTTGTGATGATAAGCTGCTTGATAGAAGAGAAATCCAGAAAGTGGTGAGAAAAGCACCTGGAGCATCCTGTTTGCTTCACTGTTTATTCTTACTTAGCATAAAAATTGTTTGCAGCCTTGGGCTCTGGCACCCAGACGTGTTACAGCTGCTAATCCTAAGCAAATTCTCAGGAAAATCAATCAGCCACTGAAGTTCCTTTAGTGGCTTTAGTTCACAGCATTTTGTTGGGGACATCTGCTAGAAAGCTGGAGGGTGAATATTGAGAGGTTGGGACGGGACTTGAAAGTGTCAGGGACTCATAGACAGAGATGTCAAGGATTAGGTCAAATAGAGGTGTGATTTCCCATAAAATCTGTTATTAAGGCTAGTGGAGTTTGTAGGGCACAGGGTGGCTGTGGGATTTCTTGCTCATAATATGAATATTAATGATTATTCCAGAGACAAACTGGAGAAGAGAAGGTCCTTCCAGTGCTCACCTTGTACTTCTGGCTGAGGTGGTTCTTCACCCCATGAGACCAGAGATTTAATGTTTTGAGGTTTTTGCTGAACAACCAGGCAAAATAACTCAGCTACCAAATAATTCTATTCACTTCCTGCTTCTCCCATCACAGAATAACTAAATCTGGATTATATGAACCTGTGTAGCTAAGAAGTCATTCTCTGTAATAAATCTTGAATGGGTTTCTGATTCTTTGCTGAGAATGACCTGTTTCCTGCCCAAGAGAGTCCTGCCTGCAAGGATGTCCCATAAACAAATGAACTCATGTTACACAGGGATAGACATCTTGTATAGCCTGGGTTTATTTTTAAAGCTGAAAGAGTGACACAGTGTAAAGGGTTTTTATCCTTTCCAAGCCCCATCTTCCTTGTTCAAAGTGGAACAAGTGGCATTAAGCTGGAGTGCACCTAGTTGGGAAAAAGCAGATGTCATTACCTTTGTATGAGGTGGCAGAAAAAGAAGCTTCTGTGAGCCACGCAGAGCAAGCTAAGTCACAAGGCCATTACAGTGGTGAAGATAAATTAACTAATTGCCTCTTGGACCAGTTTATTTATGGGGACATACTGTCTGTTATCTACGTCTCTTATCCTTCATGCAAAGAAACGAACACTTTTGTTCTGATTAGGTGTTTGATTCAGGAAAGAAACCAAAACATAATCTGTAATGGGCTAAAGGAGAAGAAGACTTCATCAGTTTCTGCTTAATTGGCATGACATTTTTTCACTGTATGGCATTTCTGAGTAAGGATTTTTGCTGGATCAGGAGTCCCACTGCAATGTCTATGGCATGATCTGATCCTTCCTGCTTTTATGAGGTTTTGTTTTAGGAAATAGACATGGAATTATTTTTCAGCAAAATTTAATGCCTGAAGCAGACACATCAGTAGTGTTACTAAATCGGGAAAAATTAAAGAGACCTCTAAATTTTAAATGTCTGATAGAATCTCAATTACCTTTGAGTCTCAGCTACCTAAAGTGAGTAATCCTAATGACTTTGTTGGACTGTTGACATATTCCTGTATTTAAGAATGGTCATTAATCTGTACAGGACTAGGGCCTGCTTTTATTCAATTTGTTTAGTGTTTAACTGCATTATGAAATTATGAAATAAAGGAATGTTTTAGCCTTCAGTAAGGTTTTTGTCCTTTACCTGAGGCAGTTGCTGCGTGGAGTTGATAATATTTACAAGAGCAGGGGAAAAACCAATCTATTTTAAGCATGTTTGAGAAAAGTCTGTAGTATTTTCTGAACATTAGAACACTCTAAACATTTTCTGAAAAATCTCTCCCCAAAAGATTGTGTAGGTTGATATTTACCATGGTGTTATACTTTTCCATAGATGCACCTGCATGTTGGCAAGCAACAGATGATTCATATAGTGTTGTGGGTTTTTTAATCCCCTTCTGTGTATCTCAGTTTCATCTCTTCAGCTTGCTTACAGTCTAATGTGGTGCTGTGTAAACATTAAAGAGCTTTCCTGCTAATTTTAACTCACTTTCTGTGTTTGAGAGATGTTTGAGGAAATTATACTTAAATGGTGCAGAAGGACTTGGGGGAAGGACTTGCAGAAGGACTTTTTTCCCAGATGATATGTGGGCATGACCTGGCAATGTGCCCTCACAGCCCAGAAGGCCACCCTGGGCTGCATCCAAAGCCCCGTGGGCAGCACAGTGAGGGAGGGGATTCTGCCCCTCAGCCCTGTCCTTGTGGGACCCCACCCAGCTCTGGGATCCTTAGCACAGGAAAGATTTGAACCTGCTGGCTTGAGTCCAGAGGAGGCCATGAAGAAGATCAGAGGCCTGGAACACTTCTCCAACTAAGATAGGATGAGGCAGCACCAGGGCTCAGTCTAGAGAAGACAAAGTTTTGGGGAGATCTCACTGAGGCTTTCCAGTGCCTCGTGGTGGGTTATCTGAACGTGGGAGAACTTTTTATACGGGCAGAGTGACAGACAAGGGAATGGTTTTAAACTGAGAGGGCAGATTTAAATTAGTTTTTAGGAAGAAATTCTTTTTGCAGATGGTGGTGAAAGACTGGAACAGGCTGTCCAGTAAAGTGGTGGATGCCCCATACCTGGAAGTGTTCAAGGCTGGACTGGATGAGGATTTTCACAACCTGGTCTAGTGGAAAGTGTCCACTGCAGAGGATTAGAACTAGAGGATCTTTAAGGTCCCTTCCATCACAACCCATTCTGTGATACTCACTGAGTGTCTATAATCAACTCTTTCCTGTTGAACTGCAACCCAAAACCTGAGAATTTTAAAATCTTATGTTGTCAAAATCATATATTATGACTGAATATTTTCCAAAGCTCTCTAACCAATAACAGATTTTAGTGTCCATGTGCTGCATAGGCTGGGAATAGGGCATATAGGGGATTGAAAAATATGCCACATTCAGATGAGAAGTCAAGCAATTATTCCTGAAAAAATCAGTCTTTGAGAGACCAAATATCATGTGCAAGATGCATAAGCAATTTAACATAATGGCTCAGTAGTCATGGGCAAGAGTTTTCAAAAAATAAAAGAGAAATTGTGCATGTGAAATGTAAGAAATGGTCTTGCAGTGAGACAAATGTAGGTTTTGTACATTTGCATAACAGGCAACGTGACTTCACCAAAAACCATAATGAAATGAAAAGAGCAACACCACTCTCAGGCACCAAATTAATAGGTGAAGCTGATATTTACAAATTTGATTTGCTGGAATGGCAGACAGAAACATCTACCTTTCAACCTAATTGATGAGGAAATTATATTCCCCTGGCATGATACTAGAGTTGTATAATTTTGGAACATGTCATACTGAATGAATTGTTAATAAAATAAGGTAGGTAAGGCACAACATCACATCCCCTCTTCTTGGGAAGAAAATGAAAGAAAGATATAAATGGAAATATTTTAAAGGGATAATTGCATGTAATGTTAATTTGAACCTTTATTTAAAAGGAATTTCTCATATGGTCTCATGTTATAAGCTTGTAATGCAGTTTTTATCTCTCAAGATTAAAAAAAAAAAATAAAATGAGGTGTATAATTCATAGCTCATTTTGTGAATATAAGGTTTCCACAAATCCTTTTGCTGATTAACATGTCAGCATGAGATGTACAGGTGTATACTTTAGGTTGCTGCTGCATTGGTGATGAATGACTGGTTTAGACTGGCTGTGTTGGAAATATCTAGGCTGCCTTCTCTTTCTGCAAGCTTCAGAGATCAAAACTCTGGTAAGCTCCTTGACATATTACTAGTTTTTAATCTGAAAAAGACCATGTCAGATGTTCAGTGGTCTCAAATTCCACATTTTAGGAGAAGATAAAATGCAGATGTTCTCAAAGTATGTCTACAGATACTGAAAATTTTAAATACTAATGTACTTAGGGTTTTCTTTCCATAACTCGCTCTAGTTAAGGATGACATGCTTCAGGTTTCATTAAGTCACACCTGAGGGTTCAAAATCAGGTCTTTCACTTGCTTATGTCTGAAGAATATTGAATTAGTTGAGCAACTTGTAAACACAAGGTAAAATGGAATAAGACTTCTTTTTGTCATAAAAAATTAGATATTTAAGTTTATCAGATTAGTATGGGCAAATTATTCTGCTATGCAATATTTTTAATATATTTTTTAGAAGTATCTTTCTGCTTTGAAAGGGCTTTCCAGTATTTTAGTGGAAGAGAACTGGTTACCTTGTCCAACTTGGTTTGCATCAAAATATCGGGGTTCAGTTTGATACCTCGGTCAGTCTTGCATTGTGGC
The DNA here is from genome assembly GCA_013399225.1 of Rhipidura dahli. Taxonomy (NCBI): domain Eukaryota; kingdom Metazoa; phylum Chordata; class Aves; order Passeriformes; family Rhipiduridae; genus Rhipidura; species Rhipidura dahli. The sequence continues at coordinate 154,107 of VXAC01005428.1, read as the reverse complement.
CCAAGTACGTAGTGACCCACTGGAATGCAGCACTGAATTGGTGTTTAAGGTTGGAATTCAGATGCTGTTGGCAGCATGGAATTATGAAACTTGTGTTGGACTGAGAATTCCAGAGGTATTCACAGAATTTTGGCTACCTCAGCCATACTCCTTATTCAGTGTCCTTATAGTGTCTTATACAGGCTTCTGAAACTTCTCAGGAAACTGAAGACCTTTCATTTCCAGAAGGTTACTTCTGAAAAAAAGTTGATTCAGAGGAGAGCTATTTAAGTTATACATGGCACTAATTTACTCATTTTACATGCCTTGCAGTACTTTTTGGTCAGTCAGTTCAGCAGCCAGAGCTCTAAAATCATGAGACTCATATTTTTCTTCCACAGAGACTTTCAGCATATTCTTGTTTGGCAGAGCATAAGAGAAGATCCCTTCCCTTGACAGAGTACTGTTTTCATATATAACTGTCAATCCCATTTTTGTGAAAGAATTCATATTGTAAGAAAAATGAGAATTATTAGGGTTGACCAGGTTTTTAGGTTGTCTTTGGGCATCCTGTTCTCAAAGGTCCATGTTGCCTCCCAAATAATTAGATGTTTTGATATTGTGGGTGTCAAGGTCTTGTGTATGCCTAGGAGCAAAATCTCATGGAATGACTGGCACGCTGAATTCACCCTCCCAAGAGTGCAGTGCAGGTGCAACTGCAGTGAGCTTTTGCCAGCATAGCTCTGAGTGCATAGATACTACACATTGAGTTATTCTGAAGTAAAATATTTGATCTGTCTCAAATCCTGAATTCTATTAAGTTTGGTATCACATCTTCATCAGGGCTTATATCCAGCCAGATAGCCATCTAGTTTTACAACTGTTTATGAAATCCCAATAGTATCTTTTTACATTCATTTAACTGATTTAAAGATGAAACTTTATTTCAGTTGTTTAAATTTCTTCCAATTTTAAAAGCTGTGTTGTTTCTTCTAAGTAAAATGTTTAAATGTAATTCAGATTTGAAGTTTATCTCTTCTTTTTGCACATTAGAATAATTTTTATAAAACTAATAAATAGGCTGTAGTATTTCTGTAAGTGGGAAGAATGGAATGAATACTTATTGCTTATTCAAAGTTACTAACCAGCTTTTTATAATTGCCTTTCATTTTCAAAACATAAGCTTTTTGATATAATAAAAAGCCTTTGTGAATACTAAACAGTGGTGCATGAGCTTGTTTAACTTCATTGTGTGCTTTGTGTTTGTATTTGTAATGAATATTGAATATGTGAATCCTTCTGAATCTAGTGTAAGGTTGCCCATCATTTGGGAATAGGTCTGTGAATTTCTGTCTTCCATGTTATCACCAAGTTTTCCTGCATTATTTCATTTTGTACTGATCAAGTACAGTAGGAACATTTTATTTAGGTGAGGTATCTTGAAGGGAGTAAATTTCTGTCATGGCAAATTATTGCTTCCACCATAACATTCTCTTTGATTGATCTTACACTGATATGTTTCTGATTAATGAAGTTACTCTTCTAAATTATAAAGCAATTTGAGGAAGCCTTTTGACTCTATGGAATTGTATCAAAGACTTTATTAATGTTGTAATACCTGTCCATTAAGAGTCTTTAAGCAGAATTTAACATGTTGAGGCTGCAAGAATCTGTACAGGCTGCTATTAAAGTGTCCAAAAACAAATCAGTAGAACTAGGAGTAAGTGTAGTATGTTCTTAAAACTTGCATCTTAATGAATTATTCCTTGATGGTCTACCAAAAAGGAAAAGACACTATGATTAGCAGCAGTGGTATGAAATATAATTGGTAACAATAGCATTCCCTGTGCCACAACTCCTCAGAAGATGTTGGTAATTTTCCCAGAATGTAAAATAATCACCAGATGGACAAGCTAGATACAATCTCATTATCTCCATTAAGGCAGAGAGAAGGTAATGTTTTGTCCTAAGCACCTGTCCTGAATTACTTTGCTAAATTCATGCAGTTTGCTTTTCTGAAAAGAGATATTGTTTTGCACCCTTTTTTTTCAGGACAAATCAGACCCATGGTGTCAGAAAATGTTTATTTTTTCCTCTATTTCATAAGCTTACGTGACTCATTAGGTGCAAATTTTATACTTCTAATACTCTTTCAAATAGTCTTCTGATGGGTCATTGTATAGACTCCTCAGGGAGTTAACATGAAGATTGTAGTCTTAAAGCTTTCTGAACTACTGCTCTTTTTTGAAAAAAAAAAAGTTTTATTACAATTGAAATTAATGCAATCTAAGAAAAAAATTCTAATCATAAAACAACAACAGGAATTTTTGATACACTATATTATATTAAATAGATCAATGGAAATCTCTGCTCAATGAATTTAAGGATATGAATAGCAGTGAATGATGCCTCTGAAGTTAAAAGCACTGTACAAACTGCCTGGGAAAAATCTGGTAACACTATAGGCGCCATTATATATTGTTGCAAATAGTGATGTTAGTTCTCCCTTTTTGACATTCACATCCACTACATTTACAATCAACTATCTCTCCAAAATAATTACCTTCTAAATCATGGATAAATCTCCCTGAGGGCTGTGTTGGTTTTGGCTTTTTCTTTTCTTTTTAAAATGTAAGGTTGTTCAATATTGGCAATGAATGCAAAAGTGGTTTTTTTTCTTCCTAAATGTACACATATGCCTTGTATAAGGTATTTTAATAAAAATATAAGGACAGACTGCTCTTTACACACTTATAAAGGTTGACTTTAAGGAAGCAGGAAGAGTGGCAACAAGTAGCAAGCTGCCTGTAAAATTTTCTTTGCTCTCAGACTGAGTTTCCATCTGAAGATGGATATTGCCTTGACTCTGTACAAAGTTAACTAAATCCCCTATGGGGTCTTGGGAAGCTGCTGAGCTGCTTTGTTAGCTGCATTGCTCCCAGGCTTTCTTTTTCTCTAGATCTCCATCAAGCAAGAACTGTTGAGAATTTTGGGGTTTATGCAGGCTCCTTAATGCACAGTTCACCAATAAAAACACCAATGCAGTCTCAGTCTACAGCGTTTTTCCAGCTAAGTTTGAACAAGTACAGCCAAAGCATAATGTCCTAAAGCCTTCACTTGGATTTTTAAGTTTGAATTCAGCATTTTTCTTTTGCTTTCGGGCAATCCATTATCCATGGACATTATCCATGTGGATCTTACATTCCTAATATCTAGTGATGTAAAGAAGAACAGCATTGATTTGTGCTTGGCAGGTCTCTTCTGTGTTTCTGTCTAGAGGGCACAAGCTAGCACAATACAAATGCCAGTTTAATTTTTCTAACATAATTTCATTCTCCAGGCTTAACATAGTTATTGTAGACTGACTAAATCTGAGGTTAATAAACTTTACTCCTTTGAAGATTTTAGATTTATTACTCTGGAATCACTGTATTTTAGCAGACCTTGTGAGCTGATTACCACAAGCACTGTTGAAGCAAAATGCAGTGAAATCTGTTCTCAGTGAAAATGATGGCAACCCTTACTGTGTTGTGTAATGTGTGGGCATCTCTTTCAACAGACTGCAATGAAATGTGGGTTTTGGGAGCTGCCAATGCTTTATGTGGATGATCTTGGCATATGCCTGGGAGATCACTAGTCACACCAAAAGTTTCATGAGAGAAAGCTCTATGGTTATATGAGATTCTTATCTTGGGTGAGTGCAAAATTTGAAAAAGGTGATGATTCATTCGGATACCAAGGGGACAGGGAAAAGGGACATCAATCTTTTCTTCTTAGAATATTTTTTTATGGCAAGAAGTAAGCAAAAAAATCCAGGGTGCAGCGCAGTGAGAAGTAAGAGATTTATTCATTACTTGATAATCATGGGTTTTGGCAGTGTATTACAGTAGCCTCATGCTTCTGGGCTTCTGCTGATCATTCAGAGAGGTATAAAAATAATTGCTTTTTCTTCCTTGAAGCTTAGAAAAATGTTGCCAAACTGTTTTTCAAAATTTCCATAAATTTTGGGAGAGAAAGCTAGGACATTTGGAAGACTGCCTGCAAATTAAATAAAAGTACAAATTCCTGGTACACAAGCCACATAATCAAAGATTAATTTATAGTGCTGCAGCTTTTCTTAACACACTTGCACATCCTTAAGACTTAGTTGCTGACAATTTTGGTGGAACTGAGCTAAAGACAAAGAGCTTAAAATCTCATATAAGAACTATTTGGAGATGTAACCTGATTCTTCTTCCCTCCAGTGAATGGAAGGAAAACACAGGTAAAATCAACATGGTATTTTTGGATGTTGTAAATTCAGACCCACATATTGTGTCCTGGCTGTAGGAGCTGATAAGGAGTCTTGACATTCAACAAAGTGATCCTTATATTTGGTATAGCTGAAAACCAATACATACTGCTCTAAAAAAATATGTGAGCAGGCTCCAGGTGAATAATGGAAAATATTTTGGAGTTATCTCAAAGGATTCATAAGGTACTATACAAATCTGGCTGTGCCCTCCAGTAACCTCTCCTGGGACCCTTCACCTCCCCATGGTCCTCCAGGGCAGGAAAGCCTCTGTCTGAAGGGATGCTCTCAACAAGTTCTCTCTCCCACTCCAGGTAACTGTATTTTTAGTAAGTTCAACATGTAATTTCTCTTTCAAAAACAGAGCCCTCTCTGATCAAGAGATGAAGTCAACTTGTAAGCACTATCTAAGATTCTACGTGTTGTATTATATCTGAATGTCATTATTGACACTTTTTGGTATTTTAATTAGTTTCTCACGGAGCTATATAGTTGATTTTGTCTCTGAGAAAGACAGAAGATTTGTGCATAGGGTAATTTTGAGCTCATTTAAACACTTGGAAGCAAGAAAGCCTTTGTTTCTTGTTTTTCTGTGAATAATAGCCTTAGGGAAGTTTTTTCTTCCACCATCTTTCATATGTCAAATGAGTTTTTCCATACCAGAGACTGTTCACTACTTGTATTTAGTATAGATAAAACAATATGTTTTTAAAAAATTGACAAACATATTTTTGTGAAGGTGGTGGCATTGGAGCTCATCTTCCTATTTGGTGTTACAGGCTTGCTTCAGTTCATCTTTGGATAACTACATAAGTATTTTATTGATAATGAGAATAGCTTTCCATATTCTATGAAGTGCTTTTTGTTGTTTTTTTCTTCTAAAATAAAATTCCTTTAGAAATAACAAGCTGTTTACATTGAAGGAGAATAATACCAGACAGACATGCAAGGAGATAATCCAGGCATTAAGATCAAATGTGAACTTGCAAATACACAGTGCTTCCAAATAAATTAATATAGTGAGGTTGAAAGATGCTTATATGGTCCTTTAGCAGAAGTTGAAACAGTTAAAGCTGGGTCAATGGTTTAAGAATACAGATTAAAGAGGTAAATTAAAGAAAGAAAAAGAATAAAATTAGCAATCCATACTAATTTAGAAATTTTGTTTTTTAGGCAGTCAACTACACGAGTAGCTGCAATGTAAAGCCTGAAAGGGGGGGGGGGGGGGGAA
>VXAC01005428.1:0-148600 GCA_013399225.1 Rhipidura dahli | reverse complement strand
CAACTTTAGCAATGTGTTGGACTTCAAGCCAAGTGGCTTCATTCACTTCTAATCTCTTTCTACTAGATTAATATACCATTCCTTTCTCTCTTTTCTCAGCTGAGCCTGGATAGTGAAGCTGATCTGACAGTGAACCTGTTGTTCCTCCTGCGCCCAAGGTTTAGAGGTTTTATGACTTCTTATAATTTGTGAATTTGTTGTTTTACAACCCTAGGGGATTTAGTGTTAGCCCAGATGGCTGTGCTTTTCATCCATGAATCCTTTTTACACCAGAAAACATGCAGAACTTTTCAAGAAGTGGCAAGCACTTAAGTTAGCCAAGTTCCTCTGTGATTACAAGCTTCTTTCAATGGTGATTGAAGTCCCTGAAATAGCACCCAACTATCACAAGCACTAAATAAGGGTCTAAATGTGCCTATTTTCTCCTTGTGTTACTTCCCTTCTTCCATAGTCTTTTGGCTATGGAGGCTGTCTTTTGCTTTTGTGTTTTGTTTTGTGTGGCAGTGTGTCCAGCTACGTGCTGTTCATTTGGTTATATCATCCAGCTGAATCCTGTGTTGTTTGCCTCCTGATGTGCTGCTTGCTGTCAGGCCAAAGAGCACAGGGCCTTTAGAAAGGGGCCATTCTCCATCTGGCAGGTGCATCCAAACAGATGGAGTTCCCTTTGATGTCTTCTGGTAGTGCAAGACTCTTGCATCAATTTTTTCTTTGGATCATTTTGGTTTTGATGGGGTCTAGCCAGCTAGCCTTAACTGCTGATAGCAACTGACTATGTGTTTTTCTGCCTTTTTGATGGTCCAGAGCAGGACGGAGAACTCTAAAGAATTATTCTCTGGCAGAATATTCAGTGGATCATAGTGTGCAACCACATTTGAATTTAGGAGTTTCTCTGGACTTGGTACTTTAGTGCAATAGGCACAATCTGTTTGTGCCTTGATGTTTATTTGAGATCTGGACTCCAGCTGTATTAGAATATTACCACAGCACAAGCAGAAGCTTTTGTACCAAAGGGAATATATACATTGCATAAGAAAGGGAAACAGAAGTTCAGTGACTTGCTCAAAGTACATAGTAATCAAAAAGCTATGAAATCCTACCTCAACTGTAAGTGAGTTCTGCTATTGATTCTTTGGGGTTAGATATTCAACCCATGTACTCACATCTTATTCTCAGTTCAGTGGCCCTCAATGTCATACAGCCAGATCCATCAATGGCAACCTGCCTGGAATGAAATGCAGCAGCTGCTTAACACTACTCAGTTTAACTCGGCATGTGGTTCATATTAGAAAGAAAGAAAAGTCCCAGCCAACTGAAACTGGAGAGAGAAATTTAGCTAAAAAAATGTAATTATCTAAATTAGAGCTCTGGCCATGATTACTATACAAAGACTGTGAAGGCAAGTGTGACAAACAGAACTAGTCACAGCCTTGGTTTCACATTTTCACTGTGCCATTGCTTCTGATCTCACCCAAATCCTTTCTACTTTTGTTTTCTTTAAACCTTGCAAAATATTCTAATTTTATAAAGACTGAGGTAATTGAAAACTTCCATTGCTAATTGCTTCCTCAAGCTGGGCAGACATCCTCTGGTGTTACCATAACATCCTGTGAAGCAGAACAAGTACTGAAAACTGATTTTCTGGGGGATAAATGTCTTGTAGCTGCATCTAGAAAAGTGCTGGTCCTGTCTCCTCAATAAGTCAATACACATGGGTGATGGATTCATTGCTCCAGGCTATTTTTTGTTGATATTTATGTTCCTGTTCTGAGGGTTGTTTTTTCCTGTAAGACACATGTTTAAAAATCACCATCTTGCTTGTAAAGTTGATGGGAATGAAACTGAAAATTCATCTAAAGAAGTGCTCTTTAAGAGAGCACAGGGCTAGGAAGCTTTATTTATGCAATGACCAATGGGTGACAATGGCCATGGAGCTTCATCTTTTCATGCCTTGTTACCCTGCCATTAGAATGTACATAAAGGTAAAAATCTTTGTAACATACGTTGAAAAGACATTCATTTTAAAGCACTTTGTAGGAAAAAGTTATTATAATTGAAGCCCAAATTTGATATTAGCAGAAGTAATGCAGTATTTTGTTAAGAGTGACCCATATGAAAGACTGCATTTCTCCTGTAAGAATTAAACATCAGTTTAAAAAAAATAAATTATTTCCTCCATTTCCTATGTTAAGAAGCATTGACTGGTGAGTACAATGTTACTACACTAATTTTTAGTGATAGCAATTTGGCTGCATCTGTTCACCAAATACTGTTTTGCTTTTCTGTTACAGAAGTCAGTATATACTGAGGACATAATATCTATTTCTTACTCTATTTATCTGTTATAGAATGCACTTTCAACATCATGTATTGACCTTTCTAGCCAAATGCCTCTTGAATGGTATCTTGATTGATACACACAAAATGTATTCCATCTCAGAAAATTCATACAGTCATCTCAGGTTTTGTTGTTGTTGTCTTGGGTTTTTTTTTGTGTGTGATTAAGACAATTTGTTCACTGATCCTGTACTTTTAAAAAAGATGTGGTTAAGGCTGCTTCTACTCAGCTTTCAAACAGCAGTGTACAGTAAGAGTGTACTGTTACTCTGTGGGAAACAAAGACAACGTTACAAAAGGGTTGCACAACAAATATATTTGAATTTCAGTGTTATAATCATTCAGAGGGAAAATATCTAGCTGAAATTCAGGACCAAAGCTGAGTTTATGAAAGATTATCATGCTAATAGATGAATAAGTAAAAGCAGGTTTGACGACAGGTTTTCTGGATCTCCCTCTCCCCAAGCTTGATATGTGTTCTTATGCAGAGTGCTCTCCTGTCATGATTCTTCGTCCCAGCATCTGTCTACCTGTAACTACCTGCCCAACTTTATCTGATGTTCTCTTTATATACCTCTTGTATGTGTACAAAGGACTTTGGTATTAACTGATAGATGTGAGGGTGTTGCTTTGTGTTGCAACGAGGACTTTTTTTGCTTTTACTAAAAATTAGTACAAAACAGGTCAAAGCTTTCAGACCTCCAGCTGCTGAAAACAATTTTTTTATCTAAAAAAAAAAAAATAACAACACAGATGGTACTGGTTTAATCACTCACATACTGCCTGAGTGTCCCTCATCCTATTTTGCAAAGTTGTTTAATTTCCTTTTCCATTTAGCAAGGCCCTTCTGTCATGAAAATACAATTAGCTCTGTGTGGCTAGATTTTATTCAGCTGATCGTGGTATGATCAGAAATTCAGTTCAGACTTTCAGCAAGAGGTCTGACTGAACAAAACACTTTTGATCTGCACTGAATTATGCCTCCATCATCTTTGTGAACACCTGAAACCTCTGACTTGTTAGGCAGAGGTCCGTTTTCAGTCATTAGTAGCCTGTAATCTACATGACCCAGCAACCAAGCAGGGAAAGTTTTATTCAGTCAAAATTTCCCTGAGTCATCCAATCTCTTTAAAATGAAGAATGTAAATAATGGATTGCATGAAGATAGATAACATTCTCAGCATCCACTTTGTTTCAGTCTTCAACACAAAGGGAAAAGAGAAAGAGTATGGAAATCAGCTAAGTGAGATAAATGGGAATGAGGGTCTAGGAATATGAGGAAATAGACTTAATAAGCAGCAAGTAAAAGAATGCTTCAATAATTTAAAGTGTCTATAAATCAGTGAGGACCCAGTGACATTTAACCAACAGTTCATGAGGAATGGCAGCAAGAACTGTCATGATGTGTCAGCCCCATTGGTGGATGGATAGAGTGCAAGTGAGCCATCAAGGAGGAGTGAAGTAAATAGCAGCTATGCTGTAAAAAATTTTTGAAGTGCATGAGGCAGAAGGAACCCGAAACTATAAGCCATTTCCTTCACATTAAGAAATATTAAAATACATTAATATTAAAATACATTAAGAATGTATTTTGCTTATGTATGGAACTTTGATTACGACACCAATTATCGAAACTATCTCTAAACATCTCTTAGTACAGCCTAAAGGTTTTCTTATGTATACCCTTGAGCTTTTGTTGTGATTGTTGGCATGTTTTTCCTGAAGAAGTGACAAAAAGTACGCATGTAACTTTTTAGTATCACTTCTGTGTGCACCAAATTGCATGATTGTTCTTAATGTCCCACTACCTTCCTGCTGGAACGTGTAGATCTGCATGCAGGCACATCATCTCCCTCTTCCCACAAAAAAAATCTTCAGACAAGTTCTTTGGTTTGTTTTATGCTTAGGAAGAAGGGTTCCCTTCTCCAGGGAAAATATCCATTGCTGAGTGAGTTTGCTTCTCTCTGAAGAAGCAGCTTTTGAAAACAGTGAAACTGCAGACTGGGGAGAGAATTTCAGGAAGACAGACTATTGACTTAAATACGGGTTACTGGCTGGGTATATGACAGATGGTGTTTTTGCACAGTTCAGCTGTAAAGGACTTAATATCCCAGAATTAGCTGTCCTATATAGAAGAAAACACAGTATTTCTGATGTAGTAGAGAGTGACATATGACTCTAAGAAACAAAACATAAGTACTGGAGTAGGTGAGAAATTGTACCAATAGTTTAAGTGGAAGAGGCTTTAAATGTGGTAGTGATTTTCTTCTCACAATCCTGGCATGTTGTGCGTGGCACAGATGAAGTGAATGGAGCATTTGGAGTTGGATTTCTCCCTGGGTATGAAAAACTAGAGTAGAACCAAATACATATGGGTCTGTTGTCTCTGGAAGTCTTTCCTGTTTTAACTGAAAACAGCCTCAATGTGATGACCTTAATGACATAGTGCAGAAATCTGACTGCATACTGCTGCACACTTCAGCATAAGGTTTCGGGGAAGAGTTTAACAGAATAGAGTCTTAAGTCTGTGAATGTATTCTAAAATAAGAAAGTGAAGTAAGTTCGCAATGTCAGTGAAATATGTGTAAAATATTTTTTTTGGAACAGGATAAAAAGTATTGTTCTGGGAATTAGAGGGAAATCTGCAATGCCATTTTAGACATTTCTTAAAGAAGCATTAAACATAAAAAAATTCATAATGTCACTGGGTCCTACTAACTATAATCATGATACTTATCATACATGTTCACAATATTCCTGTTCTGAATTATGTAGTTATGGCAGGACTATAATAGAAAGAAGAGTGAGCATACTTAATTTCCAAATGATCCCGTATGCTTTAGTTCAAATGGCTTGGGCCTTAAATAGCTAAGTCTCCTTTTAAAAATTTAGGTCTTTGCACCTGAAAGGAAGAATTTCTTTTGGAGCTTAACCACTCTGTGAAGACATAGAGGACAAAATGGATTTAGGCTGGAGTCAGACAAAGAAACAGAATGAGACATAGTGGAATTAGTCCTGTGCTCTACTGAATTGAAAGATACTGATGTGGGCATTCAAAATAAAGGTTCCAGTGCTATGCTGAATTTGATCTTGATATAGGGTCTGAGTTGCTGAACTATGTGTAAAGTGTTGTCAGTATGGAACACTTGTCCAGTGTTTGGGACAATGGTCTGCTAACCCCTGACGGTGACCAAAAAACTTGTAGTTTCATGGTGGCAATGACCAACAGCTAGGAGTAGACTCCTTGATGTCATTTTTATGAAAACATTTTAAAGGTCATTATTTTTTTCAAAATAGAATATCCTCCTTCAGATAAATGCATCCATTTCTAATGCATAAATCTTAGCTGCATTCCTCTAATGAAACAGTCTCAGTCAATTTCTTTCTTTTCTTGAAGTCCATTACAAGTCTCATTTAAACCTTTCAGCACATGATTCATAATTGCTTCAGTTTCAGGAGTATTCATTCTTTACCTTGCCTAGAATTACAATGAAACCTTTGGATCTTTTTTGTATTAAGGATAAATTAATTTTTTCCTGTGGATCAAGTGCATTAATTTTTAAATCATTTATGGCAGTTGCTTTTACAAATTAAGGCACAGCTTCCATGATTCAGTTTCTTAGACAAGGCAAATGACTGCAGTATTAATTCATTCCACATATATTATTTGCCCTAATAAATTTCTCCTATTTGGTCTTTTGATCACAAGTGACAAATTAGAGAGGGATATATTTTTCTTTATTTCTTTATTCATATTTGCTGTAGGACAAAAGAACCTTTAAACCAGTTATATTTGTGATTCACAATTTAACAGGGCAATAAGCTGTATAACAGTGTTAATATTCCTCCTTATCCTTAAGCAGTCAGTATGTAATAATAAGCACTGAATTACAATTGGAAATATAAAGACCTGCAAACCTCTACCTGGCAGGTCACTTTTTTTTTTGCTTAAGAAAAACAAAGATAAAAGGGAGTGGGGTTGGGTGGAGGCCATTTTTACAGATTGTTAATATCCCAAATTGTACTCCTCATCTACTTTCACACGGACTTTTCAATCAAGCTGTGGTTTCTGCCTGGGTCTTCTTGCTGACTGAACACAGCAGTTCAATGTACCCACAGAAGTGATTTTGGTGGGTTCTTGTGTTTCCTAGCCTTTGACTGCTCCTCTTAACCTTTCTATGTCCTGGATAATATTCTCTCCAGCACTGGAACATAAGCACCAAATAGAGCATATGTGTATCCTTGAATTAATCATTACTTGAAGCTTCTACCGAGACAAGAAAATGTTATTCCATGCTGGAAGTCTTGTGGCATGGTATCCACAGCAAAATTATTTTTTCCAAGTGTGAGCAGCAGCTATCCAGGTGACCTTAAGACCATGTCAAAGACAGAGCCTCACAGGGTTGTATTGAATCTAAACAGTGTTACATTTAAGTTAGTCAGACTACCTTGCTCTCCTTACTTCACCTCTTGCCATAGGAACATTTTTTTCCAGGGAGAATACACTTGGCAAACAAACTTACAGCTGCATCTGCAATATTTATGCTGGTAGAAACACTGTCTGCTAAACATCAAAGAAGTTTTGGGAATTTTTTAAAAATTTGATTTTAAAATCTGCAGGTCTGACGATATAAAATTTTGTTGCACATCATTCTGCTTCTATTTTCTCTGTTCCTCACTGCAAGAGTCTGCTTTATTTCCTCTCCTTTCTTACTTGTCTCTCTTGCTGTGATTTAGGCTCACTGGGATAGGAATTTGCATGCTGTGGACCCAATGACTATACTGAGGTGTCCTGTTTGGACAGGGCTGGAATGCTCTCTCTCCCCCCTGAGTGACCCACCACACTTACTGTTGGCTTTGTACTTTGGCTTCACTCTCAGAACTGATCAGCTCTCCAGTCTGGGAGACTGCAGGAGGATGTGCCCTAGCTCAGACTCAAGATTTTCCCACGAGGCAATACGAATGCATCAGGGCTGGTTCTTGGAGCTGAAGCCTCGAGGCGAGCCTGGCTAGGCAGGGGACAGGTTAAATATAGCCTCACAATTCCTTTTGCAACTTGAACTCAAACAGCCAAAGGAGGGATTAGAGAATTTACATGTGATCTCTTCAGAAGTGCATTTACACAGGAAAGAGCTGATGGTGAAATAATGATTTTGAGTATTTGTAAGCAGAGTGCACTCACTTTCATCCTGGCCATCACCTCACTACCAGATGGAATAATGACATGGTTACTTCATGTAGGTAAGGACTCCCTATTTGAATCTTTGGAGTCAGCTTGGATTTGGGCTTGAATCTCCTCTGACAAGCATCCTTCAGCAATTCTAGTATATTTTTGTTCTCTCAAATCTTTAATTTGTAAGAATTATTCTTCCAGGTGGATATACTTCACCCACCTTGTTAATTATTTACTGGTCTTTAAGAACCAAGAGTATGCTTGAAACTGATCTCTCTGCAGAGAGCTGCAAAGGGAAGGACTTGAACCATCTTCTGCAGCTCACAGTGTGAGACCAGCTTGGTGAATATTGATTTGCTGAGGGAAATAGAAGTGCTCTCTGAGATGTTTTAAATAGAGTCAGTACAGGCAGATGTGTGCATTTAAATTTGCCCAGCAGATAAACCTACATTTATGAAAACTTACTAATTCTTTTAATGTTAATGGCAGACATAGTGGTTTTTTGCTCTCTCTGAATTTGGGAGAAACGAGCTTCCAAGAGGATAGGGATTTATGTTTTTTTCAGGCATTTTAAAGGAAATTTTTCTTTCAGATACCCTTGGTCAGGTTGTCAGCGGTGGTCATGGGCACTGAGCTGGGTACTCACAAAACCTTGCACTCCCTAGTGACTGTAGTTACTTCTCAGATAGCAAAGTGGCAGGGCTAAAAGAACAGATGTTTCCATTGTTGTGGAACGAGATGGGGTGGAATTGAGCTGCAGGCTGTGGGATGTGCCTGCAGAAGCACATGGCAGCACAAAGGAGCACGTGGTGGCGCAGAGAGGCTTGTCTCCAGCAGACCCTGGGCTGGGAAGAGTTGTCACAGGGCAGACCCCTACAGAGAGGAGCCTGCCGGGAGCTGACAGATGGATGAATAGTGCATGATCACGCTATGGAAGGACATTTAGAAAGCATGTTGCTGACGTGGCAGCATGGGATAGGTCACATTGTGAGAATTGCCATGTAAGGAAATACTGTGCCTTAAAAAGTGTATAAAACCAACTCTTTTCTTTGAATAAGTGATTCAGGGAACGTCTTGGTCAGTCACAAATTGTAAATTTGGTTCCCAGATCAGTAAGTACAGTGGAAACTCATAAATAAAATGTAAAAAGCACACAAGGGCTTTGAACCCCTGAAAGATTTCATGTTCAGGTGGAAAACTGTACTTAAAAATTCACATGAACAATTCAGACATCCCCACATCTCTGAATGAGATGCAGCACAAGGCACTTGCATGCACTAGAAATCCCTGAAAGGGCATTTGCTGTGGGATTTAGGCCATTGTAATGATGAGAAGTCCAGTGCACCCTGGAACATTGTTATACATGATAAGTATATAGTATCTAATCATATGGATAATTGGGACTGGAAGGGGCCTCTGGGGATCATCACCTAGAGCTGATTGCCCAGGACTACATCCAGATGTTTTTTGGATATCTCCAAGGAGGAAGACTTCACAAGCTCCCTTGGCAGCCTGTACCAATGCTTAGTCACCCTCGCAGTAAAAAAGTGTTACCTGATGTTCAGATGGGACCTCCTGTTTGCCAGGTAATGCTTATTGCCTCTGGTCCTCTGGCCTCCTCAACACCACTGAAAAGAGCCTGGCTTCATCATCCTTTCTGCAGTCTCCATTTGGGTATTTGTACACGTTGCTGAGATTGGCCCTGATCCTTTTCTCCAGACTGACCTGTCCCACCTCTCAGTCTTTCCTTGCAGGACATACACTCCTGTCCCCTCCTCATCTTTGCCACCCTTTGCTAGATCCTCTCTGGCATCATAGGATGAAAGAAAATCTCAAGTTAGATGGGATCATCTAGTCCAAATCCCCATAGCTCCACCTGTGTCTTGTATTGGGGACACCAGATTTGGACACAGTACTCCAGGAAAGGCCTTGCCAGTAAATGGGAAGGATCATCCCGCTCAGCCTGATGGCAATACTCTTCCTGATGCAGCCCAGGATACTGTTAGCCTTCTCAATCAAAGGGGTGCATTGCTGGTTTCTGTAAAACTTGGTGTCCACAGGGAACTCTGGGTCATTTTCTGCCAAGTTCTTTTGCTGCTGAGTGGTCCCCAGCAGGTGCCTGGGGTTGTGGTTCTCCAGGTACAGGGCTTGGTACTTTTCCTTTTTGAATTTCACAAAGTACCTGTCATCCCATTTCTCCAGCCTGTCAAGGTCCCTCTGGATGATGGCTGAGCCTTCTAGTGTATGAGCCAGTCCCCCCAGCTTTGTATCATCAGCAAACATTCTGAGGGTATGGTTTGCTTTGTCATCCAGTTCATCAAGGAAGGTGTTTAACAGGGTCAGACCCAGTACTGACCCCTGGGTTACACTGCCAGTCAGTGGCCTCCAACTAGAATTCATGCCACTAAGCAGCATGTATGAAAATAGACACTTAGGGAACTGAGGCAGTTGGCTGAGACAAGATGTGACCGAGGACCTTCTGTCTCCTACTAAATAAGTGCCATTTCCCCTTATTAACAGTCTTTTATTTTTCCTTTTTCTTGATGTCTTAAATCAAGCTTAAATCAAGCCACCACTTTACTAAAAAAAAAAAAAAAGGAGAAAATATCTGCATTATCTCATCTTAAACATCCACTTATGTTGTAGTATAACACACTTTTTAACATTTTGGCAAGATTATATTGGGGGGATTAAGCACCCATTTTCTTAAGCCATTGTAGTTTTGGGGCTATGAGGGCTTTAGGATCAGGCTCATTCAGCCCTTCTTGTGGGGAATTTCTGCTCTGGGTAAGCATTCACCTACTTACTGGCCTGAAGAGATAATACTGCTGCAGTTGGTGATAAGGGCAGTTTAAATACTGGGATACTCATCCCAATTCAAATGATATTTAAGGATTTTATATAAAGTAGGAAAGACTCAATAAGAGAGAGAAGATCCTGAAATATTTATCAGAACAGGGATTAGGGCTTGAGTCTCTGTGGTGAATGCCCTAACAACCAGTCTACAGAATTCTTCTTTTGCTTTCTTTATTGCTCCCTGATTAGCCACGTTTCCTACAAAACAGAACAACTTCAGAGTCAGACCATAAGAGAGCTTTTCTTCAATGCACTGACACAGACTTAAGTTCAGAGCTCTGCCACAGAACAGAAAAAGGAATCAGCACAATTTGGGGGCTTTCATACTAGAGAGCAGCTCTGCTGGGAAGGACCTGAGAGTCCTGGTGGATGACAAGCTGACCATGAGCTGGCTGTGCCCTTGCAGCCAGAAGGGCCAATGATATCCTGGGGTGCATCGGGAAGAGTGTGGCCAGCAGGTGAAGTGAGGTGATCCTTCTCTCTGGTCAGCCCTGGTGAGACCACATCCAGAGTGCCGTGGCCAGTTCTGGGCTCCTCAGTACAAGAGAGACAAGGAGCTACTGGAGAGGGTCCAGCAAAGGGCCACAAAGATGATGATGGGTCTGGAGCCTCTCTCCTCTGAGGAGAGACTGCAGGAGCTGGGCCGGTTTAGGCTGGAGAAGAGAAGGTTGAGAAGGGATCGCATCAGTGCATGTAAATATCTCAAAGGTGGCTGTCAAGAGGATGGTGCCAGACTCTCTTCAGTGATGCCCAGCAAAAGGACAAGGAGAAATGGCCATAAACTAAAACACAAGAAGTTCCACCTCAACATAAGGAAGAACTTCTATACATTGAGTGTGGCAGAGCACTGGCACAGGCTGCCCAAGGAGGTTGTGGAGTCTCCCTCTCTGGAGACATTTGGATCCCACCTGCATGAGTTCTTATGTCACCTGTTTTAGGTGACCCTGCCTTGGCAGGGAGTGGGACTTGATCTCCAGAGATCTCTTCCAACACTGACAATTTTGTGATTCTGTGACTTGAATTATATGGTGCATAGGTAATGTTGCTCACCCAAGACAAAAGCATTGTAACCCATCCTTGGCTTTTAGGAAGCCTGGTTAGGCAAACTTCTCATATTATTGTAAGTTTTACATGGGTAAAAGTGAAATGAAAATTTGATTTATAAAATTATTAATCTTCTGCATTCTGGAGCCACATCCATTTCCTTCTCATACCCTTGTGCCCAGGTAGATATAATGAAAGCAGTGGTGAAATTAAGTGTTCCTTGTATTACTGTAGCAAATCCCCCATGTACCTATATTTGTGTTTGAGGGAAAAGTAAAAAGTCTGTCAAGCAGTAGTGCTACATTTGTGTGTCTGTTTTATTTCAGTTGTTAGAAGAAGGCTATTGTACAGGGAAATTTATGAAAACAGTGTTTTGCAAAGCAAAAAAAAAAAAAAAAGTGGAAAATTTCTTATACATTTTCATAGAGAGCAACTGTATTCTCATGCTCAAGAGAAGACAGCTTAACACTGTTCTCTTTGTATAATCTATTTTTTAGTTAGAGTATACACTATATGAATGATAAGGCAGTATTTGGATTACTAAAAACCCCTAACAGTCTGTCTACTGCTGTATCTTGTGAAACATGGTTGTAATGAGTCAAAGTGGTGAAAGAAGGACACAGGAAACACACAAAGTTCTGTATGGATTTTACAGTGCTTTCCTCAACTCTGAAAAATTTGGATGACATTGTCCCTTGGCACACCTGTTTTTGCATGTTGCTTAGGATCCCAGCTATATTTTTGCTGCATATATCCTGATTGCTCCTCTTTAGTGTGCCTTGATAATCACTGAGGGGTGGCCTTGGACTCTTGCTCTCTGTCCCTCCTTGTCCATCCAATCTGTCAATGCAGGGGCTGCATTCACAGACAGGAAAACATAGCCAGGGCATCCTTGTTTGTTGAAACCTTGAGCTGAACTGGAAGCTTTGAATAGAGGAGAATACATTAATTCTTTCTGCCTTCTGATCAGAGAGCCTAGAGGATTTAGAACCACTTTAGGACCCGTACATCACTATGCACTACTAGTTGCACCCTGCATCTGGGTGAAATCTGGTTTAAACAGTAAAATACCAAAGAGATTTTCCACAGTTTCTGAGTTACTGCTCACTATTTGTTGACTGTTTTTAACATGATGTGTTATTAATCCATTGGTTCCACTGTCACAGAGAAAAAGCCCAGAAGTTTTACATATTTGTTTGCATAAAGTATGAGGAAATGGAATTGACTTTTCTTTGCTTAGACATCTTGTTATTCTAAGTGTTTCTTCACCCTGGTCAGTATATCAGCAAAATAATTTTAAGTAATCTGTTGAAAATAATAATAAAACCCCCGTTTAACTCTTAAAGTATAAACAAATCAAACACATTCCAGAGTCTCTTGTTATGGTTCTAAAATCATTTGGGCTTGAAATTAAGATTGGCAGGCCATGACTGCCTTTAGTAAAGAGAAAATGAAGTATTAATTGTTCTGTTTTTCAGTATCCAGTCTGCAATTTGAATATCTAATCAGTTTCCTCTGTAACATCTGAGTGATATAAGACTTTACTACCTTGGAATTGTTCAAGTGGAGTTCCAAACATGCCCTAGTTTTTATGTTTTGGGTTTTTTATGGTTTTGGGTTTTTTTTTTTTTTGTTTTTGGTTTTTTGTGGGTTTTTTTTTTTTTTTNTTTTTTTTTTTTTTAATTGGTATTGAATTTTTCCAACTTCTTTTTCAGCTTTGATGCTCCTGTCATGGACAGAGAAATAATAATACCAATAATCTGAAACTTTCAGTATTTCACTTCCTTTGAAGTTCTGAATAACTGATATTTTGAGAGAAGCTGCTATTCAAGGACTTTGTAAAATTAAATGTAATAAGATGCAAATAAGGCTTTGGGTTGACTATCCTACTTCTGAGATCAAGGGTTTGATTCAGCTCATTGTGTGAGCACTAGGAGAGTTAAATCTGTTGCTATTCCAGTGGTAGAAACTTAGAGTGCTCCTTCAGATAAAGTACCTTCTGCCTTGCTTAAAGCTTTATTTACTACTTGTCAAATTATGAATTTTACTGAAAAAAGCCTTTTGAGGCTTGTAACTACAACTTTGTTCCATGTGCCTGTTGTTTAACCAGATGTCTCGCACTTCTTCAGTCTGAATGGAAATAAATTAAAAGTAATAAAATCAAAACTGATCTATTTTGAGCTTACTCAGTGGCTTTCCTAGTGAAAAGGCAAAAAAGGCAAAATGTAGGCTTTCCTTGTGAATAGATTCAGGCATCTGCATCACTGAGTACTTAAATATAAACCTGTTATCTGTAGTGATTCATTAATTAATGATCTGCCCAAGCAGACACAAGGGAGAAGAAAACATGGTTAGAACTCTTGGAAATGGAATTAATATTCAGATACTACAGACAGTTTTCAAGAAGGCAGCCAAGTGACTCAAATGAATAATGAAGTGTGTCTTAAAATTGCATAGAAACTGATGAACCTGTGGATAAGTACATCAGGTCAGTTTCATTTCATTGAAATGAAAGAATGTCTCTGTGGGAGGGACGGGGAAGGAAGCATTCATCTTGATGTATTTGATAGATGTTATTACCTTTTTCCTCTATTTTCATAGCCTAATATCTACAGTATTTGTAAGACACAATGTGATGGCAATTAATCTAGTGAAAAAGTGTTTTGAGACATACTTTGCTAAAAATATGCAGTAACTCAAGTATAAGAAATGACAGCTTGGAACACTAATGGAGAGAAGGGATGTTCTTGATGTTAAAGATCCAGCAAAGGGGTTTTTGGAAGTCTCGTTTCACCTCTCAAAACTTTTGAGTGCTGTATGTGATGTTGATCAAGTCACTCAAACGTGGGATCTTTCCTCAGCATCTGGAGTTAGTCCCCTGGGAGCTTTTGAAAATGACATCCCATAAACTGTCAGCAGCACTTTTTTGTTTCTCATAGGTTCCACTCTCACTTTTAAAATTCATCTCTATCCTGACAGAGATGGATGTCTCCTGGTTACATTGTAGAGCACCTAGTGAATGGAGGTCCTTCATGTGAGTTTCTAGGCACTCTGTGATGGTGAATGTGTATTTCCATATCCTGGAAGACCAAATTATTATATAATGACAACCTGAACTTGAAGTGTGCTACGGCTTCTTGCATTAGAAAATTAATCCCTATATTTATATTCCTATTTTAGGCTTACTAGTTCTTATTACACCTTTCCTTGAGTGAGCACTGAGGATTGTGTTGAAGCTTCAGCCTTATATATCAGCACTCTGGTCAATCAGAAGAACACAGTACATATTTTTTTGGAATGGATGTGAAGAACTGTAAAGTTTTCCAGTCTTGTACTGAGCTAGCTCAATGTTTTATAACCACCATTTGGTGAAACTTGTACCTGAAACCCATAGGAAACTCTTCTGAGACTTGAATTTATAACTTCATGTAATATGAATTTAGATGTTGCTTTCTTCAAGAACACAGGTGTTCTGTAAATGTTAAAGACTGCATTCTCAAGACTATTACTATTACTACTATTATATTGTACTGTCAGAAGCAAAACTTGGAGCCCTTTAGAAGTAAAGAAATTGATCTTCTAAGGCAACCAGAAATATTTCAATTCTTTGAGCTTGTGTAAAGGCAGTGTAAGAATCCTGCAAAAGAGTAAAAAATAAAATGTCTTATAAAAACCAAAGGATTTAACTTTGACTAATGGATGCCTAATGGGATCAAAACTTTGCCCTTGGGTCTTGCTCCCTACCTACAGGATGCATGGAGAAAGGCACCAAAGGTTAGAATCAGTGTAACAGCCTTATGGCTCTAGACATTTTGAGCACTCTTCAATTGTGTGCAACAATGGGCTGCTGCAGGAGGTTGACAGTGGTCAAGAGAAGGTACTTCTTTTATGTATCTGATGAAGTGCAGGTCTGTGCACCTGTGTGAGGGTGCATCCTACAATTCCTTTGAAACCTTGTAAGAACATCCTGCTCTTAAGGGTTTCTACAGCTGTAGGGATTGCATATTTCTGTATAGGCTACCCTGAAATGTTCCTTGCCACAAAGAATGCTAGGGGTTTGTTTATGAATCTTGGGAGTAAGCAACAATGTTAGACCTGTGCCTGAAGTTAGTGCTCTTTTTGCTCTGTTAATCTCTGACAAGCATGTTCTTGGTACTCAGGATGCATTTACAAAAGATGCGTTTTTACTGGGAGAGGTATATTGGCACAAGTCATACCATAAATGTACGGGGGTTTCATTCAGACTTAAACCTTAATTCTGAATTCCAGAAAGGAATTCTGTTGATCCTTTTACCTTGGCCTTTGACAAATCCTTATGACTCACTCTCTCAGTTTTGAGTATGCTTTCAGCAAATTGCTGTCTACCCTGTAAGACAGATCTCTTTCCTTCCCCTGGAAGTCATTCACAAGTTGTGATGTCTTGATATTAATTGGCTTATACAGAGATATGGCTTACACAAGTACTCGTAAATGTTGGCACAAAGCTTTTGCCTGATTTCAGATATGCTGTATGTTACAGTATGCCGAGTGGAAAGGGCCAATAGAACACTTAACACAAATTATTTTAAGTATTATGGCAGTAAAAATAAGTCTGTGCAATAAATCTGTAAGTTGTGCTGGTGCTAAATAAATAAATAAGAAATTCTTTACTGAGAGGGTGGTGAGACACTGGAAAAGGTTGATTAGAGAAGTTGTGGATGCTCCATCTCTGGAACGTTCAAGGTCAGGTTGGAGGAGGCTTTGAGCACCCTGCTCTAGTGTCTCTGCCCATGGCCAGGGGGTTGGAACTAAAAGTTCCTTCCAATCCAAACCAGGTTTTTGTGATATAACAGTCTTGCCACTCTTTGGAGCTCTTGTTCTTAAATCTGCCTGTAAGGAAATACATGCTTTTGTACAGAAGTATGAAATGACTGTCACCAGAGCATGGCATAAATTGTTTGAGGAAAAGTTTTCATGTGAGCTTTTCATGCAAAGTTTTCTGTGAAGCTGGTTTCACATGATGTGAGAATTCTGACTAAAGGGTTACTTCATGTGCCTGCTGCTCACTTCTGCCTAACACCAGCATATAGTCTGTCACTTGGTTTGGCAAAACACTCCATAGAGCTTGGCTTTCTACAAAAACCAGCTCTGTTTAATAATAAGCCATCCTTAGAGACCAAGGTCTACACATGGCTTAGTAGTTGAATGTTGATCTTGTAAAATAAACCAGTGCTGCCTCTAGACATCTTGTATTATGCAGGCTGGCATTAGAAGATTTAAAGTTTTTTACAGGAATTAAAATGGGTTTTCTTTACACTCTAATTTTAGGAATTGGATGTCTTCATATTTTATAGCTTTTTCTAGATAATAGTCTGCAGCTTTTTCATGTTACTTCTTGAATCTCATCCCACCCTCTTGGTAAAATGTCATTTTTTTTCTATATATAGCATACTAAGGACAATTAGTAAAAGCTTTCTCTGTGACTTCATTTTATGTAGTTCAGATAATTCAAATAGACAGATTTGATGTTAGAATACTAAAGTTGTGTTTCTGACACCATGAGCAAATAGCAGAGGACCGATTATGTTATCAAAAGACTGGCATTATGTTTCTCATAATCAAATACTGAGAGTAAAGTCTGAACTAAATATGAGAAAAAGAAGTAAACTTTTTTAAACATGCACTTGTATAATAGGACTATCAAATCTTTATTGTCGGATGTCGGGACATAAAACGAAAATAGAAATTCTGATTTGAATGGTTTGGTTGGATTGGTTTAGTATTCAGTCTTGCCTAACCATTCTTGTTGAATTGTCTTCATTCTTTCAATGGAATAGGATAACATATCACTTATGTTCTGCCGCTTTTAATCTATGGGATGAAAAAGTAAGAGAAGCAAATTGGTTTTGCAACATTGTTGACTATTATTCTGAATTTTTATGAAGAAATGGAGAACAATTTATAATGTGTCTTCTCACATTCTCTTGCCTCTACTCCCAGCAGAGTAAAATAAAATATCATGTCTTGAAAGTCTAACACTCATGAAAAAGTTAAATTACTAAATTATATCTATTTTTGCTCTGTGGGGAAAAAAGCTATGATGACTTCTCAGCTAAGTATATCTCTCTAGAGCTGATTTTCTTACTAAACTTTTTGTCAGTTAAAAAAAAAAAAAAAAGAAGAAGAGGAAGGCAACAATCCATACCCTATTAAAATTTAATGTAAGACGAGAGTTATGATTATTCATATAATGGAATAATTTCAGCTGCTGACTTGTGAATATCATTGCAATTACCTATCTTTGCCCTACCATCAGTATATGGGCACATTTTTGAATGTGTGGTAACCCAAGAAACTACTGAATTTGGTGCTTAGTTTTATGGTTTACTTGACAGGGTGGTGGTTGGTCAAAGGTCGGATTGATGATTGCAAAAGTCTATCACAATCTATATGATTCTGTGGTTCAAGAATTGGCTAGGAAAGACAAATATACAGTCTAGTGGCATTTTTAAACACAATGGCTTTAATGTCTGGTAAGAGAGGACTTTCCTTCTGACTTGGGTAGCCTGCTATGGAATTGCTCCTGAGCAGGTGCAGATTGCAGCCTCTTAAACCTATTCACAAGTAGCAGAACTTCTAAAGTTCCCCAGAACTTGTGGTTATATAGAAATATCTTAAATGTGTTCACCACACAGAGAAGGAGATTGTATTTTCCCTCTCACCCCTCCCTGTATTTTTTGTGGATTTTGGGAACTGTGAAGATAAGAGTGCATGCACTGCTTTAAACAACTCTATTTTGGCAAGATGCTATAAGTGAAATGGATACAGGTCTGTTAGACATATCACAAGTCTCAGGGAAACTAAGTGGCAACTGTTTTGCCAGACTTTTTCTACTTTCTGCTCTTGTATCTCCCATATTTTCTGAGCTCTTCTAATGAAGACCAGAGATTCTCTTTCAATTTAGAATTTGATGGTCAGATCCCTGTAATGTCTTTCCATACACAACACATAGGAACTTTTTTCTTGTAGCAGCTTTTGTGAGTTAGGAATATGGGTGTATCCCTTGCACAGCTGTATGTCAGGGCAGCCAGTGACACTGAATCCGCACCTTTATTACTCCCCGGAGAGGTAAGGAAACCTCTGCCTCTTCTGGAGTCAAAAGACAAATATCATCCAAGTTATCTTGTTCTTTGAGGGTAACTTTAAAAGGTTTAATTAAACAGCTCTGAAGTGGAAAGGGAAAAAGGAATTTTTCAAAAATCAGTAGGTTTGTGAAATCCAAGGCAATTTAACATAAGAGTAAGCAATGAGTTAGGATAATGAAAGTCACAGAATCTCATTGAACCATACTGTGACTACTTGCACCTTTTAAGAGAAGCTGTATTACAAATCCTTGACATTCTGCTGTGGTCTGTAGTATTAATAAAAAATCCTTGCCTGATTCTATTTCTGATTTGCAAAGATTAGTCTCTAGGACATGCAAAAATGAGTAAACCTAGGCAGTATAATTTTACATTTGGAACAGAAAGAAATGTGTTTAAGAAGTAAGGTGTTATAGGAGATTACTTTTCTGCAACTTTCTAATAATTTAAGATCCTTTAAGGGAAAGAGAGGAATAACATATTTATCTAAACCTACTGTTAAGTAGGTTAAGAAATATAGTAATCACTTATCAGAGCAATGTAAGTGAGATTGCCTTTCCGTTTCCTGAAGAGAATTGTGCTGTGATCCATGATTCTTGTATAACCCCTGTTTATGTTTCACTGCCTCCAGGCATTAAATATGGGCTTAATAGAGCTTGTGGTAGGCAGAATGACTAATTACTTGAGCTTCTGACCCTGTTCTGCTCTGGAAAGATTTAGTATCTATTGACATGGGTGCACCCACCCCCATGTTTTGACTATTGATCATTCTTTGACAGCCACTGGCTGATGCAAGCACTACTGTAATTGTAAAAATTATGCGATTTTATGTTCTGAAATTATGCATCAATGAAGAGCTGAACTGAATGCATATCTTTCAAAGAGTCTTGGGAAGCAAGTTTGCCCTTCATTTTGGCTACAATTATCTATATGCTAATATTACCCAAAACAATCTTCTCCATTTGTCATACAACCAGGACAGGCATACTCCCCCTCTTCCCTCCTGCTCCACCTTTATATTTCTCTTCTTTATTAATGATGAGTTTTGGGGGTTTGTCTTTTATCATGAGTCTCACCCATCTGAGACATCAGCAAACAGAGTGAAATGAACACCATCTTTGGATTTTTCATGGGTTTTGGAAAAAAACCTCTCTTATCTCACTTATTTTAAGGAAAAAAAAAAGCCCCACCCAGTTAAAAATAAAAAAAATTCTATATGTTAAAATAAAAGGATGTCTTTATTTCTTTGTATTGCTACCTTTCTGTCAACATCAAACTGGCCATGCCAGGTTGTTGCCGTAGGGTTGCCCATGACTAGCAGATCATGTGGAACAGTGTATTACAGGAATTTTTGAAATGTCTGTTAAGTTTACCAAAAAAACATTATTTCAATGCAAAAACTGTTCAAGGAGATGAATGATTTTACTCCTGTATCTGTCTCCTTGATTTGTGATTTCTTTTGTTGTTGTTGTTAGAAAAGGGGCTGTTGGAAAAGAGGAAAACTTTATGTCACGTAAGACATATCTGCTTTTGAGGAAAGTATGCTGTCTCTCTTACACTACATGAAGGATTGTCTTTGACATTATTTTCAATAAGGGATAGCTACAATTCCCCAAGGAGTTACTGAGCATACTGTACATGCTTCCAGAACATTACTAGAGCCTTTAAAAAAAAAAAAAAAAAAAAAAAAAAGGGGGGGGAAAAAGTTCCCAANNAAAAAAAAAAAAAGGAGGAGGCAAAAGTTTCACAAATCCTCTTCTAATGAAGTCAGAGACAAATGGAACAATGTTTTGTCCCTTCACGAGCCTTGAAAGAGCATTCCACAAAATAAATGGATCATTGGTGACATATGTCATTCCTTTTTCTTTGTGGTTTTAAATTTTTTTTTTTTTTTTTTTTTTTTTTTTTTTGCCTAATTGACATACTTTCACACATTTTGGATAGCACTTGCATAATAAATCCTGAGTATATTTTTTCTGTAACTGCTACCAGTGATTGTATTCTATATTCTAGAGGTCAGGCCTGCCATTTGTACAGAGCCAGACAGGCTGGAAGAATGGGCTGTCAGGACCTTGTGAAATTCATCAAGGTCAAAGATAAAGGCCTGTATTTGGGAAGAAATAATCATTTGCACCAGTGCAGGCTAGAGACTGACTGGCTGAGGAGCAGCTGAAGAGATCTGGGAATCTGGGTAGACAGCGAGCTGCACAGCTTGGTGGGTGATGAGAGACAGCACATCGTGGGAGGATAAGATTTCAGTGTGTACATTGAAACAAGGGAGATTATGTCTGGATATAAAGAAAGTCTTTTTTAATATTAAGAAAGTGACACAGTGAAAGAAATTCCCAGAGACACTCTATTCTCCCCATCCTTGGAGTTTTTCAGGGCCAAACTGAATAAAGCCTTGAATAGCATGGTCTGATCTCATAGTCGACCCTGCTATGAGCAGGAAGTTGGATTTGAGACTTCAGTAGTTTCTTCCAAGATGAGTTATCCTATGATTCTATTTTAAATATCAGTAAGTTCCTAGATTCTAATACATTGGATAATACACCCTTTGTTTTTACATTTGTTATCAACTTTCTTGTTCTGTTAGACAAAATATATTGCAATAAACAATACCATCACTTGTCTGTTGAGTGTCTAGCAGTTACTCAAGATAGGCAGTGATCAGTTCATGAGGCATCTTATGCTCTGTGGACAGTTTTGCAAAGCTTTGTGTGTTCTTACCTAGCAAGAAGAATAAAAGCAGTTGTTAAAAGTCTTTCTTTACCTTTTGCAATTTTAAGAACTTAGATATGTTTGAGTGTTCTTGAAGATGTATAGCTGAAGATTTGGTGCTTTTTTTTTATAGTCTTGTAAAGACTTAATTGATGCATTTCACACAGTGAAAAATGGAAGCAAGAAAGCATAACTTGCAAGTAACAATTTAAAATTAATATAATAAAATGGAAGATTGGTGTCTTCTGTAATCCAATATTTAAGCATAGATTTCAAATACAGAGAATTGTTTTCCACTCTTTGTGCACTTACCCTTTTCAGCACTTCTTCCTTTATTTTTGTCACTTCTCCTTTGCTCTCACATGCTTTTATTTCATATTTTGGTACAGAGATCAGATGAAAGGAATGGCCTCAGTGCCTGATGTAAATATGGGCCAAGAAATATTTTTCCAGTAGTCCAAAGTCTGTGGCTTCTCCTGAGCAGAACACATGATTTACTTTAATAATAAAATCTTTGCTTTAATAGCTTCAGTTCCAAAGAGTTTCAGAAGTAGGCTTGGACACATTTATTTTACAATTATAGAGAAAATTATAAGACAATTTCTTAATGCAAGTGACATTTCAAAATCATAGAATCACAGAACAGTTTGCAGTTGGAAGGGACCTTAAAGATCATTTGTTTCCAACTCTGCTGCCATGAGCAGGGACACCTTGCCCCTGACAAGGTTGCTCCAACCTGGCCCTGAACACTTGCAGGGATGTGGCATCCCCTTCTCCAAGCAACCCACATCTCTTCACCCTGACATAAAGAACTTAGTCCTCATATCCAATCTAAACTTACCTTCTTGAGGTTTAAAACCATTACCCCTTGTCTTATCAGTTCTAGAACTATCTACAATTTATTTCAGAAAATAATGTTTCTCTACTGAAATACAAGTTTTGTCCCTTCACTTTAGATTTGTAATGAAAGTGACTCCATTGTAGAAAAGGCACTGGATTTCTGACAGTGTAGCAAACAGTCACTGGAAGAGCATCTGAATTTCAGGCAATCTGTTTGAAAATTGTCTGGACTGATTTAGTATGTGTGCACAGGACTTTTCATTAAAAATAAAAGGTCACTGAAATTTTCGGTGTTATGATGTGAGTAATCTTTAAGACATCGACGTCTGTCCAGTTACTGATTTAGCAGGTTCTGCTTTCTGGGAATTTTCTTAAAGCTGAAATAATGATTAAGTTATCTTTCTGGGGGCTTTTTCCCCCTTGTTACACCTGTTCTTTTTGTTACACCTCTGTTCTTTTAGTTTGTGTATCTGTAGGTACACTAAGAGTTTTGCCTAACAGAGCCAGCAGTAATTTCTTACTCTTCAGGGTTTTGTAGCAGGCTTTTAGGTCCAAGAGTCTTTCTTTTTAAGCCAGACCTTCAAGCTCTGAAAATTATGTTTCCTTTTGGCATACTAAGTGTACTTAGTGGCAAAGAATCTTATAATGAAACAGAAACAGTTTCAATGGATTTGGTTTGTGGATTTCAGAGGAAGGACAGAGATTTTGACTGCACAGGTGAAATATTTTCCTATTTCCAAAATCATTTATTTATATTTCATTATTTCCATAGTATTAT
The DNA here is from genome assembly GCA_013399225.1 of Rhipidura dahli. Taxonomy (NCBI): domain Eukaryota; kingdom Metazoa; phylum Chordata; class Aves; order Passeriformes; family Rhipiduridae; genus Rhipidura; species Rhipidura dahli. The sequence goes on along the minus strand of VXAC01005428.1, from coordinate 125,733 downwards.
AAAAAAAACTGTTGTAAGAAAACTCGTTTAGTTAAGGAATGGTCTATTAATCTCCTAGAACTTCCAAATAGACATGCTGGTTGAGATACGTAATTTATCTCAATTCCTAATTAAATACTTCTGTTGAATAAAATACTCATATTGGCTCCTTTTGAATTACAATACTGTTTTAATGAAAGGTTGGTGTAAGGATGCTGAAGGACTGGAAAGCTCTGCTCCATTTACTCAAGCCTTTTACTATGGCAAGAGGCACGAAAAATGTCCAGCTAGAACGGATTTATGGAACAATTTCAAAAAGCCCAAGACTTGCCCATAAACTTTTGACTTTTAGTATCACCCTGCCCCAAGCCACAAGTATTGTAACTGTCAGGAAGAAACCAGAGAGTCCTCAAAGGAAGTATTTTGGTTCCCTGGAAGCTATTTCTTTATAGAAAACCCCAGAGGACCCAAGGGAGCAGGCCATATGTTATTTTACCGTATTTAATAATGTCACATGAGTGAAATATTTCTGCCAGATGCTGAGTGATATTATTTCAAAGCCATACCTGAGTAAAAAAATCTCAACTTTGTTTCCAAGAATTTAAAGTTACTGGGCCTACCAGTAAGCATAATGTCCTCTGGTGGAAAATGGAAAAAAAAAAAGAAAATGAAAAGCTATTCAGATCAGCAGTAATCCAGAGATAAAGTAGGCATTAAAGGAAATAAATGTCCCTTTTTGTTCTTCCTTGGACATTAGAGAAAGCTTGAGGTATAAGATTAATTCACTGTGTAATTTTTAGTGCTAGCGGTTTTTGATTGAATGGTTGGTTTTCCCTGTTTACAGAGCACCACAACCCCAAAAATTTCTACCACAGACTCGATTCATATTTCTCATGTAATTTCTTTGCTCTCACAGTTGAGTGTTGGAAAGATTCACTTTTCCTTGGAACAGAGTAAATCGGGGTTTGCCTTTTGTTAAAGTGTAGAGACTAGTATCCACATGACAAGGATGTTTATTTAAGGACTTAGCATAGTAGCTGAACTATTGAAAAATACTTCTGTGTTAGTAACCCACAATTTCCCACAATATGAGTTTTTTGTTAATGCTTCTGACATTTTGGTCTTAGTTCCAGCCTGAGCCCCACATTTATCCTTTCTCTCTGAGTTTTCAAAACTTTGTGTCCCTTTTCTACTCTTATTTTAATTGGGCCTCTGCTGTTTCTTCATGCTGTCAGTTCTGAAATGTACGCCCACCTTTATCTGATGCTGCTCTTTATAGATGTTTTCAGCCTTACCATCTGTGCCAGATAAGGCAGTGAACAATAACTAATTCCTCTTCCAGTGTAAGCTTTCTTACAAATATTATTTATGGGATCTTCAGACATATTATGGAAGGAAAAATAACACCTTGGCTTTCCCTTTCATATTTAATAATAGATTTCAGAAAGTGGTTCTCAGAATGAGTGTAAAATTTCCATTGAATTAATGAAAAGGAAATAGCACTTACTAAAAAGTAGTACTTCCAGTGAACAACAGGACATAAGGTCCTCTGAATCTTTACGAAGTAAATCTTCCATCAAAGTAAAATTTTTAAGCAGTGAAGGGTGTTGCATATTCTTATTCTTGTTATTACTAAAATAGGATAGTATTTTTTGCAGGTTACTAAGCTACTGTAAATCAACACATTTATCATCATTAAAGATATTGTGGTTTGCTTGGGCTTGCTACACTTAATTTAATTGAGGTAGAGCAGTTTTTACTTCAGAAACATTAATAACCTGAATAACTTTGCTCTTTAGCTAAACATTTTTCAGAACTCAGGAGCTGGAAGTGTCAGCATTTGTCTTTATACATGTAAAAATCCTCATAATCAAAGAGGGGAGAAAATCACTTGACAAACTATGTTTGGTATGTTTGGTGGTGATCTTGTAAAAACCAGGCTGTGAGTTGCCAAAGAGATAGAATTTTTTTTTTTCCTTAAGAGTCTGGTCCTGTGGGTCAAACTGGAAAGTGTTAATGGCACATTTTTGGAGGACTCCAGTACCACCATCTCTTTCTTGCCCTTGCTGTGCCAAGGAGCTGTCAGATTAGCCACTTCCATAAGCAGTAAAACTAATACATATCCCTGAAAATACACTACAAAGAATAGCAACACTCTTCTTGCAGACAGTGTGCATGGTGTGCTACATCAACAGTTTAAATACAGGTTCTGTAATAAATACAAAAAGTTGAATAAACTTTTGTAAAGATTTTTTTTCTATAATGCTGTCTGTAGATAGCAAAGTCATACCAAAATTCTAACTAAAAGCTTATGGCAAAGGACTTAAAAAATAGCTTTAGGTGCCTAAATTCATGTCTGACAGAACACAACAGTGCTGAGTCAGAAATTACTTCACCTCAGGGGAGGTGTTTGGCTTTGGTCCTGTAATTCCAAAGAAGGGTTTGTAAGTTTTCATTAAGAGTACTGGGGAAAAGGGGTGCCAGAAGATGGGGTTGCAAAGCTTGCCTTTGGCAGAGGCCAGCCCAAGAGGCTCCTTCCCCAGTGCCTGTTTCCATCACTGCTCCATGCAGGGCTGCATGGACTGCCTTGGGTTGCAGCATTGCTGGAGCACCAAGCACGCCCTGGAGGTGGGAGCTTCCTCAGCCAACTGTGCCACCAAAAACTCCCCTTGCTGAGTGGGTTACTGCCTCCACCTGGGAGCTGTGAAAGACAAAAAGCAGTCCAAGGTGAGCTGCTTCAGTTATGAGTCTGTAAATACTATTAAGGGTAGTATTAAATCCCACCATGTTACAAGCCTGAAGAGCTTGTGTTGGTCTGAGGGGAGAGGGACCTCTCACTCAGCTCGGGTGCTTTGGACGAGGGGTCTGGACATGAGTGGATAGGCCAGGTCTGAGGAAAATACATTGTCAGTGTTACCTTAGATACCAAGGAAAGCTTTTCAATCAAGCAGATACTGAAAGTTTAGGAGACTCTGGTAATCTCATTCGAATTTTGAATCTGTGTCTGATTGAAAAGAGAAAGTGTTCATAGGTGCTGCACAGTGGTAGCCTGAGTATTTGGTAAAGTGCCAGTAATGGGCTGCTCCTTGCTTCAAATATGCCCACAGAACCTGGGCAGCTGTGCTATCACTGTCTGCTCTGATTAGGAAATAGATGGTAAGTTCCCCTTTTTTGTCTAGAATTTTTTTATTGAGTATTTTACTGTGATTTGTTCTTCTTTTGTTCTGTGATGGAGAGTCCCAGGGGCATGGTCATTTTATAGACATTCAATGTGCCTTTCATCTGGGCTAGTAAACAAGATATTTCAGCTGCTTCTGGAGAAAAAAAGGGTGATATAAAGTGGAGAGTTGGGATTGGTCACAGAAAGCAGATGATTATTTTCTTTTTCAAATCCATAGTAGAGCATACATTATATATACAAAGATCATGTACAAAATGCACAAAACCAAAGAATACTCAAAAATATTTGTCAAGCAAATCTGTTTTGTAGAAGTGCTCTTCTTATTTTTTTTTATAAATTCAAATTTAATCCAGTATGATAATATTCCTATTAAAGCAGCCAGGCCTGTGCAAAAATGTTTGTTGTCGTCTGGGGATTTCCCTGCCTTGTGTAAAGCTGAACCATTCCTTCACTGTTTTTTTTCCTTCCTGTCACTTGATATGGAATTAAGTAGAAATTCATCTCTATTAGTTTCAAAATATGTTTCTTTTCACTTCCCTGAATTTTATTCTGATTGTATTCAATGATTTGATGTATATTTGTACAGGAATATGCCATGACTCAAAAACTGATATTTCTTCATGTGACTCATCCTCTTGTATAACATCTCTATTGATAGTTTCTGTGAATGCTTTTGCATTTTTCAGAGAATGCTTTGTGAGCTTAAATGCCAATGATTTCCCAAAAAATCACATCTCTGAACTTCATATATTCTTCATGAATTTATTGCTGATACTGATAGAAAAGAGACTGCAAAAATAACACGTTTAATGTTTTCAACAAAACTGTATGGCTTGGATCTGTGTAATTTTTCTTTAATGACAAAAACAACATGAATCGTAATAAAATATGACAATTGTTGTTATGGTCAAGATTCCAAAGTAAATTCCAAAGTAAAGTGTGAAAGCATCCACACTTTTTGTGGTCAGACTTATTTACAATTTTTCAAAATTAAATCAACAGTATTGAATTTTACTGACATGCTCTGATTTTTCCATTTTGCTCACACTCTGTGTTCAGAATTAATTTTTAAGAGATAGTGTTTTGTCCCAACACAAAATTTCTGAGCTGCTTTGTTGAAGGAAGTGAAAAAAAAAAAAAAATTTGAACTGATCCCAGAGAGCTTTTCAGTACCTTTGCTGTATGTATGTCTTGACACAGTGTGCCAACTGTGTAATAGATTTGATGGTCATAAATATTTGTTTTACTTGTCTGCACTGTAATCCCTAATTAATCTGTGACTGGATTTCTTCACAAATGCAACACAAAAGTGCTACAAAATATTGTCTCTCTTCTGAATGCGAGGTAAGCTGGTAAGAAAACAGAGCTCATTCAGTCATGTGCATCTCTGGAAGTCAAAAGTGGAAAAATTAGAAATAAATAAGGTGTTATCCTGTTAGACTGGTAAAGCTGTGCTCCTTTGTAACATGAATTAATGAACTATTTTTCCATAATATTGTATCAAGAGACCTTTCTTTACTTAGATAAGCAATTAGATAAGCACTTTAAGCTTCAGAATAATGAAGTTACCTGTCATGACCACAAATAGATGCATGTGGTTCTTTAAATATACATTACATCTCCTTAAGTCATTTCAATTTAGGTATGTCCCTGTTCTTAGGATTTATTGAAGACAAAGTACTATAGCATAGACCTTGCAGGTAAAATTCTAATGTCTGCATTAGATGAGATGGAATGACCACAAGTGGCACAACTGAAAAATTGAGCGTTCTGTGGGTGACTGTGGAGAGGTCAGTCTGGATTTCACTGACAGAGTGAGGTCATGAGATTTCCACAGCATGCCAGGATTTTTCTGCTGGTCTTTATCAGTACTGTAATTAGACATAAGCTTAGGTGTGCAAATCCTAGGTACTTTCACTGTGAACAATACTAAATTTGATTCACTTCTTTCTAACTGATATGAACACAAAACAGGTGAGTTTTTAATTTACTGCTACAGTGATGATCCATCAGCTGCTTTTTTTAAATTTTTTTTTTCCTACTAACTTTTGTGGAGCTTTCACTAAGCTTTCAGGGCATTTAAGGGTTTTTTTTTTTTGGTTTGTTTTATTTCTTTTAAAGACTTTTTTCATTTATAATTTTTTTTGTTCTCTTGGGGTTATTTGGGGTTTGGTTTTTTTGTTTGTTTGTTTTTAGCTTTTACAGCCCTTCACGTAACACCTTAAGTGTTAGCTCTACTCTATTTAATTGTAATGACAAACAATAGAAAGTTAATTAACAAAAAAAATCCACCGCAGGGCAAGTTAGTAGAATGGTAAAGAAGCCATGATTTACACTATTTGCACAACTTTCTTTATAAAGCAATTGCTCTTCATTATTATAATGCCAGGAGAGCAAATAGAAAAAAAAAAAGTGTTGCATTAGCAAACAATTAATGAGCATTTGTAGCTGAATGGAACCCACTTTTATGTATTATTTCATTAAAAGTTTACAAGATCCATGAAACCAGAGAATAAATAAAGGTAATGATTTCAAGGTAATGGTCTCCTAGGGGCATGAATATTGAACAAATATGTTAGGCTTGTCTACCCACTTAAGCCTTAAAACCAGGGGCTTTTTATACCTTAATTTTTCTAGTCTTTCAGTGAAAGGTCAAAGTGTGGTGTTAGATAAAGGAGAAACAGGCACAGGTATTTCAAATTTATCATTAGTGCTGTATTCTTTATTGAGGCTTAACAAGAGCTCCCTTCTGTTAAATCCCACACAACTTAAATCCTTTTTTCCATTGTGAAGGATAGCTCTTTGTGCCCTTGAAGAAAGTGGCAAGTCTTTTGTAGGGGTTGACAGCTTCTGAAAGAGTGATCAGCATTTTCCTGGCTGTATATCAAACTACACTTTTTATTTGGCAGTTTTCCATCAGGGCTGCACCTCCAGTCTTGGTGCTTGCATGCACACTTAGGTGACAGGAAGGCTTTTCATCCTTTTCATCATTGTTTCACATACTTTGCATTCCTAGGCAGACCTAGTTAGCAGCTTCTTCATTTCAGTTGCCAGAAAGGTTTGATAATTTTGATAGCTCCAACACTGCTTTTTTTTGGTTCCTTTCATCGGGAAAAAGTCATGTAATTAATGGGTACAGAGACTGTCTGCAAGGACATCTGGAGCTTGTGTAAAGAAATGTTCATATAAGAATATTGGGAATTCCAGGGTGTTCCTCGAATTCAACAGTCTATATATGTACAGAAGCAGACACTGATGCTCATTTTCTTGTTGTGTCCTTTTATTCCTGGTTGCCTGCCTGTATCCATCTGTTAGATCTTGTGTCATATTTAGATTCTAAAAGTTTTGGGAACACAACTGCCTCAGTCGTGTGTTGCTGTGGGCTCTAGTACAGAGGGGTGCTTGTTCTTGGCTGAACTTCTTAGAAACAAGAACTATGAGAAAATGATTGTCAAGTTTCTAGTCAACCTCTGAAAATTCCATTATGGCTACTGCTTTACCATTCCCATTTTTAGTACATTCAACATGATCTAAGATTTTTTTTTTTTTAATAGACTATAAGCTGTCCCTTTCTTTATCACTTGTATCAAAGTTTCACTAGAATTTGATAAAAATTGTTTTAGTCACTGTGAATGTGGTCAGAACAAGGGTTCAGGTGGAATACTCTGAACATATGACTGTTATTTGTGACTTTACCACCCTTAGATATCTTACACATCTGTGAAATGAACACATACACTGTTACTGTATTATTGAACAATGGGTTGCTGCTCAAGCACATTCTAGGCTAAGCAATCATCTGAAAGGAAATTTGAACAAGGGTTATGGAAGATCTGGACAATCCTTTGAATACTCAAAATGGAAATGCCAGTGCTGATTGAAGGTTAATTCAAATCTAAACAAATTTTCTCGGTTAATTAAATTGAGCTGGAGGCTTTGTGTGGATTTTTTTATCAAGACAGATCCTTCTGAAGAAGATTTAATAAATTAAAAACATAAAAGGAAACTAACAGGAAGGTGATGAACTTCCCTAAACCACAAAGATTGCCTTTAATATTATTTTGAATTGTGGGAATCACCTTCTACATACTGATTCATTCTATATGATCTGTTTGCACTTTATTTTTAGTTTAGTAGTTGGATGAATTTGAATGGGCAGCTCTTTCCCAGCTCTCTGATACATCTAGATTTGTATCCAAAGAAAATAAAAGCAAATTGTTTATGTTTTTATGAAAAAGAAAAATAGTTATTGAGAGGAGCTGTAGACAAATGCTGTTCATCATGCGTTAGAATTTTACCAAAATATAGCTTTAATTTTACAGAGTTTAAGAAATTTTTTCTTGTGTTTAGGCAGAGAGACTGAGTTCCTTGTGGAGAGGCAGTATTCCTTTGCAAACTTGTCTATCTGATTACTTTTCCCTACTGGAAATGTGACTAGCTTGTTACCTGGAAAAGAGTAATGGAATTGGAAAGGCATGAACATATTAAAGTATCTTTGTTTTATCTGAAATTGAAACCCCCTGGTATTTCCTGATGAAGCATATGAAAGTATAAAGTAAATTTAAACAGAGACCAACTTGGACAAGTATCAGACATGCATCATTGGTGGTTCTGCTTAATGAGGAATGTCAGTTCTTTCTTCTCTTTCTTTTATCCAATTCATTGGGGCAAACCACAGATCTTTGCAGTAATTTCTAACCCCAAAGACTGTCGGTTCAAACAGCACTTCTACAGGCACAGTGGCAATCTATTGCACTTCTTTAGAGAGTTCATTTTTTGTGTCAGTTATAGCATCATAATGTGCACTGTATTATTGTTCTACTTAGTGAATTGCTGATGTGTATAATGATGCACCTGTTAGTTAAGAAATCCCTCAGAAGCCAAACGGTGCTATTAAATTGACATACACAGAGCCAGAACTGTCAGGATGTTTCCTCTGCATTATGCAATATTTTCTGCTTTATGGCCATTAAAGGCAATAATAAAACAGCTGTCTCTGAGTGTATGTTGTCAAATATCAGTGAAAAGCACTGCAATGATGATGGCAATGTGATGCACAGTGCAATAGCTAAGGATGGGTCACTGTTTTTATTATCAACCCTGGTTTTTTTCTGTGTGTATATATCTTTGCCCTAGGCAGGAACTTTCCAGTCAGCAGATAAGTCCTGGAGCAATGACCAACTTTTGCACTAGCAAAATTTTCAATAAATATAACAATGTAACTAGATTTATTTTTTGGAAATAAAGTTTAATGACAAACTGCCAATGAATTCTGCAGCTTTGTGCATCTACCACTGGTGCTGACAAATGTTTTGACATCTTTGTCTCTCTGATTGTTCAGCTGGACTGCCTATATTACCATGGAGAAAAGGTGAAGAGAATAGAAAGACATTCAGTGTATCTTGAGTCACAACATCATAAAGAAATTATTTAATACATATTTTTCCAAGAACACTTGAACACTAAGGAGCCTTGGAGCCTTTGCCCCAACTCCTGCATATTTCTTGGCCACCTAAGTTTGGGATGAGGCTGCCTGCCATTCTAAGGAAGATATCAGGATCTCTGCCAGCTTTCTGGCTCTGTTTGGAAGCTTTTCCACTGATAGGGCAGGAGGAATAAATGATCTCCTGAGATCTGTTCACTGCAGGGGTCCCAGTATATTGGAGGGTGTGCTTCAAGCACCAGAGGTGTGAAAGCCTGGTCGCCACAGATGGCCCAGGAACACTCCTATGGAAAAGAAATGTCAGTAGGAAATATCATGACCTTGAATGCCATTCTCTGGAGCTATGTGGTGTTTATCACCAGAGTAATCTGAGGATTGCAAATATTTTTTTAAGATAACCCAAAGAGATAGGAATATATTATTTCTTTACATGAGTACTGGTAGTAATATTTTTGCAGTGTAGCAAACACATAAAAAAAACTACTGCCCTTCAGAAATGTTTTAGTATTTTCTCCTGCCATTACAGATATGTCATACAGATACAGAGTGTATTACAAAAGATTGATGGAAACCAATTATTCCAAGTTCCACTTCAGGGCTCTAGAACAGGACCATGCTTCTCTCTTTAGATCATGTGTCAGCATCCTGATTGGTTTAATGATCACTTCTTACGATAAAGAACAGGTTATAACTGGAATAAGAGCAGAGAGCAGAGATGAATAAAGTATTAAATATTTTTTGACATAAATATGACTTCAACTTGTTTTAAAATAACAAACCAGAGAGGGAAAAAACTGAACTAGATTGTCATGAAAGCCCATGGGAGAGATTTTCTAGCTAAACAAAACCAAGATCTATTACCATAACTGTTTCATCTGGCTTCCGACAGAAAAATAAAGTTTTTGAAATACACAAGAGCCTGCATATAATTTCATTTGCTCCTTGATTCGGGCAGAGGTATCTCTTGTAATCAGATCATAACATAGATATAGTAACAAACATGGCTAATTCACCTGACTGACAGTATCTGTGATGAGCTAATCCATGACACTTAATCCCAATTATATTTTAATATTTACAAGGAAAAGAGGGTAAGAGCACAACATGAGTTACATTATGCATCAGAAAACATGGTGATAGAGGGAGATGAGCTGTGTTGTGATTTGTGAAGTTGGCTGAGATGATTAGTGGAGCTGAAAAGTCACCATGAGTAACTCCTCTCTTGAAATATATGTCACATCTCAGCTGTATAAAACACAGTTCAAAATTAGATTTAAGGGTTCAGGGCAAATATTAGAAAGATACAATTTCAGTGATTGCATTGAACATACTGTAAAATAAGGAAAGGGTGCTTAACTTCCAGGGAAAAGAAATTCGGTGTAAATTACTTCAGTTCAACTATACTTTGCATAATGAAACAGCCAGTTATATATTATGCTGAATCCTCTCCTTACTTTCATTTCCAAAATAGGTTAGGCACTCTATGGAAATGTGAGTTAACAATTGTTTAAATATTGGTGTTGGCCCCTAAATGAGTTGTCAGTGGTGAATATCATGATTAATGGTTAGAAAAGTTTGTATCAGGAATTTTTTTGTTAGAACATATATATTAGACTGTCTTTTCTGATTTCCTCAATTTTGAAGCTATAGATTTCTGAAAACTTCAAGTAGATAATCTAATATTTTCCAGCTCTATTCTCTGCCTGAAGGGGAGTGGATAAAATTAATTAGTAAGAGGATATTGCTAGCAACAAAAAACGCCAAACCTAAAGCCTTCTTATAAACATTTACCCAAGGATTTATTGACAGAAGATGATGGTATTTGAGAACTAGTCGTGAACATCATGAACTCAAGAAAATCCTAAAAGCAGAATAAGATGCAAGGAGATACTGTTTGAAGCAGTCAGTGATTCAAGGGATGATGCCTTGAGCAGAGACAGCTGGGCATTTGCACAAGTCAAGTGTCACCATGAGAAGTAGGAAATTTGCTTGGTCTTCTCTGACCCAGGTTCTGTATTTCTGCAGTAAATTAAAACTTCTCCTTTGAGTGCATGTTTTGCAATATTTGATGCAGAGGCTGCCATTCTTCAATGGCAGAGAATTCCTCTTCTATTTTTGCTTTCATTCCAACACTTGTAAATGGATAAAGTTGCTGAATGCACCCTCCTCACTGTCAACCTTTAATTAAGTGTGAAAACGTCATCTTACAGAGTGGTTTTTCTTTGCCCTCAGAGGCTTGCTTCCTTTCACTTTGAAGTACCTCTAGCAAGACATGTCCCTTTCAATAGCTTCTCTTCTCATCTGACTCTCTCAAAATGCTTGGCAACATAATTTTTTTATCTTCACAGCGTGATATTGCCTTTATATTCCTTTTCAGCCTACAGTGAAATATTTTGTATTCAACAAACAGTCTTCTGTATTTGTAGATACTGTTCAGTTCCACTTACTGTGTTCACACAGAATTAAACTCTTGCTTGGAACTGCAATTAATAGCTTATGATTTCTAGGAATAAAAAGAGGGAAAATAAATAAAGTAGTGAGTGACTTAGCTAGTTTATAAAACTTGTTAAGCTACATTCATCACATACCATAACAACAGGACAGCAACAACTGAGCTGATGCTAGAAATGTGGAGAAAAGCAAACCTGGACTTCCTTTCAGCCCTGCAATGTAGACCTGGCTTCAGAGGCTGGGATGACACCTAGTCCATCTTGCAGCCTACCTAAGTTCACAACCTAAAAGCTATAAGGACAATAAATATTTACATCCAGAAGCTCTATTACCCTCTCCATTTAGGGTGTAATATAAGCATGGCAAAATATAGACAGCGGAAAGATCTAAATTAGTGAACATTTCCACTGTGCCTGGTAAATGTTATCACAGCTCCATTAAATAGTGTAAAAGGACAGTTTTTTATGGCAAGAAATTCTGTTACAGCTTAGGGAGGTGCTGCCCATGGTGCACATTTGGTATTTGCAGCTGTAACAGAATTAGACACACTTTGGCAGCCTGTGGGCTGCTCCTAAAAGGAAACTTTCCAAGATGAAACTATCCTGCTGGTTACTGAGGAATCAGGATGCTTCTTATCAGTGGAGGCAAGATGAATTGAATCTTTGCACCTGTGTAAGAAACAGTGCTGAAGTCTGAAAAGAGTGTAGAAAAATGGACCGCAAAATGAGTTTTGCTGCTCCACCTGTGGTCATTTGGCACCCTCTGAAATGAGTTTTCTGAGCATGTGAGACATATACATTCTAACTAAATCAGGTAGGAGAAATGGTGAAATGAAGAGAATATCAGCTTATTAGGGGAATAACATGTCATTGCAAAGAATATATAAACCACAAAATTACTGAGGCTGTTAATCCATGCCAAGACTACATTTTCTTGACTACTGCAAAGAATCATAACTCATTTTAAAAATGCCTTTTACCATTTACCACAGTAACAATTTTTTTCATTCTTTCTGGTCTTGCATGTGTTTCATACTTGTTCTTGAGTTAGAAATGTGTGCATATACCTCTAGAGGGACAGAACAGTGACAGAGTTGTGATTCTTGACTTTGATTTATGATGGTGATTTGCAAATATTATTTTTTATGCAATACAATTTGGGAACCTAGTGGTTAATAAGAGAAAATATTTCGATTAACTGTTCTTAGGAATATAATCATGGTGTGAGAGTTATAATGTGGAGTCCAAAGACTTATCTCAGATTATGCAGAGAGTCAATCTGTTAGGGTGAGAGCTTTTCAAAGCTATCACTATAGATGAGATTATAACATGTTGGAGTTAAGTGAATCGTATGGTATTTAATTTAAAATCTGAAGTGCCACTTTATTTTTATTTTATGTAAACTTTACTGGGATTTCAGTTGGTCTTGTAGAAAGGTTTTGTAACTCCATATTATTAATTTTACATTAGCTTTATAAAAGCATAAAACAAGGGCTAGCTGAATCACAGTTTTCTAGAGAATTACCAATTTACTGGTTTATTGCTGCTAGATGAAGTAGGTAATGGGTGTTGATACAGACATAGCCCTGTTGATTTCCAGTCTTTTCTAAAGAGAAGTGAGTGCTTCATTTGATTGATACTATTCGATAATACTATTACAAGAAATCAGAATTATGAATAGAAAATAGACCTGTTGCTTTAGTATCTAGGCAGGTAGAGTGCTCATTAAGAGAAGAGTTAAAACCAGGTATCAGGTCAAAAGCACGGTGTTCGCTGTGGTTCAGCTGTTTGATGCCGGGGAAGATGATTTCATTTCTGGGCATTGCTCCACCATTGTGGAAAGGCCTTGTGGCTTGCATCAGGCAGATGAGACAATCTGGGCTCCTTCCTCAAACAGCTGTGAGGAATCTTGCTTCAAGTCCAGCCTGAGCCAGGCTCATGGTAGCTCTGACAAAAACAAATGGAACAAACTGACAGTTTCTTCCATTACCAGCTGAGTATCATTTTAGATCTCTCAAGTGTTATAAACAAGAAAACCAAAGGCTGGAGGGTAAACTCTATTCAAAAGAGTTGAAATGATAGATGCAGCCAAAAGCAGAATGAGGAACTGAATGCATGAGTTGTTCTATCCGGTTTCTATGCTGATTTTATGTTTGATCTGCCTTTTCCTGCTTTGAACTTCCAAAGCAGTTTATTTCTTTCTTTCTGTTTTAAATGTTGTCACATCTTTGTCTTTTCCAATTGCAGATCAAAAACCTGAATTGTGACTGGGAGATGATAGACTTATCTCAAGTTCCTATCAACCACCAGAAGCTTAGTCTTAACAATACTTTTTAAAGCAAGATTGAAATGCAAATTTCATTTCTTACATAGAAACCTTCTTTGTCATTTAAAAATGATGTTAGGCAGGAAAATTCCCATAAAACTGCCTTGTTAACCTTCTATAAGTAATGGTGTTGGGAAATTAGTCACAGACCTTTGTGAACAGTTCTCTAACTGGTGCTCAGTTGTGTAGCCCTTTGAAAGCTAGAGTTGGAAAGACCTGATAGACTCATTTCTTAAGTGCTTTCCTGAATTAAGTGACTCCCTCTTATTGCTGATAGCAAAATACAGGTGCCAAATAAGAAAGGTTTCTTCTGAAGAAATCATTCGGTGAAAAGGGTGTCAATGGTTCATCCACAATAAAAAATAGTTACCCTGGAGGCAGCTCCAGAGTTACGAGTTAAGACCTGCATTTGCTTTATACAGTGAAACAAACAATGTGAGCAAGATGTAATAGAGAAGTGTGTTAGGCTTCCAGAAAACGAGATAATGAAAAGAAGACATGTCCATTATCAACAAAGGTCGACAAGCAGAACGGTGTGCAGCATCCTTATGCTCCAAATACTGAGCTCCAGAGGGTCTAATGTTACATCTTGCTGCATGAGATCTGCAAAATGTTGCTGTTCTATTTGACTTAAGTATTTCTGAACAGAGATAGTATGGGATGTTCCAAGAGGTGTTTGATGAAACTGAGCCCAGGTTCTGATCCTGGTTGTGCCTTGGCGTTATTTTTTTTTGTGTGGCCAGCTGTCTTATGCATGGAAGTTTGGCCATTAAACAGAAATAGACTAGGAAAAAAGGAGAAAGGCTCAAATATCTCCGTGTGTCATTGTGATGTGGTGTATTAACTCATGTTTGATTCTGGGGACTACGAATTAGATGTGAGTGTGAGTCAGCTAGATGTTGTCAAGATGTAGCGTGGAAGTCAAGAAAAACTAGGAATTAGGAAATTGTATCAGAAAGAAGAATAGGAGTCTGAGATCCTTTTTTTTTTTTTTTGTGATTATATAAATCACAGGCCTGAGATAGTTATTATGTACTCTGATAAGCACTGAAATCTGGAGAGTCTAAACTTTTCCCCTTGGTGTTCATGTTGAAGTGCTACCTAAACATGCAGCTCCATATCTGGGTTTTTAGACTAGATATACAGATTTTTAAGGCAGATAAGTTAGGTTCTGATTATTAAACTACTGATGAGCCAAAAGTTCCAGAGCTTGAATTTCATTCAGGCAGTACTTAAAAACACATTTAACAAATATAGTAAAGATATAGCTAATTATTTTTGCAAGAAAAATATGACAAAATATTGAGCTGAACATGCAAGACTAAACCTTGCAAGTTAAAGTACTGACCAAACACACTTATAGCTACTTTGATAATGGTTTGCTTATCATGCTGTAAAGACAGTGACTAGTTGACCTCAAGGCTTGTGTTTTCCTGGCCATTATGTTTGCTTCCAAAATCACTTAGGCCTTTATTATAAGCTATTTTCAGGCTGTTTATCAAATGCAAAGTGAAAATTTTAATCAACATGTGGGTAATTTTTAATTCTTCCCACTTCATAATGAAAGGAGTGTTTTTCAAGAAGGAAATTTACTTGGAACAAGTTGACAAATACCCTAGTTTAAACCCTTTCAGCATCTAGAATTACACACTCAGCAGGTGAATTTATAGACCTCTAAATTACATGAAGAGTTGATCCATAAATATTGTATATAAAATATACCCTAGCAATTTATATGTCTAGAATGGACTTTAATATATTACTTAGTTTAGCAAAAATGAATCTTTTAAAATGCTGGATCACCCTTGCCAAATTTCCATTTTTTTCCAATATATACTACTTCAAAATTGATTATAAAGGCATCTTATTTTTGTGGCTCCTAAGTACAGACATGACTTCCATAAGTTAAAAATCCCCAACAGGGAAAATGGCTCTGTCTTTGAAAACAAATTTCATTATAATTATTTTCAGTGGGAACCCAATTCAAAAGTCTGTAACACCAACTGGAAAGAATTTTGGCCAGAATGGATTTTGCAGTGGAGTGCCAAAGCCTGTTCTTGTGAAGTTGCTCTGAAGGGCTGTCTGATGCTTTCAATACAGATACAAAACCCTTGTAGGTCTAAGGCTTGGACTTCAGGAGCCTAAGGCACCTCCTTGTCTCCTAGTGGGGTCATGTAATGGGGAAAATTTGGCTTCTCCCAACATATGCATCATGGACATGTCCCAGTCAAAGGTCATGTCACACACACAATTTCACAAGTAGGGACAATTCTTTCCCATAGATTCAGTAGCCTGGAAGCCATTCTTTGGCTGTTGATTCTGTCCCAAAGAGGCAAGAGTTGGAAAAGAGCCAGTGATGTGGAAAATACAGCTTCCAGCACTATTTAAGGGACATGGAAATGCTGAGAAAGAAAAAGGAGTAAAAAGAAACTTAAGGGAAATCTTTCCCTTACTGCAGAGCCTAGTAAATCTGTGCAGGACATACCTGCCTATGTAGATACTTATATACAACTATATATCTCGTTATCTCGTTAAATATCTCTTCAATACACAATTATTAACAGCTGTCTTTACAATTGCAAGTGTATACTGAGTACTCACTGCATTTTGTTCCATTCCAGAGACCATTTTCTTCTTGCTGACTGCCAGCTTCAGGACTCCAATTGCTTTATAGCAGTTGCACACCACTTTTACTACACCGACAAAAGTGAAGTTTTTATAATTTCCTCTTAGCAGGGTCAGGTTCAGACATGCCTGTATGAAAGGTTAGAGGTATGCCTGTATTAAGTGGGAAAGCTTGCTCTTCCTTGTGCTAATAGCCAATATATTATTCTGTAATAAATGGAAAATTATTCCTATTGTTAACCTTACATATGAAAAAACTCATAAACTAGAAAATAAATGTTAGACTAGCTTAAACAAGAGAACAAATGTCAGTTCTGGTACTTTTTTTTTTAAGAGAAAAGGTCAAGAGCGATTTCTGAGGTCTTATAATGCATGTGAATTACATTTTTAATGTGTTACTGAATGTTCTATGTTAAATTTTTTTTCTTAAAAATTATGTCTGAAGGGTTCTGCTGAAGTGGCACTACTGTAGTGCCACTGCATTGTAATTTCCAATACAGTTGGAAATTTCTGTATTTTGCAGGGAAATTTGCATGACTTATTAAATTTACCTGTTCTTTTGCACTTTTCTACCCAGTTCTTTCTAAAGTTATAGGATGGGGTAAGAAACGAGTAATTGGCAGATCTCTTTATCAACAATATTTTGTATGGAATGGATGAGAATTAAAATACTTGATGAAATAAATCTGGGCAGTGGCACTGTTAGAGAGGGGGTCCACACATCAGATCAGGTTATAGATCTGCTGTATATATCTGCAGATGACTGATATTTGGAGAACTTAGTGAAGACAAGAAATTCTGGAAGGATAAAAGCAGAAATGGGGAAAAGGAGGGTATTGTAGTGCTAAAATGTGTAGAAACAGGTCAGCTGGGGACTGTGGAGACAACAAATGTTTTTCCTTGTACGCAGAGGTTTTTATTTCTAAAACTTGGTAAAAACAAACAAAAAAAAAAGACATAGTAGAACACCAAATTCAAGCTTTCTTTAAGTGATTTGTGTATTTTCTGCTAAAATTTTATTTTAAAAGTATATTCAGAGACTTGTCAAAGCCTTTTTCTAGCCTATCAGTTGTGATACCGTGAACCAGAAGGTCATACACATGAGAAGAGACCTGCCTCCCACTCATGCTGTGTCCCACAGTGCCGGTGGTCCAGTGCCAGGGTTTCCTGGAAGCAGCCTAGTTAGTGGATCTGTCTTGTTCTGCTCCAGTAATACATCTCAAGATTAAAGATAAAACTGTAAGCGTTGACAAACGTAGAGTTTTATCTCTCTGCTGCTTTGTGCAATTTGATAAAGAAACTTGGCAAGTCACTCCTCATTCTTCTTAGCTTGGCTTGCTGACTCTTATCTGTGTCAGGCAACCACAGCAGTACTTAGTCTCTGGAAGTGGAAAGGGTTGGATATGGATTATTTTAATAGTTATTTGCTTGTTTTGTTTTTATGCAAATCTTTTATTCTCACTAGCACTTAAAAAACCTAGAAAATATTTATTCCTGCCTTGGGGTTCACTGGTTATATTTGATCATATCTACACAAGGTATGTGTGATAACTTTAGCAACTTTTAAAATGTACTTCAGTGAAGTAATATTTTTACCTTGTTTAGGTTTTGCTGCTAGCAGCAAGTTAGATCAGAGTTGCTACTGCCAAGGAGCCAGCTATTGAGTGAATTTTTCATTTCCACATAATCTTATTCACGGTTTGTCTGCTCAAGTAAACATGGCTATTTTTGCTCTCAGGCAACAGAAAACATTCATAAGGTCAAATCTAGTGTAAACAAAAACCTGTGTCCTGAAGCACAGAGAAAACACACAACATTTTTTCAACATATTTTGAATTCTGTTTTTTTTCTCACAGCTTTGTGTGGTCTGTATAGGAAAGCCTCATACTGCTGTTGATATTCCTGCTGTCAAGTGCAGTTTTAAGCTCCTTTTCCTCACAGGGCTTGCTATTTAGGAGAAAAGCTTGGTGCAATGGAGTTCAATAGCTGCCCTTTCCTTTAGACAATTGAGCTTTCTCTCTTGACAAGTTTGCTGGGAACTCTTTGACCTCATCTATCACATTCCCTGTTGCACAAATAACACTGAGTTGTGACTATCACACATAACACAGTGGCTGACTTCACCAGTTGCTGAGGTTTCCATTACGCCTTTGAAGCAAAACCAAAAAGCACCATTACTTGGAATCCTGTATATTACAAATTTGATTTTCAGCTGTAAAGGCTGGCACAGCTTTGCTAAGGCCGATGCCAGGTTACAGCAATTTGGATGCTTAACCTATAGGGGAAGAAAAGAATTTAGAGCTTTACAATCCATCTTAAAAATTAAAATATAATTAAGGATAACATAATATAATCTAGTTTGTCTTAGAGAAGTACTCCGACAGGATTTAAATTCATAAAATGCTCTGAGTTTTTCCTTCTTTTTCTGCATTTGAGCCATAGCACATCTGTAGTGTTCATACTGTTGAACAGATAGAATGACTTGCAAGAGATCTAATTTGAATTTGAGCCATACTTTGGGGAAGGATTGTTTTTTACTGATCTGCACCAATTGAATCTTCATTTTGAATGCAATTATATTTCCAGATGGAAAATATTTTAGTGTTGTAGCTAAAATATTGTAGCTTTTCAGCTGCTCTTGAACTAAGTAAGTGTTATTGAGGTTATATAACCTAGCAGGCTTTGTATTCTAGTGAAGATTAGAGAGTGGAATTTCTATTTTCCTCCAGAATTCCACAGAAAAGGAACCCTGAAATAGCTCTTAGCCTTGTAAGATGGGCAGTAGTCTGATGTGCAAGAAACTGCTCTCCTAATACTTAGGTGCACATCCTAATGACCTCCTTTCAACAGTGCAAAGCATCTAAAGGGCTTTGAGCCAGAAGGCAGGAGTCTTTGTTTGTAGATTGCCCAAATTCTGCCTTAGGGTCCCAGCAGTATCTAATCAAATCTCTAATTCTGCAGCTTTATAGCAACATTCCAATCCCATAGTGAATGCATGAGTTTCAGTCTGACCCTCTTCATCCCAAAACTGACATCTTTCTATATCCCTGTTCTATTTCACAACTTCTGCAAAGTGTTTCTTCCCAGGGATGCATATGTGTGTATATGTCTTGTGTGTGTATCAGTATCACTGTAATGATCATCTGATTTCCTCATAAATTAGAGCATCAAAGAATAATACAGCTGTAAGAAGATTAATAGGACAACTAGCGCTAAGCTTCCTCCTGTATGAGATGAAAGAAAGTTGATGTGTATACTTTGGAGGGTGCATTGAACCTGGAAAAATGCTGTGCTACCACTGGCTTATGTGTGATGGATGTTAACACAGGTAAGGATGAAACCTTGGATAACCATGGAGTCCAGTTGCTGTCACTGGCAACATCGGAGGCACCTGGAGTAAGGAATTCATTTAATGTGCTCTTCTAGTGTAAAAGTAACAGGAAAAATAAGTGAATTGGAGCATATTCCAGACACAGCTCTTTAGAAACTCTGTCCTGCTACATTCAGGAACTGCTGTTGCCCAGATATGTCACTAGACAGTGAAGCTTCACAGAGCTGTGTTGCTTCCTGCTGAAAGCAAGACAAAAATGAACAGACAGAGATAGAGAGGAGATGAGAGACACTGTCAGAGACAACAGCTAGAGCTCTTTGTTCAGTTACTTGCCTGCTATGATGGTTGTCTAAGAGACATGGCAAACTCCTAATTTACAGTCTCCTTTTCGCTTGCAACACCTTTAAAGTTGGCCTGCAATGAGTTGCTAGAGAGCACAGAAAGGAAAATAAATAATTGCCTGTAGAAAACTGGTACTGTGCAGAATTAATGAAGACCATTCTGACCACAGATAGTGAAAACTATTCTAATTGAAGGAAGAAATAAAACTATTCATGTCATTTGGAAAGATTGGGATCTAGAATAACAGTGATAATGAAGAGGCTGAACACACCACCAACTAAAAAGGTGGGGGGTAGCTAGAGGCTGAAAATACTAATGGCTGAAAAGGTAAGGGATAACCTCCCATAAGCTGAATTCCTTATGATATTTTTAATGTTCTGATCTAGTTCCCAGTAATCACTGGGATTATTGGTGTATGATTCCTGCAAATCTTAAGACAATATGTCTGTTAAGAATTTAGTCCCTTTTGCAGAGCTTTTATTTAAGCTTGTAAACTGCTTTGAAAACCAGGGCATTGTTCACAATGCAAGAGGAAATAAAGATGAAAGAAAAGACCTACAGGCAAAATGGGATGGAAACAGCAGAAAGCTGATGATGAAAGTTCAGACTGCATCTCATTGGAGAGGTTCAGATGGGTTATTTCCAAAGGTTCTCTCTTCAAAGAAGCAGGTTGTGGTAATTTGCTTACAGTCTGCCACTGGCTGTGATGGCATTCAGGTACTGCAGTCCCACAGTTTGCAAATTTCAAGTGAACTTAAATAGGGCAGGCCAGCAAAGAGGTGAAGAATAGCTTTGTCAGAAGGCAAACTGTGTTATTTAGTTCATCATTGTAATTAACCTCATTGTTTCAGTGCTAGGCAACTGTCTCAACCAAGCATATGGGAGCTGTCCTTCAGCCAGATACTATATGAACAAGGGTATTCTGAAGACATGTCATATGCAATTATGCAATATTTTAGAACTGATTTAAGGTTTTGGACATTTAGATGCTTTGGAAACCACTAGAAGTGTTCCTGTGTTTTTAATAAGACCTAGAAATAAATGAAAGGTTTTCACGTTTGTTCACTGATGTTCAAAGTGTCAAAGCAAGTGGGCTGATATTCGGAGGTTGACTCTCTGTCATTTGATGGGTTTGATCAATTGTTCTGCTGCTTTGAATTACTTTTGTCTTTCTGATAACGAGCAGCTGTCTCATAACTGTCACTCACTTCTAGGGGCGTCATCCACATTTGCATATAGGTTTCCAATGTTTGTCTTATGTCTGAGATTTGGACACCTTTTATCTCGGGAATGAAATATCCATTAAACTTTGAAAACAAACTCCAACCCTTCCAGACTGAGACTGACATTTCTGCACATTTATGACCTTAGACAGTAGGTGAAATAAAATTCCTACTGGACTTTTTTCTGTTTTTCTCCCTATTTCTCCTTGTTTCAAGTGTTGAGAGGTTCCATATTGCTTATTTATTTTTTAATAGAAACTCTTACCGTGCACTTTTCCGTGATTTGCAGCACTCTGCTTCTCAGGCTTAGCCACCAAAGGCTTGAGCCATCTAAAATGATCTGATTTTGTGATTGCCTGGACTATTTATTTACTTGAGTAGTAGTTCTCACCCTTTGCTTTCAGTTTTATAAGTGGTTAGATATGTACAGAGAAGGGAACAAAATGAGGTCTGAGACTTGCAGTAAAAAGAAGGCAAGCCAAGAATATGGGTCTGTGTTTATTAGAAGAGTCTTTTCCTACATATATGTAACTTTTATTTTAAACTAACTCTTGAGAGAGGAATGTTTTTTCTCTGATTTTTGAATGTTTAATTACAGAAACCCTGGGATTTGGACAACTGTGTTCTCATCAGGATCTTGGCTTTGCTGTGTATTACTGACATTTTTATTAAACCCTACTACATCAGTATTTCATTTTTTGGCAAAGCAGCAGGCAGAATATTTGAACATCTGCCCATCAGCCATGGAATCACACCTCATTTATTGAGAGAACTTGCCCCATTAATTTGGGCTTGTCCTTTTATGCACTGTGCTGGGACTTGATTTAAGTCTTCTATTTATCAAAATTTGCACCACTGAATGATTTTACAGTGCAGCTTTCACTAACCTGTTTTTATAAATGTCACTATGCTAGGAAATTCATTCATTGCCTTGACTTGGAAAATTAGTTTTGAACACCAGGTGCATATAATGGGTACTGAACTGAGTACTGTTATGCAACTTTATTGATTAACTACTATTGTCACTGAGCCACTACAAGTACAAAAGTGGTGTTGAGTATGACTAACTAATATGACTAATGACTTTTTGAGTTTTATGAATCCAGCAAACATTAACTACAGAAACTAGGATGTGTAGAAAGAGTGAAGAACTGGTTTTGTTTCAACAAGAAACAAATACATATACTGCATTGAATAGCTCTGGCTGACTCCTGAATCCCAAATACACTTTAGCAATCAGACCTCCTGACTACAGGTGTGTCTTCTGATCTATTGTGAACCTACATCTCTGGGGAGGAGTATTTGCTGAAGGGCAAATTACTGTGGTATTTTGAAGGTGAGGGTTCTGTGGAGAAGAGCAAGAGCAAAAGGCAAGCACTGCAAATTGCCAAGATTCTTGTGACAGCATATTTGTGTTGAAATGATCAAATAAAGTGGTGAAATAGTTCTACTTTTCAGCATGAGTGTTTTAGGGTTTTCCTGTTTTGCTCAAAATTTTTACTGAACCTGAAACTTTCTGTATAGAAATTACTCTAGTGTAGGCCATTCCTACAGCTATGGTAAAAGTCAGAAGGGAGCACTGAGATGTGGGAACTGAATGTGACAAAATGCAGAGATTGTACTACTGTAATACACCAGCTGCTGCAGCTGTGGGCTAAGGAACCAAATCAGTTTCACTATGCAATTCATCTGACATTAATGAAAAGGTGTGTAAAATGGATTGCTTATGGGTACATTGGCTTCTAAAACTTAAAGGGATCTTGAGTACACACAAAGACATAAGTTGCCAGTTTCTTGAGCTGGAGGTAATAAAAATAGGCTGCAAGGACATGAGCAGTGCTGGTATCCTATTCCAGGTCCACGAAGCAGAATGAAGCCCCAGCTCAGCCCTGAACTGCGTGCAGTTCATAGCTGAATTTACCTACTATTGTCTGCAAATCAGCAAGCTCTGATTACCCAGCTCCTGGCCAGACTTCTTAGTTGGGGCGCAGCTCCCAGCAAGCATGCCTCGATTTCTCCCAGAGCAGTAATGGCTTGTGCCTATCTGTCTCGGGTGTCTCTGCTCCTTTCTTGCCCACACTCCTTGGTCTGGGGTTAGAGCTGACAGAGCCAGATTAGATCTGACACATTTGGCAGCAGTAAAAATACCTTGTTCTTTTCCTCCCCTTCTTTCTTCACTGTGTAGTGTCCCAGGACTGGTGCCTCGAGGGACCTCTCATTACTGTTCTATTTTGGTCTATGGTGTAGATTCTGTGGATAAAAGAGTACAGTGAAAAAACTTTAGCAGAAGCTTGCTATTTTTGCTATACAGAAGCATCCTTCCAGATCCTTAGCCAAGGCTCTGGCTTCACAGCAAATAAAATGACCTGCAGTAGACGCAGCAAAATTATTGGGCTTAAACATGCTTTCAGAAAAGTGAAGGTCTAAAAAAAGTGCTATCCCTGCAAACCTTAAGAAAGTTTGGAGGAATATTAACAATATTCACAAAAACTGCTTGCTTGGTTTTATACGCTCCTGTGTCCTTTTAGTGCTTTAAAGGGTAGTGAGGAGTGTATTTACAATGTAACTGGGGACTCTTCGCTTGTGAATAATGCTGCATATACTTGTCATTAGAGATGAAGTTGTGCTGTGTGCTGAATGATTTTCTTTGCTCAATGACATCTCTAAAATAGGGAGAGCTAAAATGTGCAGTATAAAAAGTACCAATGCTATTTACTTGCAAACATTAACCAAGATTATATTACAGGCTTCAAATATAGGACTTTAAGAGAAATGTAGGAAGAACTCGGGTAAATCAACATTTTAGATTCTGGATAAAGTTTGGAAAGGAAGCAGGCTATTCCAATGTAGATACAAATAAAAATAGAATAGAATTAAGAGGTAATAGTAAATTTAGCACACCGCACACAGATCTATAATGTTTTCCTAAGTAATAATATAATGCTGTGAAGTCAATCCATTTAAAAAGAAGTATTAAAAAAGTTAAAGTAATGAACAGTTGCATCGGTATCTTTTCAAATCTTACTCCGTCTCCTCAAAAATTTTTCCAGTTTTGGGGTATCCTTCTTGCCCCACTCCTTTCAAAATTGCTTTTCCTGTTTCTTTTGGACTTTCACACCAGTAGATCAGATTACAAGGCAGTTCACACATTCATCCTCATTTTATGCAGTAGAGTGCAGGGAAGGAGAAAAAGACATCTTCTACATGTAGATTGTAAAGGTGATTCAAATGCAAAAAGGAAAATGTGGCATCTTGTCTCTTGCTGAGTCTGGTTAAGATCTCACTTTTTTCCAGCCTCAATTAGTGCCCTTGGGTATCATTTAAGGATCATTCCCCATGAAAAGAGCTGGATAAGAAACAATTGCAACCATTGCAAAACAGAAGTTGGATTCTGGACTTGATGATATGCTATCCCTTTGAGTGTTGAAGCAACACCTCTGACCTTGCTATTTCATGGACACTCGCAGCACAATTGATGCAAAGACATGCAAAGTCACTGCCAGTGGTAGTCCCACACTATTTTTGTAGGCAGGGTTAGTAGGGAGGAGCAGGTGCACAGAGGCATGTATGCTCCCTTCTCATAAGTGAGAATGTGGATGTGATTTTTCTGGCTCCCCAGCATGTGCCTGTTTGAGATACAGCAGCTGGAAGCCCAGTGCTTAACCGAGAGGCTCAAGCCACAAGCAGGGATCATTGTTCCTCCTCCTTTGTGAGCACTGCACGAATTTCCATGATTGCAAGTACCCTTGCTGTGGGGTTGGCATGCTGTGAGATTTTAGTGCTTCACTAAAATTAGAATGTTAACTCCAATACTGTTTTGAAGATTTTAAATTATTCTCTTCTGAACTAATAACATGTAACTCAATCAGTCTGTAAATTGAAACTATTTTGAATCAAATAGTTTCAAATTTGCTTTAAATTTTGAAGTAAAATTTGGTTTTCAGAACTTTCTTGTTTCCTGTATTTTAGGGCCAAAAATCTACATTAGATTACAGAGGTTGTATTCCCTGTGTTCTTACCTTGGTACGGAGTTCAGCAGTGACTTGTGCCTGATTGAACCATCTTTTTCTAAAGAGTGTCGGATCTTAATCAGATTAAATCAAAGAAGATTGAGAATCCATACTGCACTTGGTATTTTGTTACACTGATCATTCATTTTTGCTGCTAAAAATACAAGCTCAGTTTAAAATGAGAAATTGTCTGGCTTCAGCTTCTATCTCTTGAATTTTACCTGTATTTCTCCAGTAAATTACTAAGATAAATATATCACTTTATATATTTGTGAAGGAAATAAATGTACTTCCATATTATGATCAAAGCACTCTTTTAAGACAAGACACTTGTAACCTGCTGCCTGTAGTGTCACAGAGTTGTAACACCTGTTACTTAACTGGCAAAATAAATCTCTGTGTTGCTTGTGGAACAGTGGAAAAAAAAACCCAGAAGATTTGTCAGACTTAATGTCAATGACTTGGACATCTCCTTTGTCATCTCTTATAAGTCCACTGATTCAACTTACTTGGACTTTCTGGATATATAAAGATAGTTGCTTTTATACTGAAAACTTTTCACCTAAACCTGTGAGAGCAGGATGACCTCAAACATCTTTCCAAATACAGCAGCAGTTGTGAAAAAACCTGAAATCACATTAGCATTTATGCTCTCCATCTTCTGATGAGGTTGCATGGCTGTCTTTTGTTCTTTGTTTTTCATATTATTTTTTAAAAGATTTTTATTCTTAATTGTGCCATCCGAAAGTCCTCTAATTCTGTCAGGTTTCTCTGCCAACTGCAGGTACATTGCGAATTCTAGCTGATTGATTACTGACCTCGTTTTCCCAAAGTGCAATTTTTGTTGCACACTTTGCCTTTGCTCCCCACTTTTTTTTTTTTTTTTTTTTAGGTGCTATTCACTTTGCCATAAAACCAAGATGGGATTTTTGTCCACAAACTGTTCTTTTACAATCTTGTTGGAAATGAATGTTGTTTTAGCTTTCTAATGAATTATTTTGATACAACTTCTCTTACAAATGTCACGTTTTCCTGCCTAATCTTCTCTGTCAAACAATTTTGGCTGAAATTTTTCTTCAGCTTTGGGGAATTTTAAGAAATTCAGTGAAAACCTTTTCTTATTTCTTCTATCTCCTCAAAATAGTCTTGAATATATAAGATTTTTAAAAGTGCTTTTCATAGACACTTCTATCAGTTCCCACTCTTGCATATTAGACCATAACTGGTAGTGTTTTCTAAGATTTTATCTGTTTTTTCTCTTGACTTTGACTTAACTTGAAGGGATCCTCATTCAAAGATGCACATTTTTACTGAATAATGAACAATAACCTGCATTTTAAAGTGTATATATATATCTACACATAGGCATTGATGACAATAAGAATACTATAAGAAATTTGCAATACAGAGTTTGCAAATGGAAGTAATTCTCTTATTTGAAACAGAACATTCTCTGCAACTGCAGAACTGATGGTCAGTTGCAAGAATGACCAGAATGGGAATTCACTGTCATTATGGAATCTGAAACAAAAGCACTCATAATAAATTAACTTCTAAATTTTATTCAAAGAAGCCAAGGAAAACGTTGCAATAAATTAAACAGTCCATGTTCTGTGGGGTTCAAGCATGCCTGCTACTGATTGTTAAACTGGAACAGACCAGTTACAGTGCCTGACTTGAGCCAATTCTTTCTCTACTCAGGGCTGCCCCTGCAGTCTATTTACTAACACTGACTAATATATTTTCAAGCAAATCCCTGCTGGGACTTCTGTATCTTCTGGGAACCTAACACTTGCCATCATTAACATCCTTTCTTTGCTTAAGTTTTTCTCTCTTCTCCCTTTCTCTTGCTTCCACACAACTTACAAAATTTATTCCTTCCCTTAAATATTCATGTCCTAAAGTTCTACATGCAGTGTCTTCATCACACAGATTCATTGACAGCAATTTTCTCAGAAAAACTGGGATTTTCTTAAACTGAAATTTCTGACTCTGTAGATATGTGTTGGCCAATATTGATACAATTTTTACACCCAGCCTTTATTTGTTTATTTTTAAACTCAGTTTTGAAGAACTCAGTTAAAATTTATTCATTTTCTTGTGCTTCTCACATTTATGTCAAGTTATAATCTCCAACAAGCAGCACTGATCTCTCTCATTATTTATTGTTTTGATGCAGAGAGCAATTAAATATAATTAACTGGCTGATTATCATTTGTGGTAGAATTCGCTAAGAATGCATATGCTCCTGCAGGGAGTTGCTTGCTATTTCCTGCACCAATGAGCTGATGCTGTTTGGAGAGAACCTCTTTTTCCCCTCTCTATTTACTGCTTCAGTGATCTGGGGAAGGAAGAAAGTAAGAGTATGAAAATAAGTATGCCCTAGCTTGTGAATTGCTATCTCATGGAGAGCTAAGGGATAGAGTTTCACATTGACTTTGTTGCAGTGCTGAGATACAGAAGCACTAAAATATTTGTAATAGGACCATGAAAATAAGGTAATGATGCAAGCTTTTTCACTGCCCATGTGATGCTAGGGAACTCAGGTAAGCCAAAATGTTTTGGGTTATTTTTGATTTATTTTCCAAGATGTCTCTCCAAATATGAGACTCCATGTCAGTAAAGTGTTATTTGTGTGTAGAACTGATAAACTTCCTGCACTGGGAATGAAAGTCATCGTTTTTAATGAAGCCATTCTGGTTAGCATGCCACTAAACCTTTACTTAAGCCTTGAGACATTCTGTGCATGAATTTAAGTGGTGGTTAGCTGGGAAATAGGTGTGTTCTGCACTGTAGTTTTGTAATTGCCACTATTTAACTGATCCCTTAAAACTGAAATTAATATACTGTTGTTTGCTATCACACAAGGTGGTAATTTGAACTGCTGATCTCGAGATGTTCAGCAGCTCATCTTATCTGAAGGTAAAATTCCTTTCATTAACTTGCCACTTGTTCCTCCCTGTTGGAATTCACACCTGGGTCCCATTTAACAGTTAATGCTTTGCCTTATTAGTCAAGTGTTATAAAGCATTTTCCATGAAGTTAAGCTGTGGCCTGATAGAAAAAGAAGTATTTTTTAGCCAAATTTTGTTTAGATAAATAATGAATTGAAGGCCCTTTTCGCTGTATTATAGAAATACTTTCAGTTAAATTTTGTTTACATTTAGGACTTTGAAGGACTGTTCTACCCAGGTTTTGCTTGTTAGATTGGCATTTCCAGTAAACAATAAACCTTTTTCTCCCCATATGTTAGAAGCCCATTTGTCTGTCTTAGTGCACTACTTCAGTGAGATTTCTCTGATTAATTCTCACATTTATGTAATGACACCTTATCTGTAAAATGTTTTTCCCATCTTTGCTTTTGAGAATGTCTGACCCCTTTCTTAAAAACTTTCAGGACTTTTTAAACGTCTATGTTTCTGTTGCTTTATGTTAAACAATGTTATTCAAAAATCTCTTCGGACATGCTGGCAATAACCACACTTAGTCAGAAAGAGCTTTGAGATGACTGTGCAAATGTTAGCTAATTATGTCTGCTGTCATTCTGTAAGATAGGTTGGTTTTATCATCTGCATTTGCACAGATGGGAAATTCAGTCTGAGATTTTCAAGTAATTTGCCCTCAACCAAGCCAGATGAAACAGTCCCAAAGCTGAAAATAGAGCTTGGGAATTGTTGCCTCCCACAACCCAGAGCAATTCACCTAGGTTTTGGACAGTAACTGACTCTGAATAAATATGTCTGTTGAAAGTGCAGCAGCTTCACACAAAATATTCTGTATTTCTGGCAACAACAAAAGCTATTCTGGAAAGAACTTGAGATGCACTTATCTTCATGCTGTAAGGGACAGCTATGGTAACCCAAACTGCTGTGTAACATAGCCTATGCATTTCACCCAAATTATGCGCAGCCCCCAGACATGGAAGCTGAGTCACAGTTCAAAATGGACATTTTTTGGCATGGAGGTTTTATGGGGTTATTTACAATCCTCTCTCTCTGTCCTATTTATATCAATATGAAAATAAATACACACTTAGTACTTATTTTAAGGAAAAGTTACTGAAAGGAATTTTCTTGCTACCTTTTTTCTGTTGTTTCAGTAACTATACGTACACAACATTATATCTTTATATTACATATAGTCAATGTATATATGTAAAGAACTGTAATAGTCATTAAATCATGTTGCAGATCTGAGAGAGCAGGGAAGAACCATGTCAGTATAAGAAGAGAAGGCTCAGGATCTCGTGTCAGGACTCCAGTACTTTAACGAGTGGCTTCAAAGAGGATGGAAACTTTCTGTCCACAAGGAGCCACACAGAGGACGGGTGGCAGTGGGTACCATTTGTACTGGGAGAGGTTTCATCTTGATATAAGAAAGATATTTTCACAGTGAGAGAAACCATTCACTGCACCAACCTCCCCAGAGATGTGGTAGAGGCCCTATCAATAGAGGTTTTCAGAATGCCATTAGAGACATTGCTAGATAATCTCATCTAGACTTGCATAAAAGGGATCTTTAGAGGTCTCTTCAAACCTGGGTTATTCTGGATAAAGAATCAGAATTTCATGGGGAAGTGTACCAACTCAGAAAGGTTGAGTTTTACTACATTTGTTGCCCAGACACAGTGTTTAAATAGCCCAGACGTGCTAGTCAGCTTTTGTTGAGTTCCTTCAGAGACATTTTCAGCAGCATTTAACAGAAAGTTTCTTGAAGTCTTTTATTCATCAAAAAAGTTACACTCAGGACCAAATTTTTACATTTGATAAAACCTTTATACCAAAATACCAATACTTGCTATATTTTTTCCAGAGAAATTGTGGATGCCCCCTCCCTGGCAGTGTTTAAAGGCCAGGCTGGATGGGGCCTTGAGCAACTTCGTTTAGTGGGAGGTGTCCCTGCTCATGTGAAAGGGGTTGAAACTAGACCATCTTTAAAGTAACTTCCAAACCAAACAATTCTATGATTCTATAACTTTTAGTGGGTCCACTCTATTTCTCAAGATTAACTTGGATCAGACAATGATCAAAATCAAAATCAAGACTAGGATTTAAAAATGTTTGAATTAACATGCCTGGAGCAGAATTGCATCAAAAAAATACTAAAAGCAGACATGATATGAATGGAGTCTACTGCTTGGAAAGAAATCAGTTTTTCATCTGTGTTTCTTTCATTTTGCAGGGTTTTCTAGACCTGAATTCCCAGATCACTCTGATAGGCTGTGAAAAGCCAAATCTGATCTGTGTGCTTTCATAGAGAATTTGAAGGTTACTTGTTCCCCAGTTTCACAAAACTGTTCAATTAGTGTCTTTGTAGCCAACCTACACAAAGTACTTGCCAATGCAACTGTTATTTCAGTCATGTAGCCAGATAAAACAAATGCTTTTCTGTATTTAGTTTTTCCAGGTGACATCTCTGTTATTCTTTTTTGCACTTGTTGCTGCTTCACATTGTCCATCGTTCTGACCACATCTTACTCTCTGTAACTCCCCCATATTAATAGTGTAGCAAAAGAATGGGACAGAAGTACGTCTGTTAACTGTAAGATGATAAGGCAACTGTCCACTTGCTGACCTCAAAAATACTTAATTTGCCACTTTTTTCCTGATATCATCCTGATGTTTATCTTGGGAGGCACATTCATACTTCATAATGAAAAATTCATTCCATGCAATTGAAGAAAGCAGTTTGTTCTCATTACTTGAGGGGATTAATCAAATTCAAGTTTGAGATATCCCTGTCAATGCCTTCATGAGGGATCTGCTGCTCTAAGGGGATGAATTTGGTAAGCCTGTAATTTAGAGCACTCTGGTTTCTAAGAGTTACACTTATAAAAGACACACAAAGGCTAGGTTCCATACATTTAAACACTCCTAATCTGCTTATAAATATGATGTTGGACATCATTAGATGGAGTAACTCCATGGGCAACAATTTAATAACATTTTACCCATGCGTTGTGGTTTAACCCCAGCCATCAGCCAAGCCCTGTGCAGATGGTCACTCACTCCCCCAGCAGGACTGGGAGAGAATCAGAAGGATAAAACCTGGAAAACTTGTGAGTTGAGGTAAAGACAGGTTAATAGAGAAAGCAAAAGCTGTTAATGCAAGCAAAGTAAAACAAGGAATTAATTCACTGCTTGGCACAGACAGGCAGGTGTTCAGCCATCTCTAGGAGAGCAGGGCCCCATCACAGGTCATGGTGTCTTGGGAAGACAAACTCCATCACTCCAAATGTCTCCCCCTTCCTCCTTCTTCCCCTCACTTTATATACTGAGCATGATGCCATATGGTTTGGAATATTCCTTTGATCAGTTTGGGTCACCTGTCCTGGCTGCATCTCCTCCCAGTCTCCATAAACACCCAACTTCCTCACCAGTGTGGCAGTAGGAAAGCAGAAAAGGCCTTGGCTCTGTGCAAGCCCTGCTCAGCAATAACAAAAACATCTTTTTATTATCAATCACAGGATTGAACACAGGTTCAGCACAAATCCAAAACATAGCCCCATACCAGCCACTGTGAAGAAAGTTAACTCTACCCCAACCAAAATCAACATACCATTTGAATCTTATTTTTACTGTGGGAATTATTCCTTCTTTCTCTCTGTTACCTTTTCTGGCCCTTTTCTGCTTTGACAGATAAGTCATGAAATCTTGAAGACAGTCTCTGGAAGGGACCTACTGGAAGCCTTGCTCCTGTAGGAGGTACTCAGAGCAGACATATAGCTTAACCTGAGAAAAATTTTTCTTCATAGATTTCATGTTGAGATAGGAATAGTGCACATTCTCAATCCATCAAATAACCTTTGAAAAACATTCCTATGCTGAATTACAATGAAATGTTGGCATTTGTTAATAAAAAGAAAATCACTCCTATACAGAAGAAGTTTACAGGTTTTATTAAAAATTAAAATTAGAGCTTTCTTGTTTGAAAGTGTCAGGTAGAGTCTTGACAAGAAATTTGAGACTGTGATCCAAAAGATGATTGATTAAATTTGAACTTCAAAGAACCTACAAAAACTTAAAAGTGTTTTCAAATGAAAAACACATTTTCATGAAACTTTTCCAGAGCAGGTATGTCCCATACAGTATTCAACTCTCTGTTTCCTTATGCAGTATAATGTGGTAGTCTAATTTTCTAATAATGCTGTTAAAGAACATTAAGAAAGAAAATTTGAGAGAAAAATTGAAAAAGAAAGTGAGGGGGTAGTAGTATAGTCATATTAATCATGCTTATCCTGGGAGGAGCTCCCAGGTAGCACTTTAGTTGCTATCACCATGAAAAAATATTTTACTTCTACATTATTAAGCATACAATTGTAAGGCCTCCATTATGTAAAGTATCTGTCAGCTCTGGTGAAATATATTACCATTATCTTTATAACTTACTTTTCATTTATATGTGCACAGTCTTTGATCTAGAAGAACTACATTATTGCAAGAGGATATTCTAACAATATATTTTAATTTTTCACATTTTTAAACCAATCTAAAGACAGGATATGTAATCCATATGTGACTCCAAATCTTTCCAGAGAGTATTGCACTTGGAAAAATGACAGCTTGTCAGATCTCAGGTACATTTCATTAGTAGTATTTGAAAGTTCCAAATATTACTCAGTGTTTTTCATGTCTGTCAGACCTATAACAATTTCTATATATGTCATTCCACTTGCTGCTCTGTCATTTTTGATAATGGGCTTTGAACTTTCAGACATAATCAATCAGAGAATTATTTCAAACCACTGCATTAGCTGCTTTAGTGAAAGGAGTAGGATGTGGATCTTAAGGCCATCCACAGGTTAAAAGGATGATGCTTTGCATTAGCCTACTTCATTGGCCACAGTTGCAATGGAAAATTTTCAGTATCAAAGCTGAAACCTAAAAAACTACAGGGGACAAAACACCATGTGTGGGATAGCTGTTTTTCATGTGTTGTTTTACTAACAACCATTACACACCTATCACTTTTTTTTTTTTTTTTTTTTTTTTCTTTTTGCAGTCATAAATGTTGTATCTTCTGGTGGTTTTTAGTACTGTGTAGATGGTGATACTGGTCAGGCAAAATTTAATTCCCCAGCTGACAGTGACACTGCAGCCATTTTTCATTCTATGCAGCAAGATATTACCTGACTACTGAATGTACTTTTCCTCTCTGTCTGGTAAATGTATTTCTGTATACTTTTTTTATGGCTCTGTACTTCTGTATGCTTTTACTTCTCTGTATGTTCTCTGTAGACATGAAATCAAATCCCTTTCTATACTTTTTCAATATATTTGTAATGTCAGCACATGCTTATTTCTTAAGGTGGTATCTTGCTGAAAAATGAAATCTTTCTTCTCTCCCATCTGTGAACACTTGCCAAAGTGCACAGTGAATTTCTTACTGCTGTTTTAAAGACAAGATCTTGAC
Organism: Rhipidura dahli; assembly: GCA_013399225.1. Classification (NCBI taxonomy): domain Eukaryota; kingdom Metazoa; phylum Chordata; class Aves; order Passeriformes; family Rhipiduridae; genus Rhipidura; species Rhipidura dahli. The sequence goes on along the minus strand of VXAC01005428.1, from coordinate 92,411 downwards.
TCCACTGTTCATTTTCTGGTTCTCTCTGCACCGTGTTTCCTCCCCCTGTTTGCTATGTGGTTTTCAAGATATTTTTGGGAGTTAGAATCAGAAATGTCAGAATAATCACAGTTAAACGCCGAAAAGAAATAGAATTTAGTGATTTTTTATAAGATTAGTCAGAAAAATGTTACTGAGTTCTCTTCTTGATTGAGATTGCTTGTTAATCTTAATCCATGTCCAAAGGGGAAGTCTTATCAAATCTAAGCATGTCCAAGGTGAAGTAACAATCTTAGAAAAGTTGCAGCCCAGAAGCAGGAAAGAGCAAAATTACAAATGGGCTTCATAAAATTAGTGGGAGGCCTTGCTATTCCAGCATTATTTATGACCTCTACAATCAACTTAGCAAAAGGGTTGAAAATTAAGGAGGATGACCTTTTAGCAAAGAATGTGCTTCTTGCCTTTAGCCTGTCTGATGATCATATGGTCTTGACTTGAGATAGTGTTCAAGGTTGAAATAAGCAGAAGGTAATCACTGAGTTGAAGGTCACCTATGTGTAATGAAGATGATAGAGCTTCTGATTGAACATGATAAATTCATTCTGCATAGAACCAAAGAGTTTAGAAAGACTGGCTGGAAAGGGAGAGAAGAAGAAAATAGGGGAAAAAGGTATCTTTCAGACAGGGTCAAGGAGCAATGTATATTAATGTGTGGCCTCTCCTGCTGTTTCATAGAAAATAGTCAAAACCCACCTAACAGGAGCTTTGCTGGTTTCCAGCAGACAGAGTTAATATGATACAGTGATTTACAGTGGAGTTACACCTTAGGTGATGTCGTGTGTCACTGTGCTCCGAAGGTGTATGTTAAGCTGGCAGAGCTATTTTAAGTTCCAGCTAGTGAATAGTGCTTTAAGTGGATTAAAACCACTGTCTTAGTAGCAGAGCAAGCCAACTTTTTGCAAGCAGCCATCTGTTGGTTCAGCCAGGGACCCTGCTTGCCCAGAGCACTTATGGCAGGTGCCTCCAGGGCCATTTGGGACTCTTGTGTGGTCTTTGGTGTTGGATGGACTCTGTGCAATCCACACGTGAATAATGGGGCAAGCACTGACCTACCTTTGCATGCAGTTGATTTCTTAACCAGGAAACAAAAATCTGTGAGGGAATAAAGAACTCCTGTGTAGTGCCTCATTAGTTTGCTTTCCCTTCCCTTCTTGCACAGTGATATCCCACTGATGCTGGGAGTCCCTTATGTTTGTAGCGTTTAGAGCAGGAGTTACATCTCTCTAAACATAAGAAACTCCCAACTGGGAAAATATATGCTCACTTCTCAAACCATCTGTACTCATGTGAATAGAGATAGATTTAAGAGATTTGTAACACATACATGCATAAAAATGGAGAACAGTTAATTCTAATGTTCTAGAGGAAACTGCTGCAGGGTTATTGCATTTCCAAGAAAAATTATCATGTTTGTGCAGTCTGTATTCAATAATTACAAAGATAGGATATGGAACTTTTGATCATCTGGCAGTGGACAAAAAGCACTCCCCTCAGACCTGTGAGGTGGGGTATATTGAGGACAAAAAAAAAAAAAAAGTCAGAAGCTTGCAGAAAGGATTACAGTTAATGAAATTATATGGGCATATGAAGTGGCCTCTGTCTACAAACACACAAATTAACAAAAGCCATTGGAGAATATAATAATCAGGGAAAACTGACTGACATTTTTTCAGGTACTGCAGTTGAAATGAAATTATAAGACTGTTGTGTAAATTATAAAAATCCAGATGCAAAGAAAACCTCTTGACATATTTTTTATTAAGTAGGCAAGGTTTGCAAGTAACCATGAACCTGGAGAAGATTAAAAGTGGTCTGATGGGTGGGGAACAGGTTGACAGGAAGTACCCAGAATGGAGGGATGAGTAGCTCCCTTTCAAACTGGCAACCTGTCATGTGGGGTGTTCCTCAGCTATTGATATTAGGCCCAACGCTGTTCAACATCTTAATAAGCAAGTTGGATGGTGTGATCAATTGTATGCTGACAAAGCTTGTCAGTGGGCCCAAACTGGGTAGGGAAGTGGACACTTCAGAAGTGAGAGTCACCCTGTGGGAACATCTGGATAGGCTGGAAGAGTGGGCTAACAAGGACCTTGAGAAGTTCAGCAATGGAAATTGTAAGGTCATGTACCTGGGAAAACATAATAAAGGACCATGTACCTGGGCAAACAACTCAGTGAGAGTGAGCACCACGCTGCTGTGGCAAGAGAACCAAGAGAATGCTGGGCTGCATCACCAGCTGCATCAACAGCATCACCAGCAGATGACGGTCAGCAGAGATCTCATTATCACCCTCTACTCTGTGCTTGTCAGGCCACAGATGGAACACTGTGTTCAGTTTTGGACCCCACTATACAAAAAAGCTGTGCACGGGTTGGAAAGAGTCCAGAGAAGGGCCACAGGATTATCTGAGGACCAGGAAGCTGGAGGAAAGGCAGAGAGAGCTGGTTTTTTTCAGCCTTGAGAAAAGAAGGCTTAGCTAATACATTCTCACCATGCTCCTGTATTTAAAGGGTGACTACAAAGAAGATGGAGACTCCCTATTCACAAGGAGTCACATGGAATAGGAGAGGGGTAATGGGTACGAGTTACACCTGGGGTGACTCCAACTGGACACAAGAGAAAACCTTTTCACAATGAGAGCAATCAGGCATTGGAATAATCTTCCCACTGGTCAATTCCCCACTGATGGGCACTTTTAAGACCCAGAAAGACAGGGTGCCAGACCATCTTGACAAGACCAAAAAAGGTTGGATCAGATGATCCTTGAGGTCCCTTTCAACCTGATGTTGATTAACCTATGATTCTGTGAAAATAAAAAATGATCAAAAGATAAAAAAGTATTAAAAGTCAAGGATGTACAAAAAATGTCAGATAGCAATGCAAAAATCTCGGTGGAATGAGAGACATGCAGAAGGCAGTATGTTTATAGTTAAAAAAAGAATGAGTGAAATAAAGAGCTTTGTATTGAGATGCAATTGATCCAGCTTGAGCTGATTTATGTGATAAGATTTGTATTTGTGACAGCAAGAATAAAATTATGTGTACAGTTGTTCATAAAGAAACCTTTATACAGGGTTTGTTCCAAGATATACTTGACAACTAATTTTGCATAATATTTTGCATTTTAATTATTGTTTTTCCTTATATTCTGACTGTAGCCTAACGAATTGTAGGCTAATGAAAAATGCCAGGAAGAATGAAAATAAAATCTACAAAGGAGCTTGCTGCATGTCTTTATCTCCAGCATCTCTGATAATATTTGCATATAATTGTACTTCTGGAAAATACAGAGACTCTTTGGTGGCAGTCGGAAGAGCTGCCTGCAAGATGGTAAATCACTGGTTGTTTTACAATGACAGGATTAATAGAAAAGAGTTTCAATGATAGCAAAGCCTACCTTTTGTCCTCCTCTTCCAGCACACCAGCAGTTTTTCCCTGTTCTGGTTTATGATGGTACTTAGGGTCTTTGATTGGCCGGCTCAGAGTGAACACAGGAGAGTGGAGAAGGCAGTGTGGAAGGTGAGTTCTGAGAAACAGATCAAGAAAACAGCTGTGTATTCATGCATATCTGTGCCTAGCACTGCAGACTGAGAGACTCATAGCCATTTCAGCAGTTCAGCACTGAATTTGCCAGATGTATTCTCTCTTCTGTGTCAGACTTCCCTCTATTTGTTATCTTAGAATCTAAGAGAGAAAAAACGAAGGGATTCAGCAACTGTTTTGTCCTGCTGCAGTTTAGGTAGGATTTTAAAAACTGACAATGTATTATTAGTCACCATAAAAATCCTATTTGAGAAACAGCACATGCCAAAGCAATTAAAGCCATTAAAAGCGCTCAAGACATTTTCAAAATTGGCCTGTGACATGCATCTCACTCAAGGTCAACTGGTACTGTGATGGCAGCACTTAGAGGTTCACTGTCTTCTGTGCCCTGCAGCTCTTGCTTTGTTTTTAAGCTACTTTCCTGGAATTAATTCACGCACTGGAGTAACAGAGAATGTTCTGCAATGCCTTTCCACTTCTATGCCCAGCTGTGCTTGATTTGTCCTTTAATGTTTTCTTAATGGCATCTGTAGATTTGCCTTCACAGGAATTGGGTTGTGGGTCTAAACAAATCAACTCTGTCAGTAATAAATATAGATTATCTCAAAAGAATTAATGACTGGAAATTTATGTCAATGGCATATTTTTCTAATAAGAATATTGATTTCACTCTGCTGTAATGATAAGTCTACCACAATTTTAAAGGCCAAGCAAACTGCAGCCTATAAATCTGCATACTTTAAATATGTGTATCATACACAAGTGCTTTCTGGTTCAGATTCCAAGACTGAAATTAAAAGTTCCATCCTTTATGGCATTTATCTTATTGTAAACCACAGATCTTTACAACTCTTTGTGCAGGATGAGGCAACTACAGCATTTAATAAATGACATGGAAAGTTATGACTGAAAATTACAGTACATAAATATTTCTAATCAAGAAGTGAAAACTTCTAGTACAGTACATGGTACATAGTATATAGTACAAATATACATATGTTTAAGTAAAGATGCAAATTAAACATTGATGGTGGACTAACTTTATGTTTTTTTGTGAATGACAATTTGGACTGAAAGCCACATGTTAGCACAAACTGAAGAATTTTACAGACTGGACAAAAAGACAAAAGGGCAATGTTTACATAGACACATCAATGAATGACCCAGCTGATCAGAGCGAGACTTTGTAGAGCATTTATAATTTCACCAAAAATCCTTCTGCTTTACTTGGAAAGAGGAGGAAAAAAAATGTTTTCTGGGATAGTTCTGTAAAAACGAAATTTTCTCTGTGTGTGTAACAAGAGATGTTATAAATTTGGTCTCGGATCAAGACATACATATTTTTAGTCTCTTTACTTTGCTTTCTTCCTGTGTAATCCAGCCATAAATACCTGGGGAGGCCTAGGGGCTGCCCTACCACTTGTGAAATAAAGTCCCAGCTTGTTGTATGTGGATCAGGTTGAGGTCATGCAGATGGTGTAGAAGGAAAGATACAGTTGAATGACTTCTTCATTTGATTTGAGACACACTTGTGGTACCTTCTGGGTGAAAAATGTCTTCTAATTTCATTATTTCCTTTGTCCAATGAATTTCCTTTTGTAGGTAATCACTTGTGGCCCCCTCAAAGGCTCTTTTTAATATTCAAGACAGCGTTATCCTCACAGATGCAATAAAACAGAGGGAGAATTTAAACCCATTTCTGATGCTACTTCATCTCACTTACTATTTTCTCTTCATGCAGCCAGATATCCACCTATGTCAAACCTTGATTCATTATGGTCAAAGCAGCTGAAATTAAATGACAATTAATATTTATAGGGAGATCTAAAACTTCATGATTTATCATCACAGAAAAGTGTTATGGCAATTCCATGATTTCACGTAATAAAGCAACATCTGTCTTTTGTTTTGGTAAGCCCAAGAAGTCTGTCCTGTCTGTGCTGTTGAGCAGCTCACATGAAGTTGGCTTTTAACCAGCAGAACACACTTACCACCACCAAGACACATTAGGATCAAACAACTGTGTAATAATGTTTCTTGAGCCTGAGGTATTTGTTTAATTGAAATTCAAACTAAAATGTGTAAGTTCCAATGAATGAGCAAAAGCAAATAACTCATTTCTGAGACCATGCCCTGCTTGCCAAAAGCTGGAAGCCTAAAACTGCTAATAAGTCAGATAGCTCTGTAAGGCACAACATGAGCCATTTGTCACCTGGGGACTAGTCTGCCTTATGGAAGAGTGCCTGTACCTTCCCAAACCCGATGATGGGCCTATGAGAAACTAATAAAATCCAAGAAGTCCAAGTGCAAGGTGCTGCACCTGAGTCAGGGCAATCCCAAACAAGGATACAGGCTGGGAGGAGTCCTGCTCACTGAGAGCAGTCCTGTGGAGAAGTATTTTGGGGTTCTGGTGGATGAAAAGTTGACAATGTGCACTTGCAGCTTATCAAGTCAATTAAATCCTGGACTGCATCAAAAGCATTTGTGACCAACAGGGTGAGGGAGGTCACTCTCTCCCTCTACCCTGCTCTCCAGTGAGACCCCAGCAGGAATGCTGTATCCAGACATAGAGTCCCTGACATAAGAAGGACATGGACCTGTTGGAGAGAGTCCAGAGAGGGCAACAAAGATTATCAGATGGCTGAAGCACCTCTCCTATGAATTTAGGCTAAGAGAGCTGGGGTTGTTCAGCATGGACAAAACTCCAGGGAAAGCTCTTTGCAGCATTCCAGTGCTTAAAGGGGGCTTTTAAAAGGAGGGACAGTGACTTTTACCATGTGTGGATAGTGGTAGGATAAAGAGGAGCACTTTCAAAGTAAAAGAGGAGAGATTTAGGTTAGATGTTAGGAAGATATTCTTCACTGTGAGGGTGGTGAGGCACTAGACCAAGTTGCCCACAGAAGTTTTGGATGTCCCATCTCTGGACGTCTTCTGGGCTGGACTGGATGGGGCCCTGAGCAACCTGAATTTAGTGGGTGGCAACCCTCCCATGGCAGAGGGGTTGGAAGTAGATGAATATTGAGGTCCCTTCCAACCCAAACTGTTCAATGATTCTATGATAGTAAGTTCACTATTAATTCAATGAAAATGAGGCTTCCACTGTTATGAAATGTGTAAATTGTTTAAAAAGCATACTTGAGTTGCTAAACCTAATTTACATTAAAACAAGACTGACAAATTTGATCAGATGCCTCAGTATTTTTCCTTCAGTTTCCACTGGTACTAGATAGAGTCATAAATAATATGTAATTATTAAAATATGCTGTTGAGAGCTTTCAGGAGAGTAGACCACCAAAGATTTATATATGCACATCTGTCAGGTTATTTTGGTTCAGGGTGCATAAATAAAGGGGCATAAATGTGCAAAGGGATATAACATGAACAAATGAAAAAGATCCTCATAGGTAAAGCCTCCTCCTTTGATCCTGCAATGTTCTATGAATCTCCTCTGGGCTGTGTGCATCAGTCTTATATAGCCATCTCATGTGGAATTATACCAAAGGAGGCCTGCAGAGGGAAAAGCTTTTTACAGGAAAGAAAATTCCACAGCAAATTGTTTTTCTGCAATGAATAGTTTTCAGCTATCTGCATTGTTGAATGAGCACACTCTATTAGGTGCATTAAAATATTAATATTTATGGAAACCAACACCTAAATAAAACTGGAAATTTCTCTTTATGCTTATCTCATAATTTTCATCTAAGGGAATACCCAAGATTGCATCATGCTGGTAACTAAATCTAATAGGGATGCTAGCAGTGGCTGACTTCTGGCTAGGCAATTGTCAAAGGCATTTAAAGCAGTAGACTGAATTATTTATTTCTCATGTGGTACTTAGTGAGACAACTAAAATTGCAAAATACTTATTACAAATCAGAGAAAAATATTTTTACTTGTGCACATTTAAGGATGGACTTGTAATTACTGATAAAATACACTTCATTCAATCCTAATTTTACTGCAAGTATGAGTAATGAATAAAGCTTAAATGCAGATATTTGGTTTGCTTTGTTTGCTTTGCTTTAACAATAAAAAATGTAAATTCTGATATCTGGCTCATTCAGTATTCAGATTTTCTATTGAAAAGGGAGATGAAGCACTAAGCAGTTCAAATTTGCAAGCTGTTCTCGTGTTGTAAATTTCTAGCCTCCTCCTTAGTTCATCCTTTTCCTTCCCTAGCTATCAAGAGTTAAGACAAACCTGGCTGAATACTTATAGCTAAGTAGAGGTGATTCAAGGTCAAATTAGCTTGGGGGGAGCAGGGAGATATGCAGCAACTGAATAAACATCTTCTGTTCATATTTTTTTCTGATTTTATTTATAGTGTTTTCAATACTAAAAAAAATTGCCGAATTAAATTAATAAATGGGCTTGGTGGAAAAAAATGTCTACTTCTACGAGTTATATTTATGCTGTTATCTAGAGCTTTATGAGGAAAGTTGTTTCTATGCTGGGTGCTGCAGTATGGTGGGAAATGTCTAAACTTGCTTGGGTCAAGTTAGGGTGGTGTTAGAAGCTGAATAGCCACAACAGCTCACAGCTCGGTGAAAGTGCTTTCAAATTGCACAAATCTGGCTGTATAAATGTTTCCCAGGTCTTGATCAGTATATATCTTTACATTGTAAGAAAAGAATATGAAAGTACTGCAAATATTGCAAGGGTAGGTGGAGACTATTAGAAACATAGGTTGATCTATGTTAGCTAGTACTAGGTTTTGAGGACACTGTGGAAACCAGTGTAAAATAGCTCAGTTAGAGCAAAGGTCTCAGAAAGACAGAAATGGCAAGAGAGTTGAGGTAATAAAGGAAATCTTTAAAGACCTTTTTTAAAAAAATTATCACTTATCATCCTCTGTAGCTATCAAAATTTTTACAGGGAATCCTCTCATTTCCCTTTTACCATTTCCACATGTATTAATTATGTCAATGACTATCCTTTTTGGAGGAAAACAAAAAAAAAATAATCATTCTAGAGGGATAGAAGAGTCTCTTGTTTTTACATTCGACTAACTTTAACAGAACTCCATTTTCCTGAAGAAAGAAGGCGAGTGTAAAAACAGTTTTAGAAGGCAGCTAAAAAGATGAAAAAACAGCTTCTATCTTTCACAGTGACTTTTTCCAAATCTTACTGCTGAGGTGTCACAGGCACAAAGCATGACCTTTCATTCAGTCTGAAATGGGGCAAACCTCTGCTCAGCAAAGTTATTTAAGCCGTTGTCTTCGTTTGGCACATGTTTTGATAGGAAAGCTGCAGGAGATACAATACTGGTCAGTTCAATCAAATCTTTATTAAAGTGCAGGGGAAAGTGAAGACAGAGACAAGAAGGTGTGGCAAGACAGTCAGAAAGTCAATGTAAGGGAGAAAAGGCTCCAGATTTACTTAGGATTAGTAAGTAGCGGAGGATTTAATCAAAACCTGGGCTGGTGCTGAGGTCATTTAATCCTGATCCTTTGTCTTGTCTGCCCAGGCCATCACGAGGGTGATAAAAGTCACCACTATTGCAGTGGCTTGTGAGGTCTCAGAGGAAGTTTGCTGACAGCTGTCATAGAGGAGCTAATTCCTTTCAGCTCCTTTCTGGTAACAGTGTAGGAGTATTTTATCTCCTCCTGGCTGGCTAGTTAAACTAAGAAGCCTACTAAGTAGTTGTGGATGGAATCACACATTTTCTTTCAATTTTTGTCCGTGATGTTAAAGTGACACCCCTTTGCACTTGTTGCTCATGTGTTTAACTGGAAAATAGCTTGGAAAATTTCTTCTTGATGTAGTTATGAGATTTTGGAGCATATTTACTGTTTTCCAAAAACTAAAGAAATATAAAACCAGTCTGGTTAGCTACAGAAAAATATTTGCACCTTCAGGCATACTTGGATGTCATGAAGCATACTATTAGTATTCTTTGAAGCTAGAGAAGAAGATTTTATAATTTTTATTCTAAATAAAAAATTAACTTAGCAAAACTCAAATGAACAGAAAATTACATACCAAAGAGATTACAAGCAGAGGGCTAGATCAGAACCTTAAATTAATTTAAAAAAATTCAGTAAGGTGAATTAAGAGGACTATCAAGATCAAATCAACATAAAAAGAAAGTGGTTTTATAATGCCTTTCATGGTATACTCTTTAGTATGTGATAACCATATTGGAAACTCATTAGTATGCAGAAAACCAAGAGAAGCATATGGAAATACATCCTTCAAAGGACTAGGACACAGTAAATTTTACAAAAGGCATAAAATATCTTTAGGATGAATGATCACTATGAAAGTAATGTGCACTAAAATTGTAGGAGTGGTATTCACTCATTAGTTGTATGAAGCCATTAACTGCACAAAATCATTCTATTTTGCATAACCATTTGTCATATAAAATCATTAGCTCCCTCCTAAAATTGTTAGAAATGTGAAATGATTTTTCAAAAAAACCATTAGTTACAGGGTATTGCACTATAAAAATCAGTGGCATATTACTTCATGATTTTCTGCATAAAAATGTCTCAGTTATGCAAAATCATTTATGTTGATAAATAACTTTTTAAGTAGCCTTATTGTTCGATAGTCAGGCTGTTAGCTGTTCAGTTCCAATCGTAATTTTTATGGCCAAGACATTTATTAGTTATGAAAAACTCTGAAATGAACTAGAACAAACACTACTTTCTACCCTGCTAAAATTGACAGTTTTAAAAAGCAATCTTGTTCACCATAAAAGTGCTCTTAGAGTTTTAAATAGTGGCAGCTGTTCCCATTTATTTACCATCATTTTGTCGCTGTTTGAATTCTATTCACTATGGCTTTCAGGTTCTCATTCTCACATTCTAAGCTAAATTCAGGGAGAAGCTTTCACAGCAGTGGTTTTGATCATATCACAGATAGTTTTATATACTTGTACTAGGAAGAGTAATTTACACATCAAAATTGAACACATTGTCCAGCTCTCTTGCACAGTAATCAGAAAACTTTTAGGCACATCAGGATCAGTTAATTTCTGAAGGTGAAATATTTGAAAATTCGAATTTGTGCTTTAGAAGGAAAAGATTCCCGTGAGAAGATGTCCAGTGCTGGGGAGGAACACCCACAGATGTCTAACTCATAAGACCTCAGTTGAGGAAAGGAGCCTTCTCGAGTACTGTTTTCTAAAGGCCAGTTATTTTTACTATTGAATTACCCAGTTATAATTTCAAACATCATTGTGTATGGTTCTATGGAAGCAAGAAAATGGATTTTCTTCCAAGGAGTCCTTAGGCTAAGACTTGCCAACTGTTGCCAACCTATGTACAAGGAACCAGAGAGAAACAGGTAACATAATATATACTGACCTCTCTGTTACAGAAGTAATTCATGTCTTGTCAAAACTGCTGACATTCCTTGAATATCACTTGTGGTGTGTTTACCCTGGTCAGAAACTTGGCAGTCACCCAGCTGTTTGTTCTCTCCCATCTCCAGTGGGGTGGAGAAAAAAATCTGAAGACCGAAAGTGAGAAGCAACTCATAGGTTGAGATAAAGACAGTTAAATTCATGAAAGAAAGTGAGAAGGAATGTGATGAAAAGGCAATTGTTTATCATGCCCCACAAGCGAGACCAGTGGCCAGACATGTCTGAGCAATGACTGCTTTGGACAAGATAGATCCAAAGCTTCTGTTGCTGAGCATAACATTGCACAGTAGTGAGTACCCCTTTTGCCAGTTTGAGTCAGATATTTGGGTCAGCTTCGAGTTGTCCCTTCTCAAATTCTTGTCCACTTCCTGCCTACTCACTGAGGGTGTGTAGTAAAAAACTTAGTCAGAGAAATATTCATCCTGGTGTAAACTCTGTTTAGCAATAGCTAAAATATTTGTATATCACCGACACTTTTATTCACAAGTCCAAAACAAGCAACATATGGGCTGCTATGCAATAAATTAACTCCATCCCATCCAGACAGAGTACATGACTACATCAGGAACCTAGAAAAACTGTATTGGTTTGGTGTAGGTTTACAGGTAGGATTAGAGTTAGGCTTTGCTTAGGGTTAGGGTTAGGGTTAATTTAGTGTTAGGATTAGGGTTAAGGTTTGGTTTAGGGTTAGCATTGGTGTAGGGTTAGGAGTACTGTTAGGGTTAGGCTTAGTTTTAGGATTAGGGTTCATGTTAGGTTTAGCGTTAGGCTTGGCTTAGGGTTAGGGTTAGGCTTGCCTTAGGGTTAGGCTTGGTTTTGGGTTAGGGTTAGGTTTAGTCTTAGGTTTAGAGGTCGGCTTAGGGTTAGGCGTAATGTTAGGCTTTGGGTTAGTATTAGGATCAGGATTAGGTTTAAGTTTAGGGTTAGCATTAGGGTTATATTTTTGTTTAATTTACAGTTAAGTTTCGGATTATGTGTAAGTTTAGCTTTACACTTAGGCTTAGGCTTAGGGTTTGGGTTAGGGTTAGGTTTCAACTTAGGTTTGGTGTAAGCTTCAGTTTGAGATTATAGTTATAGATTTGGTTTGGTTTTTGTTTTTGTTAGGATTAAGTTTAGTTTTATGGTTAGCATTAGTGTTATGTTTTGGTATTTTATGTATATATTTTTTGGTTTGGGTTAAGCTTATGCTTAGGTTTAGGCTTCTGCTTAGTTTTAGGCTTAGGGTTAGTCTTAGGTTTAGGCTTGGTGTAAGGTTTGGGTTAGGTTTATGGTTTGTTTTATGTTTAGGTTTTTTGTTTGGATTAGGTCTAGTGTTAACATTAGCATTAGTGTTATGAGTCTCTTTTTTCAAGTCAATATTTTAGGAGGAAGCCTTCTGGAATACGCATCTCTACCACCGGGAAAAAGCCTCCTCCTTTTGTCTGCCGAGTCAGATTGTTTATAGCCGATTACATTTAAAAAAATGAACTATTTTCTCAAAGTAAAATTGGGTAAAAAAAAGGAAAAATTTGGCATCTGGCGTGTCCACAAGGAACTGAAATAGAATTCAGCACTACAGTTATATAAGCCCAGAAACCTATCCTCTCCCCACACACCTACACACCCAACCACAGGTGACCAGAAAAACTGACAAATATAATAAATGCCTAGTGAAGGGAAATAAACGGGCTGGCAAGCGGTGCCCCCAGTCTCCAGGAAGGGGAAGGGGAGTTCACACTACAGCCTAGAGAAGGGTAGGTTGAAAAAAGTCCTGTTGATTCTCCATCTCTGGTGTCCTCCTCACAGCAGAAGAAACTGGAGAACAGATGGAAAAACCTATTGCTTTTCCAGCAACAGGATTCCTCCTCGCAACAATTGAAGCTGGTGGATTTCTGTGTCCTTTTGCTCACTAGTTTGGCCTTCCTCAGGGTTTGGACCAGCCAGGGCCACCCCACGGGCCCACAGGGGCCACTCTGCAGGCTCCCTGGGCTGGAGAGAAGGGAAGGAAGGTAGGGAGGCCAGGGGGAGGAAAGAAAAACAAACAAAACCTTTTTCCAAGCTAGAGGGAATGAAAAATCACCAAATGAGCAGTGCATCATCCCTGGTGCACACCCTCCAGAGCACAGTGGAGCGTCGTTGGAGCCAGAGCCAAGGAACCAACCCATTGAACTGAAACGCACCCAGGGTCCATCCTAACGATACAGCAGCCTTAGGCATTAAGCGGGTGGCTGAGATAGAGCCACCTTGGGCATTAAGTAGACTGTTAAGGAATAAAGCAGCCTCATAACCTCATAACCTCATCACCCCAGGACATTAGGGTTAGGGTTAGCATTTGTGAAGGGTTAGGGTTAGGTTTGGGGTTAGGTTTTGATTAGGGTTAGGGTTAAGGCTGGGGTTAGGGTTAGGGCTAGGGTTAGTGTTGTATTAGGGTTTAGGATTAGGTTTAGGGTTAAGTATAGGTTTAGGGTTTGCATCAGATTTAGGGTTAAGGTTGGTGTACGGTGAGCGCTAGGGTTTGGGTTTGGTTTGGTTTGGATTTTGGTTATGGTTTGGTTTGGATTAGATTTAGTGCTAGTGTTAGGTTTAGGGTTAAGTTTAAGGTATATTTTAGGATTAGTGTAAAAATGGGAGTTAGTTTTTGGTTTTGTTTTATTGTAAGGTTGAATTTCAGGGGTTTGATTAGGTTTAGTGTTTAGTGTTTGGATTAGTTTAGTGTTTGTTTTTGGCTTTGTTTTTTTTGGGATTACCGTTCGGTCTCTTGCTCGGGTTTGATTTTGCGTAAGTGGTTTGGTTTTGTTTGCATTTTGGTTTAGCTTTAGGTTCTTTTTCAGCCCATGGTTTTGGTTGTATCTGGATTTCCATTTAGTTTTAGGGTTAGGTTTAGGTTTAGGTTTACAGTTATATGTGGTGTATTTGAATCCCACCACAATTGATGTGGAGCAAACCACTCTCTTAAATTCTTCATTTTTACCATGAATAGAATATATTACTGATTTAATGGCCTTGCCTTTTGAAAATACTTCACCATAACTTTGGGGGTGGTCATTTGTGGCAGGTTTTCCTGGTTTTTGTGAGTGTTTTATTTCTTTGTTTGTGTTATGTCCTAAACCAAACTGTAATCCTAATCCTAATCCTAACACTAACCCTACCCCAATCCTAATCCTAACCCTAAACCAGCCATAAGGCTAATACTAACATGAAGCCTAACCCTAAACTTAAAAATAAGTGCAGCCGTAACCCTAACTGTAACCTTGTCATTAACCTCAACCTAACCCCATACTAATGTCAACTGTAACCCAAACCTGACCCGAAATATTGCCCAAAAACTAGCCCTACCATAAAAAAACCTCTAAACCTTAAGCAACATTAATCATAAACCTAACACTGAAACCAGACTGTAACCCCAACCGAAAACTTAATCCCAGCCCAAAGCCTAATCCTAAATCTAATTCTAATCCAACCCTAACACCAACCCTTACCCAAAACTTAACCTTAAACTTAACCCCAACTGTAACCCTAACATTAAGCCTACCCTTAAGCAAATCCTAACCCTAGCACATGTACCAACCCTAACTCTAACCCTAACTCTAATCCTAACCCAATCAAAAACCTCACCCTAATGCTCTCATTAAACTTAACCCTAAATGCAACCCTAACTAACCCTAACTAAAATTCACTAACCCAAACCCTAACTCAACTGTATCCTAACCCTTGCCCAAACCCTAGCCCTACACTAACCCAAACCTAAACCCTTAATCAACATTAACCTTAACCATAACCCTGAACCCTGACCCTAACCCTAACCCCAAATTTAACCTTAACCCAAAGCCTAATCCTAACCCTAACCCTAACCTTAACCCCAACCCTTATCCTGACTGTAAACCTGAAATTGATCCCGAGCCTGAACTTGACCCTTACATTAAATTCCCTGAGCAGGGGGATGGAATCCTGCTATCTGCCATCCTGGATTTACAGAAAGGAACTCACCTATTCCCCCATCCTGCCCATTCCATATATTCTCCTGGGGTGCCAGCAACTGTAGAAAATAGAAAGCAGTAATGTCAGGTGAGAGTCTGTCTGCCAGAAGTGTTTAACATGAACACAGAGGTACCGGTGGTTTGCTCTAGGCGGGTAACTTCTGATTAAGGCCCAGGATGTGGATTGGCTTTCATTTCTAAGGCCAATAAAAGAGGGGCACTATTGGTTATAGGTCCTCAGTAGCAGGTCTCTCATAAGTTTCTTGTATTTACATAATGATGCTGTGCACATTTAGATTCTGGGGTCAGTGACGCAGGTTCTTGAGATACTGAATGCTTTTACTGACATCAGATGCAAAACGTTAAATCATATTTCCCTTCAGTCAAAGGTCATTTTCATTGCAAGTGTCTTGGTTTGGAGAAAATTTCTAGGAGAAAATGCTCTAAAATGAGTATTTTTCTTTAAAGAGAGAGGGTTTCAATAACTCCCTTTTCTTCTGCCAATGAGGGAAACGGATACTGGGGGATGAAAGTGAAAAAAAAGTAAAACTTTTTATTAACAAAAAAATAAGGGTGCCTGCAAGGCACAGAAAAACAAAAGGAAAAAAATTAAAAAAATTTGAACCTTACACTCTGCCCCCACCTCGCTGTGTGACCAAGAGGCCAAGATGGTGACTGCCCGGCTTTGGGAAGAGGGGAGAAAAGAGTTCACAGAAGCTGGGAACCTGTGGGATTTCTGGCGTAGGTCTTCTCCTTGCAGCAGCTGAAGTTGATGGATTTTAATGTACTTTCTTGTGTTCTCTGAGGTCTCGGGTTCGGGGTGGTCCCACCAGCTCCCCAGATGGGCCAAAAAGGAAAAAGTGAGCCAAGACGAAACAGTTCAAGGAGAAAAATACAAAACAAACAAACAAAAAAAAAACGCTGGGAGGATTCCTGGTGCAGCCTCCAGGTTAGGGGAAAGGAGAAGAAAAACATTTTGCTTTTCTCTAGAAAAAAACAACAATCCAACAAAAGGAGTAATGTCGCATCCTAGTTGGGAGCCCTGGGAGAGAGAAAGATTGAACGGAGCTCACTCAGGAGCCCAAGGCTCCCTGCCCCACCCCCTGGTTCATCTTAAAGCTACAACAGTTTTCTGGGCATAGAGCAGACAGTAAGGGAATAAAACATCATCATAAAACCACCCCAAGACATCAAGTTAACTTGACACTTTTTGGGTAATGTCGTTTGAAGGTAGTAAGGGACAATCTGGTAGGCAGCAAAAGTGACAGGTTTGAGAAAGATAAGCAGTACTATTCATGAGACAGTCAATTAAAATATTACGAAAGTGAAGGTCAGTTAAGGTTTCAATGAGACTCTAAGTTTTGCTTCTTGTTCAGTATGTAAGAGATGTGCATATTTACATTTTTGGCCCAGTTGTACACAGATAGCAATTTAGATTTTCTTTCAAATTGTGAAACAGTTCAGTGAACAACTTGGACATCACTGTGCTTATACAGGTGGCATTGAAAAATTTAGAGTTCTTAGAAAATTAGGGTGTGCTTAAAAAACCCAGAATTTTAGAACTCTTATGTTACGTATTCAAGCTCTAATCCAGCCTGAAGTCTGATGGGAGGCTGTGATGTTAACTGAATGCTGGGACCTGTTTAGTTACTTTTGAGTCCAGGTGGGGTAAGGACAGTCAGTAAAAGGTAAAGGCCATGAATACCTCTTCCACATATTCCAGTTACTTTTCTCTGACTTCTAAACAAGATCTGTATTTCCCTGACATCTGGTTAAACTTCTTAACTTGCAAACTATGTCCCACAAGAGCTGACTATCTGTCTACAGACAATTCCAGTGTGGCCAAGTGCAGATGCTGGTATTTGGTTTGGAGATGTGAGCACATTTAACAGCTAGTAGTGTCAACATACAGTCACATAGCTCTGCTGTCATGCAAATCATGGGCTGCCAAATGCCCCACTTTGGCCTGTGTGAGTTGGCTGCCAAGAAGATATGGCAATTATCTTAGCAAATGGTTTTTAGACTTAATCAGAAGAGATTTTAGACATTTATTAGAAATTCCTGGATCCAGGGTCCCTGCTCAGCTATCAGGGTTACTTTTGTCCCTGGTGTAAAACAGGAAGCTCATAGGCAATCTCTTAAATAGTTTTTTGGAGAAGTACATTTGCTGCCAGAGACGAAAGTGTAGGGGTACATTAACTCCAATCAACCCATCTCAAAGTTTTGAAATAAATATCCTTACTTCAAGGCAGTAAGGTTTACCAGTATGAACAATATGTTTCACATTTGGAAGCATATACTTGCTTCATATGTGCCTTTAACATACAAAGTAAATATATATGCGGTCACTGTACATAGTTGCAGAAAGAATCTGCAAAACTTGTCTACACAAGCAAAAGGATTTTAAGTATGAATACTGACTGCTGTGTTTTGTTTACAAGTGCAAAGTGTCAGCAATTATGTTAATACTCCTGATGTTTAGCCTTTGTTTGTCATGGGATTCTTGACTCATACAGTAAAAACCTGCCACTTCAAGATCTGTGAGCTCCATTTGGGACCAGAATGCTGGATAATGATATTTGTTCTTAGTGTTTGTCACTGTTTGTGAGCCTGCTTGAGCAATTTCTCCGGGAATACAAATTATATTGGTTGTGCAGTCTGCCAGAGGCATCCTGTGCATGGTAATGATATGTAAAAAAGTTAGTAGAAGCACAAACCAAAGATGTACATGGCCCATTTTACATGACTCCTTTTTGCAAAATACATTCTCTGTTTCAGGGCACTAGCAGTCCTATGTGTACCAATTATGGCATGCATTTTCTAGCCTTCTCCATGTAGAGCAAAACACACTATTTTATTTACAAAAAAAAAATCTTTTGGATAAAACTGTGTTTGCTTAAAGACAAACTTCACAGAATTTGGGTACAAATACATAATTACACGGAAAGCAATATATTAACACATTGTCAAATGGCTGGTGGAAGGACAATGTAGTGCCTAGTGATATTAACAAAGAGAAGAAGCAGTACCTAAAAGCTGATTTGCAGACTTCAATAGCACTAAATTTTGGTAATGGAATATTCATTGTAAGAATGGATAAATGCAGTGACAAGACAAGGGCACTGTGGATAGGTGGTAATTACAGCTTCTTCCAGCTCTTTCTTATCTTGTATTATGCTATCTTTCATAGAAGAAGTGTTAAAAACATGCTGCTGAATGGTCTCAAGAGGATTACAAAAGGACAGCAAGATTCCCAAAGGTTTAGACAACAGTCAGTACCATGATGGGATATTGCAATTTTAGTAATTATGATTTTCTTCCTTTAAAAGATTAATTGAATTCCATTACCCCTGATCACAACAACAAATGTTGACTCTTTAGCTCACCCCCGCTTTTCAAGTCCATATTAACAGCATTTTGTGTAGCTGGTTTAGACAATTGGCAGAGGTTAACTTTAAGTAATACAATCTCTCCAATAAATAATGGTAATCAAAGTGTTTTCAACTGCAGCTTGGGCTATGAGGTTCATTGGCAGAAATATTTTTCTAGTTTACTTAGAGGTTACAGCTATGGATAAGCATTTGGGTATAGTTTATGTCCTCACTCCATTAACAGATTTATCCTGCGACTGTGTGCTGTGCCCGTGTTTTATTCCACCTGGCAAGGGAAATTGCAAGAATCAAGGGAATGGTGATGAAAATTATTAGTGGCTGGAAATACTTCTGCATGAGGAAATCAAAAAGTTTGTCACTACTTCTTAAGAAAATAAATGAAAAAATAGAAAGTAATAAATTAAAAGGTACATTGCTATTTCTCTCGGGGAATTCCCATTATCTCACCAGATTAGCCCCCCACTCTGTTGGGATATAGAGGTTAGAGTCTATTGAAGTGGTTACAACCCATATTTCTATGAATTAAAGTGGTGAAGGTACAGATTTCCAGTATAATTTCCATAGAAAATCCCTGGTTTTACCCCTGTACACTTCCATACTCTTTGGAAGGCATGTGTTCAGCTAATGAACACAATAAAAAATGGTTTGCATGTGCAAATTTATACTTGTGTACCTTGCACTGTACTGAATCAGAACTGCCATCAGCTGGACTTTCATAAATATCTGAAACTGACTTAATCAGGCAGTGGGAGTTTTTGCCTATATATTTTGCAATATTCATTCGATTACCTTGTACAAAGGAAAGAGTTATAAGATTCTGCTCTTCACACGGAAAAGTAAAGCAGTCTTTTCATTGCTCCTGAACCTTGCTTTGCATGCTCTTCCCTACTATTCTTTCCCCTACATTGACCAAACTTGGAGTGCACTGATGATTCCCACCTGCCTCACTCATCTTTTTTTCCTCAGTGGTAAAAGTGGAGATCTTTGCTACCAGTGGTTGATGAAAGGGCAGTTTGGTCATGGCCGTACCTGGAAACTGTGTGACGTTTCTGCAGGTCAGGTGGCAAATCTACATCCAACAATAAATTTCACTTAACATTTTGTGACAAAATGGGCTGGAGGCAAGGGAGCTCAAAATATACATAATTTCAGAGAGAATATATTTGAGTATAAAAGTTACATTCAATTAATCATAGAGAATTTTCCAAGTCTTTTTCTGTCTTGAATTTTCTATTGAAATTTTTCGGAAGGAATTTGTGTGTTATTAAATACTTTAAATATTTGTTGAATAAAATTTGATCAGATCTTTCTGTGACACATTTCTCCTGTCCACATAAATGCAGTTTATCTGTTCCTAAACAGCTGAATGGTCTCACTACGTTACTGTCTTCTCTACTTATTATTTGATAATTAAGCCTAAAGTCTTCCCAGTGTCTGAATGGACCATTACTTTAACACCTGTGTAGTGTCTGGAAGTGCCCACCTAAGGGGAATGTTGGGAAAGCACAAGAGGCTTCTCTACTGAGAAGCTGCACATAGATGGCCAGAAGACAAAGGAATCCAGGCCAGCTTTCAGCTGTTGCTGTTGACTCTCTCCAGAATTAAGCAGCATATAAGCCAGTTCCTGGGCAGTGTGGATGACTGAAATTCAACCCCCAGATTAACAAGGTGATAAATACATATAACCCCCAGTATTCATTCTTCCTATTTTTCAGCCTGTTAGGGAAACATTTTTTATTATACTGGAGAAAAAAAAAAGTGAAGCAGGTTACCTTGTCTGTTTTAAAATGAAAAATATTTACTAACTATTTGGGAAATAAAAAAAGATGGTAAATGTTAAGTTGCAGTTCTGTTTCTCTTTTACAATGAGATATTAATGACTATTTCTTCCTTTTGTTGATTCCCCTCTTGGAATCTCCTGCGTTTTCCCTCATTTCCCTCTTCTGCTGTTCCATTTTTCCTGCCTCCTTCTCTTATCTTTCTAAGAATCATGTCCTTTCAGCTGATTAGTGTCAGTTTTTTCTGTCTCTGAGGCTTTGCTTTTGTGGTAATAGTACAGGTATGACGTCTACAGTTGTTCTCAAGTCCTTCCATTCTCTTTGTAACTCAGCCATATTCATCTTCAGTCTGAGACTCAAACGTGCCTAGAAAAAGTAAAAAATTCTAAAAGAAACAAACTTTTAAATGACAAACCCAAACAAATTTGCATTAGCAGCAAACAACTTGTGCCCCAGAATAACAAACCAACAAACTGAGAAAGGAAATACTAATAACAAACAAGTTAATCAAACAGAACAAGAAAGGGAAAAATACCTGAAAATAATCATCAGTTTTTGAAGAGCTTTGATCCTTCTGTCTCCATCTGCAGCTTGCAACATAAACAGTCCTCATGTTTATAAACATGATACATCAAAGGCAAAACTCTCACCTAGATGTATTGACTTGTTTTTCAGTGGTCCAGAATGTCAAGATACTCTCTCCTCCACAGAGGTCACAACATCTGTGGACCTCACAAGATTCTTAAAATTTCTTTTAAATTTTGTGGTGTCTAGGTGTTTTTTGTTTTCTTTTTCTAAAAAGTTTTTCCTTGGGATTAATGCAGCTGCTCGAGAGTACTTT
This sequence comes from Rhipidura dahli, assembly GCA_013399225.1. Lineage (NCBI taxonomy): Eukaryota > Metazoa > Chordata > Aves > Passeriformes > Rhipiduridae > Rhipidura > Rhipidura dahli. The sequence continues at coordinate 71,490 of VXAC01005428.1, read as the reverse complement.
TATGTTTGTTTTGGAATTTACTGGACTGTAAAAAGGTAAGTAAAAAGATTTAAAGCTGTTCTTAATCACAGATAGTCCAAGAAAGACATCAATTGTAGCAATGGGGAACAAAGCTGACAGACCCTCTTTTATATCCAAAGAAGAGCTGTTTATTGCCAAAAATTGCCTGCTCTTTATACCCTTCATCTCAACCGAACACAACCGAAACCAAACCAAACTTAACAGCAGAAGGGCACCCATTGGCTGGCACAGTTGCAGGGCTTGCTGTCCCCACGTCCTATCAGCCAATCAGCTCCCTGCTCACATGCTGTGCACACGTTCCTCCAGCCAATCACAACTTCACTGCCAACTGCCTCTCACCCCTCAGCCAACCACCAACCATCTGGCCTGCAGCTGGGCGTTGCCCACAGGGCCTGCTGGTGAGCGTCAGCCTCAACCATTTTAACAAATCTAACCCCATATTCCACAATCAGTGTTTTTGAAACATTTTGCATTATTGAATACGGTATTATTCGTGGCAAACTCGTGCCTTACAGCAGAAATATATGAGGAAAAAAAGTGCATGAAATATTTTTATGAAAATAAGCCGAACTCAGAGATCCTGACAGGAATCTCAAGTGTAGGATAATAACAGAACTGATATTTATGAATTCATTACATATTTAAGCATAAATATTATGTAAGTAGCCATTTATTTTATCACTTATCCGCCTAGTGTATTAATAAGAATGAATGAATCTGCATACTTAATATTAACCCTATCTGTATTATATTGCCTCAGTAGCCAAAAAATTATCTTTGGCTGCCTTACCAAGCAGGGGAGTATCTCTTGACACTCCACATCCTGTTTCCCTGGTGGAAACATAGACAAAATGAACAGTTCTAAGGTCTGAGTTGAAAGATTTTTGCATCTGGAGCTGTAGTTCTGCTTGTTGTGGAGACTTTAGGTAAACCAGTCGTAATTAGCTGAGCTCTATCCAAACTCTGCAGAGCAGCAGGATAGCTACACCAAAATCTTCTGTTTGGAAGAACAGTTTTAAGTTAGTTTAATCTGTAAAAGAGGAATGAAATTTATTAATAACATGATTTTTATTTTATTTTTAATACAATTAACTCACAATCAGTATGGAAGCAGTAAATCTAATTTAAAACAAAGACCAGTAACCTGTTATCTTAGGGATTTGGTTTAAGATATGATGACTGCTATTCCTGGATTGCAAGCTAAATAAATAGAACAGAATAACAGAGGGTGAAAGGACTTAAGTAACCTGAGTTTTATTGATGGGAAGTATTCAGACATTAAAGTATTTGCCTAAGGACATATTAGGAAAGGATGATTGTTAGTTTAATGAATGCTTTTCTTTCGTGTAACTCAGTCTCTTTATACTTCTGTCTGCTTTGATCAGTGGATATGAACATTACTATTTAAGACTTTTCAAAATAACTCATACAGGAGATTTTTATCAGGCAGGTCTGATGGAGGAATACAAAAGTCCTAGCTTGAAGTGTGTCACAGTCTACAGTGCTAAGAATAATGAGATTTTTCCTTTTACCATCATCATTAGTGTGATGCCTAGGAGGATGAGTGGATTTTGTATTTATGTATTTTGGCTCCTAGTCTATCTAAACAACAACTACACAACTTGGTCTGTTCAGACTGGAGAAAGGGAGCCTGAGGGGAGATCTCACTGCAGTTACAACTTCCTTGTGAGCAGAAGAGGAGGGGCAGACACTGATCTCATCTCTGTAGTGCCCAGTGTCTGGACCTGAGGGAGTGGCCTGAAGTTGTGTCAGAGGAGGACTGGGTTGGATATTAGAAAAAGGTTCTTCAGCCAAAGGGTGGTTGGGCAATGGAAAGGGGTCCCGGTGGAAGTGGTCACAGCAGCAGCCTGACAGAGTTCAAGAAGCATTTGGACAATGCTCTCAGGCACATGGTGTGACTCTTGGGGTGTCGTGTGCAGAAGAAGGAGTTGGACTTGATGATTTTGATGGGTCTCTTACAACTCAGCATATTCTGTGATTCTGTAATTTTGTGTTCAAGAAGAACTGAGATAAAATCCTCATGTATTTCTTTCACATTTTTTGGCATAGTAAAATATGGTTGGGAAAAGAAGACAGACCTGCAGCAGCCAGGGTTAAGGCAGAGGTGGTTTCTTTGAGGTTTGGCTTCATATGATGTAAATACACCATGAAGGCATGTATTGGCCTGTCACAGCAAGGAACTCAGGAGTTTACCTGCTGCCTGGGAATCCGTGCCTGCCTCTATCTTCACGCTGTCCCATACTGCACATGAAATATGATGGGTGTTTCTTTTACAGATTCTACTAAAGCTGCTCTTCTTTTCCTCCCATCACCTCTTCCCCATTACTGCAACACCTGCAGAGTGGCTTTTGAACAATAAACAAATAGTCTAAGTTTTCAAGTAACCAGTTGTTCACACATAGCAAATGTTCAGGGATTCAGATGCTGTGCATGTGCAGCTGTTGCAGATCTGTTGCAGAGTGATAACTGCACAAAATTCATTGGCAAATGTATCTCATCTTACAAAACAATCTGTGGACTGTCAGCTGCAGTTGACTTTTTCCAGCTTTACAACTTTCCACCCATAAAAATTTAATAATCTTGTGATTTGACAAGTGTCACCTGATATGTCAGGTGCTCAGAGATAGTAAGTAGTGATTTGAAGAATGTTAGACTTATGGAAGAGGAAGATGTAGACAGTCATATCCTGACCAGGAGCCTAGTTTACTCATAAGTCTTCTGTACCACCTGTACACATCTTTTCATAGAAAACTTTTCCTTGAAATATGGTGTTTCTTGGCAAAAGGGAGAAAAAGCAAACCAGAATGTTCATCAGTGACCCCAAGAAACTTGTTGTAGCTGATGTAGGATATGCTGCTACGTACTCCTGAAGGATTGGAAGGAATTTCAAGAAGAATTCCTGAAATGTTCCTTTCCCACCTGTGTGAGTAGGAAAAAGTAATAGCTCAAAAATACTTGTTAAAAGTTCCTCATCCTCTCTGCACATTTCTCAAGGAGAGATGTCTCCAGAAAGGAATCACAGCTCTCTGCTTTGTCATAGTTGGTGGGAAGCAAGATTGCAGTTAAGGGACTTTGTGTTTCCAGTGGATTCCAGGACACTAAGAAGTCAATAAATGTGGGCTTTTTTTGGAGGCTAGAATCAGATATTTCCACACAGATAGTAGTTCTACAAGCACAAAATAATTTTTCCAGCCTACTGTAGAAGTAATTTGAAGAGCTTACATCTGTCAGATGGAAATATTCAGCCTTTAGTATATCATGGGAATATATTCTTGTTTTGCCCTATAAATAGCTACTTTTGGAAATGCCTCACTAAGAGGAATTTGTGAGCACTTTGGATTTATTGATACTGATTTCTGGGGTCAAACACAGGAACAAAGAATTTTCAAGGAGTATTCCTAAACCTTAAAATTGCACTTCCATTTTAGAAGAAAAAGCATAGCAGAGAGCTGCAAAAGAAAGAGAACATCTCAAAAAAGATTTACCAGTCCTCTAACAGCCTTAGGCGGTTCAACTCCAGACGCTTGTGAAGTTGTCTTATTAGTCGGTGGTGAATGATGGCATTTCTGCTCTAGGTCTAGTGTCAAACTGTCAGCAGGCTGACATCTTAACTTCATGACAAAACTAAATATAAAGGTAAAAAAAAAATTCTCACTTTTTCCTGTAGATTTTACAGACTTAAAGGTTACAAAACTGATTGAAGATAAATTGAAGCAAATGACTACAAACTCCCAGTATTCAATCAAATTGATATAAGCCCATAAGAAAACAAGTGGAAAACATTATTTTAAATGAGAGGTTTTTGTAAGACTATCAGTGACTTTACCTGTGTAGGAAAAATGTGCAGTAAATAAGACAGATGTAAGTGGTTTTGTGCATTTCAGTGTGTTATGTAAATGTGTTTTTGATTAAGAATGCTGATGAGAAAGCAGAGCAGAGGCTGATCTACATATGGAGATAGTTAACAGACATAAATACCAGAAATGGAGAGCAATTGTCTAGACTGGCAAAAGTGGCATGATAAGCACAGGACATTCAATTTGACATGTAAAAGTGAAAACTGGGTGGTAATGTCTAGCAGCCATTGAGGTAAGGCAGTGAAAGGGAATGGCTTTTGTTTGTTTGTATGTTTGGGTTTTTTTGGTTTTTTTTTTTTTTTGAGGAACAGGAGGTATGACATCAGTGGCCCATTTTCAACTCTTTAGAAAATTTCCTTGGAGAAAGGCCACATTTCCTCAGGATATGGTCTCTCTGTGTTGAGGTTTTGTACTAATCTCTTCACCACAAAAGCAATCTTTTGTAATGCATGTCCCTGAAGAGCCCATAAACATAATTTTCTTTATCCTGCTGTTTTTATTTATCCTGAAACACAAGTAATAATAATAAGCACTGTATCAAAACTTTGTTTTTGAGGATGTTCTGGGAAGTGTCATTGTTGAGTCTGTGAACATTAGCTTTTAACACCCAAGGCAGAGTAAGAAATAATTGCCTCCTCTTGTCTTTTATGTCTTTCCCTGTAGCTTTAGACTCACAAATTTCAGACATTCTCTTCTGAATTGTAGCTGATGGATCTGTTTTTTATCTGTCACACTGAATGACCAGTTGCTCAAAAAAATTACTGTTTTGAACAGAAGAGACTGAAAAAGAGCAATAAGTTTTTTAAAAATCTAAATATTCTTTATATTTAACCAAAAAAAGCTTAAAAAGAAAGAGCAAACTTTTTGGTTATAAAAGGAATTCTTTTTTCCTGTGCCATTTTTTAAAACTCTTCTCTCAAGAAACAAGCAAGGCTTTCATATCATAAAGGAGCCATCACTTGGTTAGAGATCTACCCAAAATCAAAATAATTGAACAAAATGTTTGCTGAAAGTATTTCAACATTCTTATGAGGAGAAGCAGAAGTAGAAACTAGGAACTATAGTCAAAACTAACAGGTAGGTAATCAGTTGCAGAATTTTCAGGGAGTACAATACTTTGTCTATTCCCTCCAAATGCTGTTTCAGTTTTTGTTTGAGACAGTACCCAATGCTTATTAGATCCATAAAATATTTCCATGCTCAGGATTTTCACATCTCACATGAATGTTTCTTTTCCCCCCAAATTTCCTATTCTGAATTGAGCTGAAGCTGGGACTTCTTAAAGAAAAAGTTCATGGTCAGAGTGCTCATTTGGCTGGAGAAAATGTCAGTATTATGATAACCTTTGAGTAGGAAGACTGTCCTGTTTTACCCACACTTCTGTCCTCAATGTCCCTTGACAGGCAGAGTACTGGGTAAGAGGAGCCTTTTATCTCTTCTGATGGACAATAATTCTGTTCTGGATTTGTGTCACCTTCATGATGAAAGATTTATCAAAACAGATAAAAGCCTCTGAAAAGATTCTTGGTTTCTAGCATTTGTTCTTTTTCTCTATTTTGTAAAAACATCCCAAACTTCCCCAGATAAAGCTTTTCACAGTATGATAACAATTGTGCATACCTTATTTAAGAGAGGATAAAATGATCTTCTCATTTGTTAATATTAAATATAATTTCTTCCTTTATTCTATTAATTTTGTCAAATCAGCAAAATCACAGTTTACTACTTCAATCTCAAGAATACCTGGGGTCAAGAGGTTTTTTTGTTTTGGTTTGATTTTTTTGGTGGGTTTTTTTTGGTTGTTTTTTTGGTTTTTTTTGTTTTGTTTTTGTTTGTTTGTTTGTTTCATTTGGTTTGGTTTTTGGTTATTTTTTAATTTATTTGTTTTTAGATTTTATTTTTCCTTCTTTCAATGCAACTGATCTCTTAGCATCTTGTTCTTGGATTTATTTATTCACTGAGTGTAACTTGCAATATGAGCTGATACAAACTCATACACACATACCTGCAGATACAGATGACTTGTGACACTGTGGAGCAGTTGGTATTCTGATACTTCCAAAGGAAGAAAGGCATTCTTCCTAGTGCTTGGTTTTCTGGGTTTTTTTTTTTTTTTTTTTAATCTCCTAGTCTTCCATCCATCAGAGTATCTTGGCATGTACAAAAAGGAAGTAACAGGATAGGCCCATATTTTATTTTCCCAGAAGAGACCTCTTTTGGACAGAGGGTCTGATGATATTCTTGTTACACATCTGAAATTACCTGAAATGGATGCAGAGCTTTAAGAATCAAAATAAATTTGAAATCTTCGACTGTGCTGGCAGGGCCAAGAAATCACTTTCAGGAAATCTGTTCCTTCAGAGGAAAAGGCTGCCTTGCTTTTTAATGTCTGACAGCCAGAGGCAATCAAAAGGGATGCCACCATGGATGTGTTGCTCTTACTGGATCCTCTTCCTTCACAATCACTGTATTCAACAAGCATTCTCCTCCTTCAGGTTAGCACTTGATGGAAAAAAATTCTTCTAATATTCTCTATTTTAAAATTACAAAAGAAATCCCTATTTGCATTATAAAGGCTAAAGTTATCATAGCTTTCTCTTTTGTTGTAAAATTATTGTCACTACTCACCTAAGCAACTGTTTATTTAATTCAAAAGCAGGCTCACTGGCTTTTAAAATGTCTTTAAAAGTGATTGACAAATGATACCAAATTGGATTTACTTGTCTATAAAACTTTAACATTGACTGAAATACATCTGTAATCATTCAAAATCAACTGAAGTTTGACAAAATTTTTATTTTCTTCAAACTGAGGTAACAGCATAGAAATGCTTTATGATCTAATAAATATACAGAAGTATTTAAATAGTACACATGAGGGTTTTGTTGAAAGTCCATCAAGCCTAAATCTTTAGGTAATCAAAATATCCTCTTTTGCAATATAAGGGGAAAAATGGCTGGTACCAGTAGTACTGATTCCAATTTCACTTGTAATTGTTAGGTTGATCTAAAATGACACAAATTTTCTAGTTTTATGCTAATAAAAAGAGAGCAGAAGTGAGGTGGGAACTAATGCCAACTGGTGCTTAGTACTTCCTAGCATTAGTATTTTGATGCATATGTGCACTTATAACTTTTATATTATCCTTAATTTATCTGCTTATGTTTATTTATAAATAGAATACTCCTCTCCCCCACCTTACAGAAACACAGTGGGGGAAAAACAAAACCTACCAAAATTAACAGAATTACAGAGTCAGGGAACAGACCATGTCTAGACTGTTTTTGAATATCTACAAAGATGGATATTCTGCAATGTCTCTAGAAAATCTTTGCCTGTGCTCCTTATGTTCAGACAGAGCTTTCTGTGTTTCAGTTTGTCCCCTTGTCTTGTTACTGGAAACTGGAAAGAGCCTGTCTCTGTCTTCTTTGCATCTTCCCTTCAGCCGGGTGTGCACATTGATTTGATCCCCCTGAGCCCTTTTCATCTTGGGGCTGAACAGTCCCTGCTCTCTCAGTTGCTCCTGAAATAAAATATGGTCCAGTGCCTTAATCATCTTAGTGGCCCTCATCTTCAGGCCTCTTTTGAACTTGCAAAATATCAATACTTTAATTCTTTAAGCATTGAGTTCAACTGTCCTCTAAGATAGAGAAATGTTTTGTTTTTATATATTTGATAAACTGGGGAGAAAAAGTAGTCATAATTTGGGATATGTTTTACAGTGATGAAGTCTAACATTCTGAGAAAATAATATTGCCTTTTGAATATTTTATCCAGGGCAATAAAAGGAATCTTATTTTTTTTATTATTGTTGTTTTTGTTATTATTATTATTATTAGTAGTAGTATTATCTTATTACTCCCATTACTTTTCACCATGGTAGTATTATATTGACCCTTATCTTAGAGATTTTCAGGATAAATCAGGATTACAAAATACAGACACATATTTGAGTGTCTGCATCCAGATAGTGCTATGGGAAGGATGAGGAATGTAGGTTTCTCAGTAACGGGAGGGATTAAAATTTTTCTTATATATGTGTATTAACTGCCCAGATTACTAAATGAGAGCCTGTTCTGAAGACTGCTGCTTTGCTTATAGTCCTGACTAGCTATTTATCCTCATCCCCTCAACAGTGGGAATAGGGAGTCTACTCAGTATCCACTGTCACCAAAAACTGGGAAATAAACTCTCCAGCCAGTTTACTAGATAGAAAACTGACATCACTTTATTAGCAGTGCTGGATGCGTGGGGAATTCTCCTTGTGCATGTCCAGTATCCTAACAGACCCGATTATATTCCTGAAACTAATAAGTATTCATCACCTTTCCTGAATACACACATATTTGCTAATTATTTCCATTATTTCCATTTATTTGGATATGGTTCTACATCTTCTGATTAATCTTTTCTGCTTGAGAGTATTTCAAATATGCCATCAGGTCATAATGTATTTTTCTTGCCATTCTTTGTTCTGACACACAATCCTTGTTCTCAAAACTAGGGTATCTGCTAGTATGCATTAATTGCTCATATAAATAAATAAGGAAGCATTAGCTGGCACAAGACTTATTAGTCACAGATGTACGGGCTACATTAAATCTGGTATTTGTACTAAGCACTGCAGGGTACAAAACTAAGCATAAACCACAAATTTAGGGAAATTGCACTAAGTTGAAAGAGTTTTCCAACATTTCCTCCACTTGTGCATAGACTTCTTACAGAAATATAATTTGTTCAGTAACATCATCATCAGACTCTTCTTTCTGTAGTAGACCATGCTACTTCTCAGGACTGAAGTGACATCAGTTACTATAAAGAGATATGGAGGGAAGAGAAGCCAATGATAAAATCTCTTGTGCTTTGTTTGGTAATAGACATGTTGCAGTTACCATTCTCTTCCATTCTAATATCTTCCTTCAGCACTGACATACTTGTTCTGAAAAGTTCATGACCAGAGTATGAGCAACAGTGTGGTTGCTATCAATTCTTTCAATATAAACCGAGAATAAAAACAACCCTTGCATACACTAAATATTTATTCCTAAATGTGCCACATTGGTCTAAAACATTATTGGATTTTAAAAACACACTAGTTGCATTAAAAACAATTACCATGTGAAGTTGTGATATTAACTGTGTCTTTATGCAAGTGTCAAAATAGATTTCCATTAACAAACAAACTGATTGCAGAGGTAGTGAACAATCAGTCTCTCTGACTTATAAATAAGAGAGCAAGTAATTCCTATTTTTATAGGAATCATTATGGACAATATGGAAGAAAAGGCTTTAAAATTAGCAAAATGTAACCCAAAAGTTGTTGTATAAATATGTGACACATTAGTATTGGAGGAATACATGAATAAATCTAACAAATTCACAAGGGAGATGTGAAAGGATGACGTTATCATTTCTTTCTGCAATGATCATTAAGAAAGATGTTTGCCTTTCACAGCTGAGAGAAAGGATACCAATTCAGAGGCCAATTTAAATTATAAATCAAATCTCTGTCCTATAGTTTCAGTGTAAAGTAGTCAAAACACTCGTTGATTAAGTATTTAAGGGTTGTGAAGAATAATTCTGGAAGGAGAACTTAATCATATTAGAAATACATTGTTAAACAACAGGTTTCTTTTGCAACCCATTAACAACAACAACAACAAAAAAAAAAAAGTTCAGCCCGAGGCTACAAAGAAAAAATAGTTTCCACATGAAAACAAAGCAATACCTAATACACAATACACAACAGCGGATTCAGAAATGTTCAGTGTTACCTGAGCCTGCCATCCCTGAAGGATATGGGTGGTCCTTGGTTTAGAACTTCTGGCTCAGTTGGTGGAGGTTTAGTTTCTTTACAAAGCCTTAAGTTACTTGCTTTTAAAAGTGAAGAACATGTTTTAAGCCAAGATAAAAACTGTTGCATATGGGAAGACTGAACCAAAAAGACTGTAACCACACATTAAGATCCTACCAGAAGGGTAGGTAGCTCTCTGTGAGTCCAAGGATCCTTTTTTGTACTTTCTGCAGTTACTCTTAGAAACCTGTGTACTCATTAGCCTTTTGTTGTATGCTTTCCATCAGACCACACTGATATAGAAAGGAAGAAAAGGACAGCTCTTAGGTCTAGTGTCCAAGTAAGAATTTTCCAAAAAATCTAGAAAGAAACATATAAACCACAGTCAGTGTCTGTTGGAAGCCTTGTAGCAAGGGGCAGTCCCTTTCTTTTGAATAGGACTTTTTGTTGTATTTTTATTGAAGAATTTAAATTAGATTTTGTCTTTAAAATACATGAAAACTTTGCTTGACATCATTCAATCCTATGGCTTTTGAGGCTGCAATTCACACAAATGTACTGCATCAGCTTCAGACATAGAATTAAAATTTTGTGTGGGTGTGTGGTTTTGTTGTTAATTTGGGGTTGTGTGTTTGGTTTTTGCTTGGGAGTTTGTTTGTTTGTTTTTGTTTTGTTTTGTTTTTTATTTTTCCCTATTTTCTTTTGCCTTTTACATAGCACTTAGAGGTTGAGGCCTACAAGAAGGCTTCTCTGAACTTCCTTAAATGTTCACCAATGTTATGGCTCATTATCACAAATGGCAGATATGAACATGTTCCAATTTTCTCACTTAGGATTTTCTGTTTTATTCTCTTATTTATTTATGGGAAGTGATCAACTTTAGAACAATCTCGGAGTGCTGTGAAGACATCTAGGTTTTATGTTATTTGGCAAAATTAGCATTGGGTCACCTGTTTCTAGAGAAAATTACTGTTGTAAGAGAATGTGCTTTGTTTGTTCAGTATTGCTTGTCTGAAATTAAGTCAAATTTTAAGGTTTAAGCTAGAATTCTGGGCCAGTATTTCTGTCTTGTATAGCATACTGGTTTGTTTTTTCATTAGTGAATTGCTGCTTTCTCTGGTGTCCTGAGCAGCAGATGTCTCATTAGCACCTGAGCTATGCCAGCTTCTGTGGAAGGCTCCAAATTGATTAAACACAGGTTCTATTTTTATTTCTTTATGAGTCATTATTTAAACCTTTTATCACCAAATTGCCACACTTAATAACATGTAGCCATAATTAAATATGAATATCTGCAGGTCTAGATTATTATTTTTGCTATAACTTCAATAAAATATTTTTTTCTTTGCTAATTAAATGCTATAAAAAAGGAGGGAAATAAAAAAGGGAAGAAGAATCCAGCAAGAATTAACAAGTATATATAAAGTATTTATCAAATATCCTTGTGAGCTACTTAGAAAAGGCACTTTTTCTAGATAAGGGTGACATTGTGCGAGAAAGATATAAGGCAAAAAGCATTGTTTTGATATTTAAGAGAGTCATCTGTTATCCACCAGATTTGATAATTCAGAAATCACTGCAGTCCTTGCAAAATTAGCGGAGCGCGTTCTTTTGGAACATGGTTTTGGATGAGTGAAGAAGTCTTCGGGAACTGTCAGGATAAACAATGCTTAAAAAATTTCTTTATCTTCTCTGATAAAATGACTCATTTGGTGGATGGGTAGAGAGCAGTTTACCTTGACATTTGCAAGATTTTGATGTTGTCTTTCCCAATATTCTCATGTTCAAGTCAAGATGCTATGGTTTGGCTGAGTAGACAAATGACTGAGTGAAAAAGTGAATGATTTGCATTAGAGATTTAATTGCTTATACTGAACCGGGCTGCATGTGACAAATGGAGTACCAGAATCTGGAGACTGTCCTGGGACATGTCCCATTCAACATCTTAATCAGTGATACAGAGAAAGTAATGGAGTGTTTGTTCATAAGGTTTTCAAATGACACCAAACTGGGGACAGTCAGACATCCAAGGATGGGACTGCCATCGAGAGAGACATAGGTAGGTAGCAGGAATCAAGGACATGCACAAGGCTTGTGCACAAAGTCAGCTGTGCAGTTGAGAAGGAGGAAATCCTTGCAGCCATATGGGCTGGGAAAGAGCTTTCCTGAAACAGTCCTTGTTTTATGGCTCATGAGCCATGTCCTGGTTCACAGTGAGCTAGGTGGTAGCCACCAGTGTGCACAGGCAGCAAAGATCCTGGCCTGTGTTAACAGGATTATGGCAGTAGATAGAGAGATGTGATTATCCCCCTCTTCTCAGCGCTCATCAGAGTGTGTGTAAATCATACGTGCAGTTTATGGCCTCTTGAAACAAGGCATAGGTGATAAACTGGATTGGGTTGGGCAGAGAGCTACAAAAACAAACATGAGCTTGAGCACTTGACCTGGGGGGAGGGGGAGCTGGAGTTCTTTCATCCAGGGGAGGAGACCTAGCAGTGGCCCCCAACCCAGTACCTGGGAAGAGCTTACTGTGAAGATGAAGCCATGCTGCTCAACAAGGCAGATGGAGGGAGGACAAGAGGAAACAGGCATAAGGTGAAACAGAAGACTGTCACACTGTGTATCAGGAAAAAATATTTTCACTATGAATACAGCCAAACAGAAGTACAGCTTGTCCAGGGATGTTGTGTACCCTTCATTCTTGTAGGTTTTCAAGGCAGGACTGGATAAAGTCCTGAACAACGTGGTCTGATCTTATAGCTAACTCTTTTAGAAGCAAGCATTGAACTAAAGACTTCCAGAGGTTCCTTCAAACCTGAATTTTAGTGTGATCACTATTTAGGAACCTGCTAGGATCTGTACTGATACAGGCTTTTACCCGTGGAAAGCTGTGGAACTATTAGTTGCCTTAAAAATGTTAGTCACAGTGGACTGCAAAGTAAAACAAAAAAAAAAAAATCAGGTTAGATTTTGGGGGTATGAAAAATGATTCCATTTGAATGATTTGACTTTGGTACATTATGGACACATAATGATTCTTAAGTATTAAAAAAAATAATGTTTCTTTAAAATATTATGACGAAGGGAAGGCACATATAAGCTGCTTCCAATTTTCAGAAGTTCCACAGGTAAATATTGTACCTAAAAAATAATGTTTGAACTGCTAATGTAAGAGCACATTATTTTGTTGCATTTATTTATTGAAAACCATTGCTAAGGCAAGAGCTGTGCTACTGTTTTATGAATGTCGATAGGCTCAGAAGGCTCAACCTGAGCTGACTGTTCATCACAGTTCATTAAATGTGCCCTGCTGTCTTTTCTAGCTGACCTGAGTCCTAAGTAGTTTCCAAATATACTGATAAAATTGCTATTTCTTTTTTATTAGTCTCTTTTTCTAGCTGATAGTACCTCTTTTGGTAATATCATATGCCTATTGCATGTCATTTGTTGAGTGTGCTCTTATTCCCTACTCTTTATGTAGGTCAAGGTCTGAGAAACTTCTCTGAGTTTCAGACCAACATCTGCTCCATAAAGCTGAGTCAAGTTTATAGATAAAACAGCTTCTTTTTCAAATTCTACTCCTAGTCCATGAAAGCTGTCATTCTAATCACAGCACATTCCTTTCCCATCTCCTCTTGTTATGTGGGTTAAAATAAATCATCAGCCTCAGAATTGTGTATTAGCTTTGAATTGCCTCATTATAGCAATGCTAAAATGGGATATTCAAAAAAGAAGAAGAGAAAAAAAAAACCCTGAAAACCTTTCCATCACTGTTCAGTCATGATTTAGACAGACCTTTAATCTAAAGTCTCTAGAGAGGCTCTAAACTACAGGAGGGTTCTGCAGTGGATGGAATAATATTATAATGCATGATGGAATGTAATAGTGTAAAAAAGCTGGAGTTTGGGAGGAACTGGAAAGAAAGTTAAAATTTAATTAAATCTGCGTCTCTTGAAAGCAATGGGGAGTTTGTCCCTGAGGTTGCATCCATTGTGGGTTAATATTTTTTTGACCTCTTGAGTTAGTTTGAGTGGTTTTGACTTGAGTGAAGAAGTATGTCCAGGACCCCATGGCCTGGAGTGCTGTGGCAGCAGCAAGGCTGCAGTTTGATGGTCGATGCAGTCCCGGATTAGGAGTGTCATGTAAACTGGACTGTGTCAGTAGAGAGGAGCAGAGTATTAGGCACGCTGACTCAGAGTTCCTGTCCACACTGAAGCATGAAAATGATTGCTCCTGCTGGTCTTATTAGTGACAGGTATGCTCACTTGTGTGGGTTTGAATGTAGGAAACTTACCCTGCTAAGTACAAATTGTTGAAACCAGTACTAACAATCTCCATTAATACGTTTAAGAAAAGCAAAATTTGCTTTCTATTACTTCATGAGAAATCTGAGACCTGGTAGTGATTAATTCATGTTAGTTGCCTGGAAGATAACAAGGATTGTATATATGTGAAAACCTGTAATAATTTGCCAAAATAATTTCAATACTATATAAATAAAAATAATTGTGCAGTAGGCAGATGATGATGTTAAATGTGAAATGGTTTAATATATTCTCATTTTAAAATTCTAGCAAAAATAGAAAAAGTAGGATTTATTTTTAGTGCAATAACTGTCATGATACCCTTTTCTACATAATGGTTTTGAGTTCACAAACGCAGAATTGCATCTTTGAAATGATAGTGGTAATTAATGTGAGTGAATTCATATGTAAACTGGTGTTTTCTAGGGTGCTCTTAAATAAACATCTTTGACATCTTTGCAAGCTCTTTAAACTTTCCCTGGAAAACATCACTGTTTCAGATGACGTTGATACAGGCTGTTAAAGACAGGCTGAGTACAATTAAAGACACCTGAAAGCATTTCCTCTTTAAGTGTTCAAAGCTGGGAAGGAAAGAGCTGATTCAAGACATCTGGCAAAAAAGGAAGGGAAAGAAGAAAAACTAGAGAAAGTGAAAAGCAAGCCATGTTGCACTATCACTCTTTGTGGAGAATGGTTATTGGAATGGTAGTGAGTCCTCCCATGAAGCCTGGGAGTTGCAGGCTTCCCCTGCTCCCCATGGGTAACTTGGATTTCAGAAGGAGAGGGAAATTGTATTTCCTGAATCTTTGCCTTTCTGTGCATACGAAACATTTTTGTTCTCTAAACCACAGAATCAGCAGAGATGTCTTCAAAAGGAGGGTTAAGAGCTTTTCCTCTGTTTTTATTACACTGTGAGTTCTTATCACAGTGCACTGATTTTATTTAGCACCTTTATGGGCACAGATAGTGGCTTTGTGCTGAAACTCCCAGAGCTTCATAGCTCTGCTTCAGTATTTAACTGACTCATATTGGCACTAACACCACAGCAGTTATGCAAGGGAGATGAGTAGAGCATAAACTATATAATGAAACTAATGAATAAATGGTTGACAGTAATTTAAAGCATCTATAAAACTGCAATACTTGATGGCATAGATGTCTAAATGCTGGAAGTTGCATTCCAGATACAATTTCTGAGAGTGCTTTCTCATCCCTATGGGCTAGAAAAGATTCTGAACCCTGTAGTTCAAATTATAGAGAGAAAAGTCTTGCAGCTTAGAAAGTATGTGGTTATTATATTGGATCAAATGACAATATCCATTAAATATCAGAGAAAATGCACTTCCAGAGTTATACAAGATGTTAAAAAAAAAATTAAAAAAAAGTTTAGGAGGTTGGAGAACATAAATTCTCTATTGAGATCCCTGGGACTAATCCAAGACTTTGCAGAGGTCATATAAATAGACATTTTAGACACATATAACCACATCTTTGGTGACTGCAGTGACAACTTCATATGCTCATGGAGAAGTATTCTGTCATCATATGGTTCTAAGCTGGTCTATGTACACTCAACAGGACAAATTAACTTGGCAGGATCTCCAGTCTTGTCTAGCCAAACTGCTCCTAGAACCTGAAGTAGATTTAGCAGAGCTACAGAAACTTTGATGGATTTCAGGTTCCCTGCCTTTGGGTAAGACTGTCCAAGATTTCTAAGATTATTATGATGATGAATTGATTATGTGACCATTGATAAACAAGAAAAACATTGGTGAATGAAAAATAGAAAACAGCAAAGTGCGTGCATCCAAGAGATACTTCAAAGGTCTTTTCCCCCTAGCACTGTAAAACCTAAGCCAGTGAATTGTCACTCTCCTATCCTAGTAAAGTGTTCCTGCTCTTTGAAATCCATACATGTGAACATATTTTACAGATATGTTTCTACATTAATGCTTGTGTTGCAGACAAATTTCCTTCCAACAGCTGGGGAAATTTAATGGTGTCCTGTAGTTGAACCATTTCCTCTTCTGGTGATGTGATCAGTATTATCAGTTTCAGGAAAATGTTCAGCACTTAACAAACTGTTTTCTTTGATGGGATAATTTATTTACAAATATGCAATAAATACAGATTTCACTAATAGAAAAAATGGAGATTTAAAAAATATTTGAAAAAAGGATTCTCTGCTTTTAAACCTGTGCCATCAATCTGAGGGTGAGTCTTCCTTAATATATGTATGTTTCATAAAATATTGGTGTTCAGGATGGTTTGGTTTTGGGGAAAAGGTTTTATTGTCTTCTCATATTTATTTTCATCCCACAGTTTTCATTTTGGATCTTTTTGAAGCAGTCTTTCACAGAACACTCAGGTATGGTGAAATGAAAGGAAAAAAGATGGCCATGTTGACTCTTTCTTGCTGTTATAAATATTAATAGTGTTGAATGTGTCCCACTGGAGCACAAAGAACACCTTTAACAGTGACATTTACAAAGCAGATCAAATGCCAGCTAAGGTGAGCTGGTATAGTGTTGTATAAAGGGAAAGTGGAAGAGCAAACTCAGTGTTAACCAGGAGCAGAGCCATGCTGAGGTTACGTTCCCAGATGTAGGTATCATGGCTCCTTTATTCCTCTTCAGTGTTTTGAAGTTAATTTCCCTTTCCATGGAAAGTCAGTGTTGTACAGAAGAGATAAAGCTACTGTAACTCCTTCATCAGTCAGAGTGGACCGGGATTTTACTCCTGTGATTTGGTATCAGTTGGAACCATCAAAGCAAATGGATCAAGCCCTGCTCTGTGGTGGCACAGCACACTTTGTACTAGACCACACCCTCTTTTTCACAGATGATACTGGAATCAATGTACTGGGGAAAAGTCCCTTTTCTTCAGTTTGTGTCAGTTCTTTTGTTAGGAAACTGTTCCTTCCTAAGGGAGCCATCAGAATGCAGCTGCCCAGTGTTGCTATTTTAGGTTATAAATTATGATGAAAAACTGGATGTTAAATGAACCCTCAGTTGAAGACAGGGTAACTGCTGGAATTTAATGGTGTTGGAATTTGGTTGGGGAACATAGAAACAACATAATGAAATGCTAGTTAATTAAGAAAATCTAAAGATATGTCATAAGAACTGAATGAGACATGATTTTAACCCATAGATCAAAAGTCTGTAACTCCCCAGCTCAAATTTGCATACAAATGATTCAGCCAGTGAAAGAAAGTACAGGTACTTTTATGGAAGGAAATCCCCATAAAACAGACTGATCTATTAACCTGTTTGTGTTAAATCAAGTTGGAAAAAGGCTCTTAAAAGAGTAACTTCTGAGCTTCATTGTGGATGACTTTGTTTCCATTGGTATGCATACCTGGTGTGGTTCTTCATCCTGTACCTGAGTAAGGGCTAAATTCAAGGTAGCAAATGCATCTGAAGCGGGATGAGAATCCATGAAGTAATCCTGAAATACAAATGATGACTGAATAAATGCAATCAGAACACAGTATGTTTTCAGTGCTTAAACTTATTTGTTAAGATTTACTCACATATGGTTAGACCTAATATTCAATTTACATGGCACAGTTAGCAAAGGCCATAACATCAGAAATTAAATATGGATTCTTTATCTGGACAATGACCTGGACCAAACTCTGTATTTCCTCACGTTTGCATCATAGCCACTAGATTCTTCCTGCACTTCAGCTGACTGTACAATTTATGAATTACCCTAATGAGATTTAAGAAACAACCTAATGAAAGATTAAAAATGATGGAATCCATGACTAGCAAAATAATGGACTAAATTATTTGTTAAATATCTCTGAGACAGAAGACAAAACTGTAATCCAGAAGTATAATATGCAGTAACTGCTCATTATGCAATCAAAGGCAAAAATTTACAGTAATATTTCCTGCTAATCATCTCTTCCAATAGCTGGTTTCTGCAAGGAAATGACAAATCTGCAGATGAACACGCAGTATTGCATTTCTGCACAAAATTATATCATGGCTATAGGAAAGCTTAAAGAAAAATGCTGTGGCGCAATTGTTTGCTTTTGTAGGAAGCATCTGTAAAGATTGCTGCAAAAGGAAGAAACTGAATGATCATCATAAGAATGGGAGAAGAAGCTTTGATCAAGTTGTGTCTATACCAAGCATCTCAGTGTCCAAAGCTATTAAATAAAAATAATAATACTGCCTCCATTTGTGAATACAGTGAGATCTACTGATTAGAAAAATACATCAGGCTAATAGTAAAGATATTAGTACTAGGAGTTCTGAACCTGTTGTCATGGCAATAATGGGTGCAAACAACTGTATTCATACATCTTCAGAAACTATGGTAAATAGTGCTTTACATAATATTATAGATTGAAAAATGCACTAGTAGTTTTTCTAGGAGTGGTTTTGTTTCATCATTTGTTCATATACTGTTCTGGGTGATTAACTGACTGTTCACAATCAAACACTTGTTTTCATTCTGTACATTAAAAAAACCTCAAATATAAAGATGCTTATCATATCGATTCAAATAACCAGCACATTCAATAAGGATTTGTTGCGCCTCTGGCTGTTTGGCAACAGAGTATGGGAATAGGTGGACTATTCACTGTATTATTCAATGAGAATTTTTCAGCTCTGAAGAAAATTTATTGAAACAGTTAAAACTGTATAAATTTGAAGCACAAATGATACTGAAATATGTAGAAAAAAATTCATTATTTGTTTATGAAGCAGAAAGGAAAAATACACCTTCTCTAG
This sequence comes from Rhipidura dahli, assembly GCA_013399225.1. Classification (NCBI taxonomy): domain Eukaryota; kingdom Metazoa; phylum Chordata; class Aves; order Passeriformes; family Rhipiduridae; genus Rhipidura; species Rhipidura dahli. Next base: position 52,742 of record VXAC01005428.1, on the reverse strand, counting down.
TCTTCAAATTAATCCCAATATTGACTGCTTATTTACCCAATTGTAGGGCACAGGGGCAAGACCTGTGTATGGGAAGACTTTCTACTCCATCAAAGTTAGCAATAAAAAGGCAACAAATAATGGCAAGGTTGCTGAATTACTTCTACTCTTTGGTCATTCAGGCTTTTTGATTGTAAGGAAAGGAAATGAAATGATTTTGTAATGTGGATTCCTGCTATTCATCAACTTTTTCTTTGTTCTTATATAACTTCAGTGAAGCACAAAATGAATAAGAAAAAAGACAATAAAATTAATAGTACATCTAAAATGGATGTTTAGAAATATAAATGTTTTGGAACTGATGTGATAAGGATCAAGACATAGTGGTTTAGAATTTTATAAAAGTTGTCAAATGGCGTTGTTATAGCAAGAGTCTCATAAAAATTAAGCGTTCTTAAAATCACGGAGATCTGTGTACTGTGATTATGTGGGGATCCTAGCTTTTCTTGACATTGTATTTACAAGATACAAGTCTTAATACATATACATATTATTCACTAGATGACTAAGCATTGAAGAAAGAAGAAAAATAAACAAGCAGATGTAGATTTTTAAAGCAGTATACTTATCTTTAAAAAAATCTTATAATTAAATCAGATTAATTAAAAAATAAATGAATTGAAAATATTAATTTAAATCCTTCCTGAAAACTACCAATTTATATTTTATAAACTATATGATTTTATTTTATGTGGCCCATGGATACAGAATTTCTGAATTCATTGCATTAACTTGATCCAAAGAGTGTGGGGATAAAATGCAATGGAATAGGTGAAAATGTTTTGTTTAATTGACTAGGTTTAACAATGTTTTAAGTAGACTCTTAATTCTCTTGTTACGAAGTGTCACTTGTCCCTGAAAAACCTTTACAATAAAACCGGTGGAGTTAATTTGGCTCAAGACAGTAGTTCTTTAGTACAATGAAGAAGACTCCAAGGAAGCAGAAGCAGTAAAACAAAGTTTTGCTCACAGAAGTTTTTGACAATCTCTGCATCTGCATGGCTACAAAAAGAAAATTTCAGACCTGTTGGGGACTTAAATTTTCATAACAGATGGTCCTATAACAAGCAACAATTCACATCAATACCTTGATTTTTGCCTCTTTTTGTACCCTGGTGTCAGTTGGGATTGAGTTAATGTCTTCCTAGTAGCCAGTACAGAGCTGTACTTTGATTTTAGGATGAGAATAATGCTGATAGCACACGGATGGTTTAGTTGTGCTGTGCAGTGCTTGCTCCAAACCAAGGGCTTTTCAGCTCCTCATGCTTCCCTGCCAGTAAGGAAGCTGGCAGGACATGAGAGTCTGGGAGGGGAGGCAGCCAGAATAGTTGACCCCAACTGATTTAAGGGATATTTCATACAATATTATATCATGCTGAACAATAAAACTGTGAGGAGTTAGCTGTGAGGGGCTGGGTGCTGGTGAGCACACTTCATTCTCCCCTCCTTTCATGTACTATTATCTTTAACTCCACCCATGAGTTCTACCTTTTTCCCACTCTCTCTCATATGCCTCTGGTGGGGAGTAAGCAAACAGCTGTGTGGTGTTTAGCTGCCTACCAGGTTACACCACAACACCTGGACTGTGATTTCCTCAGACATAATCACTGTCTCAAAGAGTTGGAATTTTTATACTTCAAGAAGACATCCAAGTTCATTAGTATTGCAATTCTGGATTCCTGTCTGAACTGTGCTTTCTGTTATTAACTGAGCCAAGCCATACAGCACCTCTTTCTGGATTTGAATGGACACACATATTTTTGCTGTTGTATAAAGACAGAATAAGTAACTCAGACATCTGTTCTCTGAATTTGAGTGCACTAAAACTTCATCTCTTCTATATGCAAAGGACAGATTTATAAATTTGTGGATTTCACATAAAAAAACCAACCAAACCCACAACATCAAAACCTGCTGTCCTAAATCCTTTTATTTTGCTTTGTTTTGTTTATGGTTTTGCAGCCATATGTCTAGGTGCAGTATTTTTTAGTGTTCTTAGTGGAGAAGAAGACATAAAGCAGATCTAGAATGTGATAGTACTCGACACATGATTCATCAAAAATAGACAGGGGCAGATGGAAGCTTGCAAACTTCCATTGCCTGTAAGCTGCCTGGACTCACATATCTACTGGGAGTCACAGAGGAAGGTTACAGGGAGTTCAAAGTCCAAAAGATGTACATATCCATGAGAGATGGTAGAGACTCTGCTCTGGCCAGGGCTAACAGTTAGTGCTTTCTGTAGGATGGTACTGTGAATCTCACATATCTATGTCATTTTTATAATAGGGCTAACATTGTTTTAATGGGATTCCTCCATTCCTGATCATAAGATTGTGTGATTGCTCCTTGATATTGTGGTACTCCCTTAATTGTGCCATGGTGAAAGGTCTTGCTGTGCTGACTACAGTCCCATTGTATGACTCTGGCACTCTGGTACTGAGCAGGTGAGCTCAGAACAGCCTTCAGGGCAGCTGCTTGGCTCTGGGAGCAGCTGTGCATGATAAACTGCTTCATCTCTCTAAAAGCTTGTTTTAAAGTCCTTTCTAGACAACAGGAATCCCCCTCTGGATCAGGTCCAAAATCCAAATTCTGCAATTCCCGTTCAGGCTAATGTCATGAATGGGATGACACACCTGAGCAGGGTCAGGGCCCCAAACAGTGTAGTTTAAACAGTGCCAAAACCTCCCCTCATGAAACAGTGAATAGAAACCTCCAAATAACCAAACCAGATGTTGCAACTTGTCTTTGGATTCATTTATTACCCTGTTTTTCTGTAGGAGGATTTGGATTCACTCTTTTTTAATGTCATCCAGCAGAGACTGTATTTAGTCAGTAAATTTAATCATAATCTACACATGTTTATGGCAAGTTGAGATCCAATTTTATATGATATAAAAAATTCATTACATTTAAATATTCATTGTTAGAAGGTGTATTTCTGTCTGCGATAACAGAAATCAGTATGAGCAGGCAGACAAAATATATTAGGAAGCTAATTCAGAAGAAAAAAGAAAAACAATGCAAAGTCTTTACATGTACCTCATTTATTAAAAAATGCATAAGGACAAGGATATGAATCTGGTTTTGAGAAAATGTGTTAGTTCACTGCAGAAATCAGTCACCCCTAATTAGAAACACTTCCCTTTTAAGCACAAAGGTCACCAGCTTGTAAATGAATCCTTGGTGGTGTTTCCTCAAGGAGCCCACATCTGTCAGTTGTCATCTCTGCAGTGCCCCCTCAAAGACTGCAGGTATACTCAGGTGCACCTGCACTCCCTGCAGCATCCCATGTTCCTGGTTCCCTGCTGCTGAAGCACAGATCCCTCCTTTTCAGACACTCGAGTTTCTTTTCATGGAAAATCAGGACAAATGGGGGATGGGGAACATCCCTGTTTCTTCCCCTTATGCAGTTGGGTGGGACACAACTAAGATGCACATCTGGGTACCAGAACCACAGAGGAACAGAGCTCACAGTACTGACAAGCTGTAATTGCTGTTAATGCAGGAAGTAGCATAAACGTTCTCTAGTACTATCATAAGAAAGAAGTCTGGTTAAACTTTCTGGAAACAAGATGATAAAGATATAATTTATCCCATGAAGGAAGGTAGAAATCCAGAGGCTCAGGATGTGAGAATGAGACATAAAGACTTTCACCATCGTGCACTCAAATTTATGTTTATTGATAAAGTCAAACCTCTTAGTAACTGATGGTTGTGGAGTGACCTCAGTCCAGACCCCAGCAGAAGCACAAGAACATGCTCTAGCCTTCCCATGGTTCAGAAGCTAGGGTAGTCTCAAAAGAGGGAATTACAGGATGGAGAGAGGCATGAAAAATAAGATGTATTTTTAATGACATTCCTCCAGAACAACACTAAACTGTATTTGGAGTGCAATATGAGAAAACTTGTACAGCTCAAATTGCTGTTTTTTGTAGCTAGAGCAACAGCACTCATTTGGCAGTTTTCAGCAGTGCTGGAATAAAAGTGTTTGCTACAATTAACATTAAGATCCTCATATATTTTCCTAATCTATTTGCCAAATAGATGAAAAGTTATCTCTGCAATTTATTAATAACATTTTTACATGCTACCTAAATTTAAAAAAAATGTGATTCTACTTTAAATTTAAATCATCAGCAGTGATTAGTGTACTTTATTGATTGATCACTTACTAGAAAGATACCATCACTAATGAATTTAAAACTCTCTTCAGCCAGACTCAGAAAATCAATAAATAACATGACAGATAATATTATGAGACAAGATACTCCTGTCTGTCTTCTTAAAATATAGATACTGCTTCCTGTCTGTAGCCTTCTATTTACTGTTGACTTAAGATTACATTTACCAAAAAGTAGATGGATGAAAAGGAGATGGTAAGAAAATTAAAGGTTTTGTAAAAGAAACTTTGCTGTGTTCTGATAGTGCATAGCAGACACTACAGAAATGGCTGTAACGAGAAGTGGCCAAGAGAAGAAACTTTATTTCTCATGGAAGAAAGCTGTTCAGCTCATGTTTAGAATCACCCCCATGACTCATTCTTACCATTTGACCAGAATCATGTAGTAAAAATTTTTATCTCTGACAGCACATCAGGCATGTCCTGATGTTCTCCCATGTGGTGTGGCAAGAAACTTATATTTCTGCCTTTCTTCCTTCTCTCTACCTGATCTGGCAGTATTCTATTCACCTTGCAGAGGTCTTAGGGATGCAAATAAACAAAGTAAAAGGAGACCATCAGGTCAAATTATTTTTGATCTCATGTACCCTCATGTATTTTTCTTGCAACCTGTATTTAGGTTTTTGTACCCATTTTTAAGGCCTGTTATGATTCTGTTGTAGTGTAATCTGTTATTCCCTCCTCAGTCTAACCAGTATACCTGTGTTCTAAAGAAAGAAAGAAATTCTACACAGGCAATAATTAAATAAGGTGGAGTTTGGCAAAGATACTCTGTTAACACCAAGTTTTAAAGAAAGTACCACAAAATTTATAATTATTAGAACTGATTAAGAAGGGAAGTTTAAAATTGATGGATACATGGGATATGTCCTGAGAGAATGGCATTACTGGATACAGAGAGCTGATCAAGAGCTAGCTTTTCTAGTTATGGGCAATTTCATTTTTCAAAAATGCTGTAAGAAAAAATTATGAACTGTATCCTCTAGTGAACAATATTTTCTGTGGCATGATTTTATTCATCATAGTTCTCTCAGTGACCCAATTCAGTTTTATGAAATACAAATGCCTCCCAAGGTATAGTGTGTTCTTTAGTCATCATGCATGTTACAAGTAGTATGGCATATTTTTCATCTTGTAATAGCTGGGAATCATGACACTACTATATCACAATGACAACAGTACTATGTCACAAATAAAATCTCCTTACACATCTTTGGTAGGGTGGGAGAGGAATTTTTTTTTGTAATGGGTCAGGCATAGTAAGACTAAGGGTAAGAATGAGAATAAAAATAATTATGAAATTCCAGAGTCATGCAAAAGACGATCTACTATAAAAAACCCCAAACAATTCTTATCCAATTATAATCTTCTGTGAATTCATGCTGAATTTTATTATTTATCTCTGACACTGGTTATGGTTTTCATTTTTGATTTCTGCATCATCATTGGAAATATATAATACCAAATGACTCAGCCTGGCTACTCGCTACCCCTATCTCTTATATATAAAGCAGATATATTAAATGCTATCCTTGGAGTGGGCTCAAAAATGTTGCAATAAAAAATGGTATATGGCTTAAATGTGCCTTAACGTGACAATCTCAAGTTAAGGAACATTTACATTTTTTTCCAGCACTACTACTGGCTTAAGTGCTCCATTCCTCTCATGCCATAAGCACAGGACTAGAAAGAGTGTCTGTCCTTCTTGGAGAGGCCAAAGATGAAAGCGGCTTTCATCTTCCCTTCTGATTCCCTTCATCTGTTTTTAGAGTGCAAGGCAAATATAGATTTTAGAAAACTCTGCAGATTGAATGCAGTGAGATACTGTATGCCATCTTTACTGAAAAAAAAGTAATGAGAAATGTAAATCCATTTGTTGTTGCCCAGATGAGTGGGAAATTATCTGGGTCAGGAGCCATTGTGAGTGTAAGAGTCCATAATTACCCTAAAACCAACAAAGAACTCAGCAAGCAAATTACAGCTGAATGTAACAAAAAGGAAGAATAAACATGCAGAGAAGAACCCTGGAAGTAAGTGTCCGTAAATGGATCCTTTGAACAAAAGCATAATTAGTCTGACTTTAATCTTTAAACACAGAGTTCTTTTATTTATTGGAGGAAATGCTACCTGGGAAATAATGTGATGATAAGAATTATCCAAATGTTTCCAGGAGATGGCATAAATACTACCTGACATGTTCCTGCCTGCTAAAAATTGATACAAAGTGTTACAGTAACTATTTCAATTTTTAAGTTATATCCTTGCTGACCCTTCCCCACTCCTCATTCCATTTTCTTATACATTTTGAATAGTTTATAAATACAAGAACAACACTGAGGTCTCTGTGGAAAATGTAATTGCTGGTAAATAGCTCTCTCTATCACTGTTCCTATCAATGGGGAACATACCCAGACACACAGAAGCACACATGCATATTTTTACACAAACAGAACTTGGGCTTCAACAAACATCATTTCTGCACTTTTTTCTGAACCATTTTTTACATTTTGTCAAAAATTTATTCTCTATCCATGAGGCTGATTTGTTACTACTAAATTGTTTTAATAAATGGAGCAAAGAGTCTTTAAGGCTGGCTTCAGAAACCTTCCTCATACTCTTCAAATATTAACATACTTTAATTAAAGGTCACATGCTGGAACTGGAATGCAGTTATTATGAACCAGGTACAGTCCTGTGTGACAGTAATCAGAGACTTTTTTTCCCTACCTTATATGCAGAATAAGCCATTGTTCACTGTATTGTATTAGAAAGCTGCTTTTTCATAGGCTGAGTTAATTATTTGTGTAAAATGGAAAACTAAACTTTGTTTGCCAATACTTTTTTTTTTAACTTCTCTTTTTCAATACTTTTGAGATGTGATAGCTTAAAACTCATTTCATTAAAACCTAACATAAAATTTGCATGGGTTTGATGTAGGAAATTTGTTCCTTAAAATGTGAAATTGCAAGGCCTTGACGTGGATACCTGAAAACAGAGGCTAGACAAAAATAAGAGTATAAAAGTAGGTATTTATTTGAAGGGCCTTCAAAGGTACACCCTGGGAGTGTAAAGCCTGTGAGGGGCTCCATCCAAGATGGATGCTGAAATTCTAAATTCAATTAATGATGCAATTGCCCCAGGTTTACCCCTGACTCTCAAAGGCTTTAAGTTTACACATTTTGGGGCCTGGGACATTCAAGCTGTCCTTGAAGTGGAAACCTAGAGAGTGTTTGTTATGTCTGACCAGCATGAGAGAACAGCAGTTAACAGGCCGCATGAAACTTCAGAGTTACACACTAGGTAGTACAGGATTTGAACAATATAAAAGTTAAAACCTAAGGCATCACAAGTGTGACTCTCACTGCTCTAATTCTGTAAGACATTCTCTACTGAACTGTTGTTGGACATGCTGAGAATCTGATTTTATTGGTGTGGTAGACCTGCAAGGTAGACCTGGTAGACACAGATGGTGATGTCTTTCAGTTTTGAAGAGGAGTTTAAAATGCACCTTGACTTAAAAATCATTATCAGTTGTTGAACATATTAAATATTCCAAAGTATGACCAGTCCTCTTTGCTCCCCTAAGGCATATTAGCAAGTCTTGCAAATCATAGAATGGACATTTTCTTGAGTCAGGATTTCCATTTACATTGATGAAGTTTCTTTTGCCACTAAAAGCTTTCCATAACGTTATGTAACATCTGGATATAACATCATACATGTCCTAAGTACAGCTGATATGATACAGAATGGTACAGGAGACAGTCCTTTCCCACTCTGAGCCCCTCACTCTGAGAGCCCTGACATGGGTATGCTGTCACTGTTGTCTACAGCAGCACATCTGGGTTTGTGCCTCTGTGCTGTGATTGGCCTTTGCACACTCCAGGGTGCTGGGGAAATCACCACCATCCATGGGAACCCTCACGGTGCCAGGGTCCTCTCAGCCCAGCACCGCTGCAGAGGATGAAACTATCTCTGTGCCTTCCCACCTAAAACAGGTGAGCCAAATTTAGTCCTAAATGCTGATGGGGGAAGAGTGGCAATTAGCCTTTTTAATGGGTTTCAAAAATTGAATATTTCTTTAAGCTGTAAAAGGCTACCTTTTATAGGATTTATAGAGCAGTGGTAAAGTAAACAGACAATCCATTAGAGGCCAGCCATTCCTGTGTCCAAAGTAGATGTGTTTATCTCACAGCTTTCAGGGAATAATGCATGGCCATTAAAGAATCCCTGCACAAGCTCTGCTCACCACCTGTCATTTCTTTATGCAGCTATTAATAGGAGTGACATTATAGCTTATGAGAAATCAAATTATGAGACAGTGAGGAAATTAATACTTCAGCACTTCATTATTGGAGAAAATGGTAACAGCCTATATATTTTTTAATTAGTTATTCACCTGGATCTATTTGATCTCTCAGACAAGTGTGTGATGTTGCTGATAACTTTATTTGAAACTAACCACAATAGAGGAATTTCCCTGAAAAAAAATTACTGAACAGCTAGATATGCTATAAATGCTGAACAAACTAGAAATGTTTGATGTCAGACTTCTAGAAGTAGATCTCTTGTGAAAGTTCAGATAGTAGATACCACATTGGATTTACTAGATGTCTAACAGAGCAGCATATTCATTGCTTGAGCAGAAGAGGTTATTAAAATATTATAAATGCCTTCACTGGAGGTTAAGGAGGGACAGTCCAGCTCAGCAAGGTTCATGTGGAGGATACAAAACAGCAGTTAAAAATAGATGAAAGCGATAGCCTTTGGTGCGCTGAGACATTTGTGGCCTGTTGGAAGATGGAGCTTCCTGGTGCCCAGGGCAGAAGAGCAGCAGATGATTAGCATGAGGGAGGAGGGTGGGTTTGGAGAAGGCATGACAAGATGGTTTGGGGAGTTCAAAATGGTATCTGAGCAATAATGAGTCCTGAAGGGAATGGCAACATTGATAAGTTGAATATTGTTTTCAGGTTACCTGCCTTATAACAGAATGAAAATTACAGTAATGCCAAAAGAGATATAAACAGTGACCATACTGAAAAGACTGGTTGAGTTCCTTTTCCAAAGAAGAAAATATATCAGCTCAGAATAGCCTTTTCATAGAGAATTGGACATTTACTTTTGAATGCAAGATAAGACAGGTCATTGAGCTGTTTCATTTGAAAAGAGAACAGTGTGTCACTACCTGTTCTGTTTAAATACGTGAAGAGAGAGATGCAAATTGGACATGGCATTATTATACTATTTAGGGAAGATTACAGAATGTACAAGGAAGTTAGATTTCATTAGGTTTCCTCAACTTCACTTTGCAGGTAATGACTTTCCTCATTGCAGCCATCAGGATGATTATACTGATAGCACATCTTTTAGTCATGGTCAGCTTCTCTCAGTGTGGACATGACCAGAAGTTGTGCCTGTGTCTTTTTTGTGGCATTTTTCTTCCACCCCAAAGGCTGACATACGTTTTAATACATATCACTTAGCTTCTTGCAGATGTTTTATTCTGATTGTAAGCAGAATTTTACAAATATAATTTACTGTTTGTATAACAGATGACACTTATACCAGCCCAATGTTCATCACCAGCACCATCATCATTGTTTCTTGCCATCAAATCATCTGTCTAAGGAAGACCCATGACCAGGTGCTTAAAATGAACTCCCTACTGTGTGCAACAATTATTTGAAAAGAAAGTTACTTATTTAAAGATAACTCTGAACATTGCTCTCTGAGATATGACATTGACATGACTTAAAGACAATGTAAAACAAAACTGCAACAAAATATTTGCTGTGTGGTTCTGGAAGCTTTCCAAACCAATTCATGGAGGGATTTTTGTTATAGTTGCTGCTGTCAGCTAAATATTTCATTATGCTTACGGAGAATCAGGTAGAAAATTGTCAAATATATATATATCTACACAGATATATATGTATAAATCAGCTAAATCTTTCATATTTACAAGAACGTAGATGAAGGCTTCATAGCTTTGTTTTTGTTTCACTTAGAAACATTTTTAATCCTGATGCTCCAAAATCCATCTTCATATTTCTTTTTGTGGTGTCAGGTGGTTTGAGGCACCACTATTAGATGTAGTGTAGTATGGTATAGAGGGATCCTTTTCATTGGCAGGAGTAGACTGTGCATCTTCAGCTGAGTTCCTCAACAGAAACAACATTTCTTCCTGTACACCACAGTGTTAAAATATTAAACCAAAAGAATAAGAATGTTTCAGAGAAAAAGTGTTACCTCTCTTCTACAGATGGGGATCTACACCTGAATTGCCTGGTGTAATTCTAAAATGAATGGAAAAAACTCCAGTTTCTTCAGAACTTGTTGCACAGTCATATTCAAAGTAGATCTGAGGAAAGACCTTGAATTTACTGAATTTCACAAGCTATTTTAGCTTGAGTCTATATTTAATTCATAATAATCAGGAGTCCATAGTGTATTCCCTCTTAGATGTGGGCTTTAATGAATAGGATGAAAGATGCAATATACATCATGTCATCATGTATAAAGTCAATTTTTTAAAAATTTAGAATGGAGTGATTGCTTTATTCATTTATCTAGACACTTTTTAATGAGTGTCATGTATGCAGAAGGTTGTCAACTGTTATTTTTAGGGAAATCTCAAAGACATTTCTGAGACTGTACTTTGGAGATATTATGTGCAATTGTGTTTTCAGTAAGGAGACTAAAGCTTTTGCAGTTCCTTTGTTCTTTCCAAAAATTTTGTATTCTTTTTCTGCTCCACGTTCATTAAATATTTTTCCCATTTAGAGAGCTTTGGAACCATAGCCCTTTCCTTGCAGTACTAATTAAGTTCACTCATTCATTGTAACAATAGCAGCAAAGAAGGATGAAAAAGCTGAAATAAATTGTCCCCTGGCAGAGAAATTAAAGTGTTGCTATGCTTAAAAATAACTCTTCTACTCATCTATCCCTTTCTTTCTTATTGTAAGAACCTAAATCTACTTTCTGAAAGAAATACAATTCTATCAATACTGCAATCTAGACAGCATGTAGACCATTAATATCATTGTGCAGTATTTTCTAATGTTAAATTCAGATTCACAAAAGCTTTCCCTGAGTTAATAATTAGATTAAAATTATACCAGCAAAACCCCTCTTTTTACCTATTAATACATGAAATTTAATTTTTTCTGCTGGAAATCCATCAGTTCCAGGACGTAGTCCTTATATACCTTTTGACAGTAAAATTAAAGACATGGAAAATTGCTGCAACTTTACTTCTTGCTACTTGAAAGACTGCTATAATTCATGAAAACATCAGTTTTGCAATCCATTTATGGTGAGCTGCATGGTTAATGGATTATTGTCTTAGGGACTAGGGATAGTTTGAAAAAATACTACTCCCCAATTTCCATTTAATGTGCCAATGGAGACAGGAGAATGAATTTATTTTGAAATAACAAAACTTCCTTTTCCCCCTGTTTCTATATAAACGACTTAGTTTAAAATTGGAAAATAAACATGCTGGCTTATCTTATCACTAGCAAACTGTTACTCTCTTGAGACCATATTTTTTGCCAGAGACCGTATTTTAGGTAAGTTTGGATTTTTTTTTGGTTCTGCATATATAACAATATGAGATTGCCCAGCAGATGACAGATACCATCCAAGTCACTCTCCAGGTTATTCTGTAATATGTCAGAAGGCAATGATCTGGCATTTTAAAGTCAGACTTGACTTTCACCAGTTTATACTGTTAATACACAGCTATCGTTAGTACATTTTCTCTACTCCAGATGTTTTACAAATGTTGTAGCACAAGTGCAGCTATTTAATAGGATTCTACTCCTTTGCTCATGCAGCATTCTTTTAGGTGTTGTGTAATCCTAGATGATGGGTAATCCATGTCAGTGTTAGGTTTGGTTTTCCATGGAGATTCCTTGCTGGTTTCCCTGAACCGTTTTGTGTCATGAAGAACTCTCTCTGCTAAAATAATTCTCCCTGATCTAAGTGGAAGTAAAATGACATGCATTGACATAGATGTAAAAATTTTTCAAATTTTATTTTCCAAACTATTTAAATATTATTCTACTTGCCTGGCACCTGCACTTTCCTGTGATCATTCCATCAGTGAGTGAAAAAAATAGTTTGACTGGAATCTGAGTGGGTAACAGTGATGAACATCACAGCTACAAAAAATACTCCAAGGGATACTCCAATACTGGTTTTCTTGCAATGACAGTCTCTCCAAATGACTGAATCCAGTCTAGTTTTGCAGTGAAAATTTGTCTGTGTCCTGAAAAAATGGCTAGGATCTTTCCCATCATCTGTGGAAGAGATCAACAGTAAAAAGAATATTTTCTGAAGCTGATTAGTTTGCCTTTAAAAAAAGTTCTGATTTTCTAAAGGGAAAAAACACAATAATATTGTTTTGCTCAGGACTTTGACTTAAAACAGATGTCTTGGAGATAGTGAAGGATAAGTGCAGCTGAAAACATACTAGGGAAGGGTTAAGAGAAGTTATGTTTAAAGGCATGTAAATGAAGGAAAAAAAAGCAGAAATATGGAATTTATCTAGGACAATACAGAACAAAAATGATAATAAACCTATAAATCTAAATGTGGTCTTTGTGGATCTTTGAAAAGACACTGTTCAGTAGACCAAATTGTTTGACAGACAGTCAGTAATGACTTCAAAAACTGTGGCCTTATGAATTATCAACCCCATTCTCTGCTGCCCCTTTTGCCCAGACTTCATATCTTGGCCAACCACTGTGCAGGCTGAAACTCATACTATTGAAGTTCCAAGTCAGAATTCATAGGACTGGTAAACATCTGGTGTGGCAAAACTTCCTCTTGTAGACTTCTGAACTTCCTCTGCTTAGCTTTGTCTCTGAAGTATTTCCAAATATTTTTGTTGTTTTCTATAGCATTTTATTTTTCTTTTATGTGATAGATTATTTTTAGATTTCCTATATTTAGTCCAAATTTTAATCGAACTGTTTAAAAGTAGTAACCAACAAAAGGGACACAAAAATTCAGACACTTTAAAGGTCTGAAATTCAGCTTTTTTTGTAGTTGTCTGTGTGCAGACACAGTATCATAGTGAACCCGAGTGAAAGAACCCCCTTCAATGCGAGACCTGTAAGGCAATCTGTAGAATTAAAAATATACCAGTCTTTTGGTTCAAAAACTCTTTGAAAGGAGGCCATAGGAAAGTCTTTCCTAAGCCCTCCTTTCAAAGAGTTACAATATGATTGCCACTCAGCTGTGAACTGTCCTTCACTTACTCCACTTCGTGATTTGCACTATAAAGGTGGCTCAAGTAGTTTGCATCTGAACTGTTCCTGTGGAGTGATATTTGAGGTAGACATTAGCTAGAAATTTAGAGCTAACAGTCCAAGGCCCGCTTTCAGTTGGTGGTGATGGGTATTTAGTATAAGCTCTGTTAGACTGATTTGCTATTGATATCTGAACAAAAACAGGCCAGAGTCAAACATGTCCAGTTTGTGTCCATTAGCTGTGTGTTCTGCTATTGAGAGGGGTCAAGCAGAAATGAAGAAGCAGAAAGATGGAGCATGTATGCTAATTAGTTTTTGTTGCAAAAATAATGGTTCCAATCCCATAAGAAACTCAGCATAAATAGACTTCTGCATTTATGGAAACATCTACCAAAGTGAGTGAAATAGCCAAGGGAGCCTTCCTCTCAGGATCAGGGCCAGAATGAGCTGCTGGTAAGAACAGGTGGTACAAAAACAAGGATGCAGAATATGGAAAATAGGAGAATCAATTATGCCAATTTATCATTCAGAAAGTACTGGCAAATCTTTTGACTGCAATTAATACTATCAGTGTGTCAGCAACAGCATCTTTGCAGTTCCATTCAGACTTGTTATTTACATAGAAAAAAATCTTTGAGTAATGGCTGATGACAGCACTGGAGAATTTGTGAGCCTGAATCAGATGTAGAAGTGGGGAAGAATATTATGCTCTGCAGAGAAGGATGCTCTCTAGGCTATATGTATGCAAACTGTTATATTTTTTTCTAATAAATTCTGGCTAATGCACAGTGCATTACAAGAACTGCATTTGGGAATCTTCTGTGTTATTGCTATCTGGTTTTTGTCATAGTAGAAAGTTGTGGCTTTGGCAGCCCGCAACACTCATCAGTGCAGGATGGCTATGCTGTGTGCTGCTCATCTATCCAGGTCTGACAACGAGTGTTGCTTCTGCTTTTCAGCAGAACAAACCACTGCAGTCATACCTCTCTAGTATTGAATTTATAGCCCTCCTGTGACATAGGCTACATTTTAGGCAGCAAGGCGACCACTCTCCGGTATAGTTTCCAAAAGAGGTACATTCCTGCTTTTCCAATGCTCCTCCTCTTCTGCTTACAGGCAACACCTCTACAATGGAGCCCAACCAAGTGGGAGCCCTGCTGAAATATTGCCACAGTGACACCTACACACGCTTCTCTGAGAAGTGACACATTTCTTCTCACATTAGTATTTTATCTGTGTCTAGAAAGACCTTCTTAAGCTCAAGTCCCCATGGCAGGGGAATGAGACAAACACTGAGATAAAGGCAGGAGTTACAGCCTGCCCCTTGCCTGCTGCTGAGAGAGAGCAAGGCTAGAGGAGGCAGAGACATAACAAATTCAGACTCTAATGTTATCCTGAGAGGATTTGATGCACCTCTGAAAAAGTCTGAGGCACTCTGTCCTTTGAAATGCTTTGTCAGTGTTTGCATATGCTGACTACACTGCAGCAGGATCTGGTTTGAATGCTCCTTCTCCAGTGCAGTTCAGCCCTCTGAGCAGTGAATTTCCAGTTCTGGCCACAGGGAAATAGGAGGAAGAGGAGGAAAGGTGTGGAAGAAATCAATGGGCTCTCTCTCATTCCCTTTTCTCCTAAGAGTAGATGAAGGGGCCAGAGACAGATGAGTACAGTCAAGCTGCTTTCAGTGAGGAACATGATGTTCACTTGGGGAAATTGAAGCAGATCAGTAACCATTTTGTTTTCTGACAGGAACACTGCTATGTGTGCATGAACACTGCTGTGTGTGCATGTGAGACAGATGAATTAGGAGAGCGAGAGTAGGATAGAGCTTTTCAGCTTTTCTGCTTTCTAGTGAGGGAAAAGAAAGAAAAACAGGTAGGTAGAGTACAAGTATCTTCATCTACACTAATTCCTTTTTATTATACGATACAGGATGATATCTTTACAGATGGATAATTTTAATTTTAAAATAAAATAGGATGCAGAGTCTTACGTTCTCGCTAGGATTCCTTGCAAGAGAAGACAAGAGAAAATGCCATTCAGGCCTTTCTGAGGAGTTTATTTACACAGAAATCACTTTATTTAAGTCCAAGACAATTCCATTCATGTGATTAGTTTATACAATGTGCATGCATCAGGACAGGAGCAACATTTATGGTTAGAGGGTGTACAGCAGAAGGTGGTGATATTTGTTGAAAGTCCCAGGATACTGGGTTTATTTATTTTAAATGAAAGAGAAGAAAAAAAAAAAAAAAAACCAGAAAACTGTGGTAAAATGAGTGGTTTCATGTAAAACAAGTACTTTTTCTAGAAACATTAATCACTTCACTGGAGACATGTGTTCTGGAGCAGGTTATGTAACTCAGTGAAATAAAATTTCCAGATGCCTATGACTAGTGGGATGACAACTTATAATAATTATCACAGTACAGAAATTAGATCAATTTCAAAGTCCATAGGAAGTTAGTGGCAGTCAGGAACAGTCCAAAGTTCAAGCAGCAGCCAAGTATCGTGCCTCCCAGGATTTTGGTCAAAGTATGAGATGCTGCTTTTCCTCAGATGTACTTTCTGTTTGCTTGCTCAGTGTATCTCTGCAGCATAAATGGCCAAGACATTGTCTTCTTACTTACAAATAAAATAGATTTCCAAAATATATGAAGAATTACAAGGCCTGTCTGCCTCTTCAGTAACTTGTGAAGTCAAAGTATGAATGGTGCCAAATTGAGGTACCCAAACTGTCTCTGGGTAGCACATGTTTGGCTATTTTTGAAATTAATTTTCAGGTGATAGAAATTATTGATTATATATAAAGTCCATGATGTTCTAACTGAAAGGTGTGGCCGCAAGAATTTTCTGTAAGATATTTTAAGGTTCTCTAATCTGTAATACATTCATTTGGAATAGAAGGGAAAAATAAGTAAAATGTATTAATAAATGAGTTTGGTTGTCATGGGAACCAATTGTCTCAGGTGCTCTGTTCCAGTACTGCTATTAACCCCTAGTCCATATTTATTATTCAAGGGAAATAACTGACTCAAAAAAGGAAGATTGGTTGTCACAAAAAAGAGAAGCCAGTGTGCTAAAGTTGAGTCATTTGCATGCAATAAAAATGAATTAAAGAGGATGAATCTTCTTCAGCTCCAAAATGATTTGCATTTGGGTTATTGCTCTATTTTTCTCAGTTCTCAATATTATGGGATGTCAAAAAGAACTAAGAACAGCAGATCTGGAATGAAATACAGTACCCTACAGCTACTGCGTTCTGACTTAGATCTTTATCATGCTCTTTAAGACTTTCATCCTATCATTACAGCTTGTTCTAGTACATATCAGATAGCAAAATTTGTAGGAAGAGCTCATACTATTAATAATCTGATGGTTTGGGTTTTTTTTTTTTGGTAAAACCCACCTTTTATTCAAATTTGTCATTGTGATCTTATCCCACTTAACTAGACTGAACAGACTGAGGGATATTGGTCAATGGACATTTAAAAAGAATTTACACAAAGGCAATTCCTTGATGCAATAATATCTGTTTCCAACAAGTAAAATTTTATTTTTAAAATATCAGCAATCCAAGACTAGAAAGCTTTTTTTTTTTTTTTAATCATTCTAGCTACTATTTTTTAAATTCATCCTGTATTATCTCACGAATGTAACACATGAATTCTTCTCTAGGAAGTGTATGCCTTCCTTTGCTTTTCTGCTTTTCCAGTACTCAATATGTTCTAACAACAAATCCCACATCTACAGTTACCAATTTTTTTACAGGCTCCCTTACTAAATCCCCATCTATTCAGATTGGCATGGGATTTATGTTTTGGATTGTGGCTGTTATTTTGCTGCTTTTTTTTTTTTTCTCTTCAAAATAATAATAATAAAAAGGAACTTTAGGAACTGTTGATTAAAAGGAAAAAAAACCCAAACTCCCCAAAAGTCTCTGTGTTGTTTTTTTTGTCTCTAACCCTGGACTATTTTACTTACTAGTTTCAGTGATGTTTTACCAAGTACAAAATAGCCATAAAGAATGCTTCTACTCTGGTTACCAGAAGTTGGAATGAAATTATCTCCTGGTTGCTTGAAATAGAGGATTTTGAAATAATGAGTCAGGAGCTTCATTTTTTTGGCTTTAATTCTTGCTAATAGAATTCTTTAGTGAATTAGAAGTAAGACTTGATTATCTCATGTTCATAAATACTGAAAGCTCTGAGTATTGTGTTTATTTTTAAGATGTTGTCAAACTTGTCCTGTTAGAAACTTTCTAATCAAAAAATAACTACAATATATAATGAATAAAACCCAAGAATCTCTGTTTTTCAAAGTCCTGTGATGCACTTGAATTCTTGAGATGATATAAGTGAAAGTGCTGGCTAAAGGAAGATGAAGAAGAATTTGGCACATAGCCTTTGTTATCATATTCCCTATTCTGTCCTGTCCTCTTTTGCTGTCCCCAGTTAATAATGTATGTATGTCGGATAACCTTTAATGTGAACTTGGTGTTTCTGAGAGAGAAAACAAAAATCACATCCCTAAAACATGACCTCCTCTCTTTTTTCTCTGTATTTATTTACTCTTTGCCTGTTGCACATTATCACTGCTATTACCTAGGGGTACCTACCATTGACATGGCAGGCAGATTCATTTATCAACCCAAGAACTGATAACACTTTGTACAGTATTCCCAGTAGTGCAGTCAGCCACTAATCTTTTCTGCCACAAAAGGGCCCTATAGCAGCAATACTGCTCCCCTCACAATCTTTTTCAAATGATACATTGTGTCTGCTTGCAAAAATTGTGATTTATCTATAGGTGGCAGCAGACTTACACTGTAAGGACCGAGCAAGACCTGTCAATTACCTTCAATTATTTGTGCATATTCACTTTATCTCTGTAAGGACAGTGTACAGGAAAAAAAGGTCTATAGAGGCAAATATGTGGGGGGATTAGGCCATAATTTTAGCAGCTGAGAAAAAAATAGAAAAAGAATAAGATAGAAAAATATTTGAAAGGAGGCAAAATGTTCATGCAATACTAAAGTTTGCTTTGCAGATGATAATAATTTACTGTCTCCTTTTTATAAAGATGCTGTTTGGGAACTGGCCTACATACTTGAATGCCATCTCTTTGCAGCAGGACTCAACAGAGTTTGAACAGAGATCTGCTGTTGATAATCTGTATTGTTTTTTCATTGCAGCATAATTATGGCAAAAGTTTTTTTAATCCTGCAACTAGGAAACCACAATGAGTATTTATGATGAAATATCTCGTGTGTGCATCATAGATAGGTGGACATGCTTCAAGGGACCAGTTAGCCTCTGTATTAGGTTTCAGTGGCTAAAAATGATCATTGACTCTTCTATTGTTATGTTCTTATTATCTTCTGGTCCTTCCTAAGAATCATAAAGGAGATTAAATTCAATTGTTCAAAAGGCAGACCATTAAAGCCTTGGTAAGTGCTGCATTGCATGCATCAGATATCATAGTGGAAAATGGATTTCTTATGGGAGATAATAGAAGATAATGAAGGTAAAAACAATTATAAAAAGTAGGGCCTAGTGATTATCAGCACCATCAATATTTGCATATTAGGCCCTAAGGACTAATTCATAGCACATCTGGTTTATTAGTGAATTTACATGAACCAAAGAGAGTTGTGCTATGCATTTGTCATTGTTTTAAAAAACTTATATGAAAGAAGAAAAGTGCACCTTGAAATTTTTAGTCTTGCTCCACTTCAAAACTGATACTAGGTGTCTGGCAGGGTGAAAATAACCCATATACCATAAAATTATCTGAGACAAGAACAGCATAAAAATAAAACATTCACCTTTTCTTTCTCAGATGATTTATTGACAGTGAATTGACGGCAAAGAACTGGAAAGCTTTGTTGTTTTGGGCCATGTGTACACACATAAGGGAAAGGTCAGAGGCATAATCAGCCTTCTTTGCCTTTTCAAAATAGTTTACACTCATTTTACTCTGGCAAAGTAAGACTTGCCATTAAAAGTCTCACTCAGTACTCATTCCTCCTGACAATTGTCATCTCTTTGTTCTCATGTTTCATGTGGAGAAGCCCAGATTGGTGATAAGAGCACATGCACTGGTGGCTTCAGTCAATGCTCCTGAGTTGTTCTTATCATCTGTTATCCTGCTTGTACAAAGAGGTCAGGCCTGTCCAGCCTGGAGCTACAGGGACAGGGGACAGTAAGGTAAGAGTATGTGAGAATTACCCACTCTAACAGCTGAGACCCCTCATGGGCACACAGAAGCAAAATCTTAAGGTGCTGGGAGCCTTGAAGGTCACAACCAAAAGGTGACAGCTGAGGGTCAGGACTCTAGGTGTAGTTAACTAAATTCCCAATTTAGAAGCCTAAACCTATTTATGTTTGTGATCCTAGGTTACATAACTGACATTAGATTTGAGTCCTTCTGTTTGATCTAAACAAAGATTTCTTCTACCAAATTGAAATTTTTTGTTTGGACATATTTGGTATTTATGAGGACCAGGTATAAAATATCATATACCCTATCAGATATATTGAACTTCAACAATAGCAACAGGAGACTTTGTAGGCTATGACTCTGCCATTAAATGTGTGTATGTAAAAGTACAAAGGTATATTTGCTCCTTTTTTGAACAAGTTTTCTTCTTGAATGTCATAACTAGAACAGAAGTAAGGTAGCTCAGAAATTAACACGAAGAATTGGAGGTTGAAAGAGGGTGAGTCAGATCAGCTAACAATATCAGCAAGCCTTCGTGGGCTGTTTCAACTCTTTACCCTCTGCTGTATTTCTGTGTCATTCTATGTGCTAGTTCTTAACTTGCCAAAAAAAAAAAAAAAGAGTGATCTACTTCCAATGCCACTTTTTTCATGATTTAGTATGACATTCATCCAATTTAAACTACAGTGATAGGACAGATACACTTTTCACATCCTCCACTGGACAGAAATTTTCCTTTTGAGAAATCTAAGAAATGTCATGGTCTGCAGAGATGAAACTTCTTAGAGCAATGCACTTTATTTCATTTTATGTCTGTTATGTAAGAAAAAATGCATTAAGCTTTATCCAAGAGCATGAGCCCAGTGAAAACTTCTACTTTATGCTGAGAAGTATCTTTGTTCAGTGGCTGAAGTCCTTGCAGAAAACCATTGAATAAATCTTCATTGTTGAGATGGTAATGAAATTTTAGTAGTTTAATATTTAGAAAACTTCCACCTTTATGGCATAGGCATAAATGCCTGTAGTGGTTAGAGGTGTGTTCTGAATAGTCATTAACACTGGGAAATGCTGTCTGTAGCCAGTAGAATGTAGCTTCTTCAGATGAAGTTATGTGTTTACCACATAGCATATGTCTTGCAGACATAACATATGTTTCTGCCCTTTCTCTTCTGATATCTTTCTCTCTCCCTTTCATTCCTCTCTGGGAATATCCAGAAACTTCAGAGCAATAAAAAAATCAGGGTTTAAAAAGCCGGACACAATAAAGATATTAAGCACCTAGAATTTAGCTGCTGGGGTAGCTCATCTTTAGGTGTTTTGAGCCCAGGATGCTGTGTAGAAACACAAGCTTAGTGTAAAAAAGTGCTCAAACTCAGCTTCTCTGCTGTCTAAGGGTCTCAGAAGAATATTAGAGAGGGTAAAATCAAGTTCAGTTCTGCTTAGGCTGAAAAATTTCAACGTGCTACTGTCACTTCTGAAGTTGTGTTTTAACTGCGATGCTGGCTTGTCAGTTGTCTTCTGCACAAACCATGCACAGAGCCCTGGCACTGCTGGGAGTAAGCTTCTGCTTAAAGCCAGCAGGTAGAGATGACATCTGCATCCCTGTTGAAATACTGACAAATTCTCCAGAATTTCATCGCTTCTTTCCAGTTGAATATCAGCTCAGCAAGTTCATTTAAAGAATCAATTCAAATGAACAATCTACCACAGCTTATTTTAATTGAAGGTGCACATGCAAATTTGCTTTCAACAAGCTTTGTGGGGCATAACTTTTGGAAGACGGGAAATACAACAAATTAGTGGCTGACAGTAATGTCATAAAGTTGCACAGCTGGTTACTAGGTGAATGTCTGGTTTAAGCCTTAATCTTCCTCTCCTAACACTGAGAAGACTTCAGCAGATCCATAGGCAGATTCAGCTTTCTTGCACTGCTGTGCTCCAATTAGACTGAAAAATATCACCTGCCATCCTCAAGGCAATCAGCTTCTTCTTGCAAAACCTGATAGTTCTAGTTGATTGATCTAAACTCTCATGCTAGAACTAGATGATGGTGTCTAAAAAGTACAAGGTGAAAAAAATTGCTCAGCAGGGGGGAAAAATGTAACATGGGAAGAGAGTGGATGAAAAGAAAGACTAGTGTAAGTTTTTGTAGACGGAGTTTTATCAGGTGAGTGTTTTGGCAAATAATTATTTGAAATAAGTGATATCCACATATTATTAAAAATATGTTTCTTTTAGGGATTTTATCAGTTTCATAATAATAAAATGAAGAGTACTTTACAGGCAGAAATGCTTTAGCACATTAAAGGACAATATGTTCCTCAGTCATCTCTCCCTGTGTGAAATCCACAGGATATGTTTCTTGCACGGCTGAGTTTACTACTTCAGAATAGCTAGTAGCATGTAAGGCAAAATCTTAAAAAAGACATAGTATTTGTGTTGATACTTTTCACCTTCATAAAAACCCTCAGAAATATTTTTGGAAATATTTTGGAAATATTTCATGAGTAAAGTTGGCTACTTTTTGATAACTCTTCATCTCCAAAGAAAATCAGAAGAAAGTGTTTCCAGAGCCAGAGATAAGGACATTTTTTTGTATTTACAGGGAGATTAAAAAGAAAGGTTAAATCATCATTTCTTCTGTCAGGCTTCAATTTCCATGCCGTTTGGGAGAGAAGAAAATCTATACTAAGATAATCTGGAGTCTTGGGAGAAGAAGAATTAGAAGAGTTGATTTCATTATTCAAAAGATATTTCTTTCTTTAAATATTCAAACAAGCTTTGGAGTGCTTTTACTGGGGTGAAGAGTAAAGACTATGAAACATCAGGAAAAAATAGGGTGAAATGAGGTAAACCTATGAAATCAGATAGTGATTTTTAATGTTACCTTGGATAATCAGTTGTTTCTTTCTCCAAGTACAGGGTGGAAAGAGATTCCAGTGAAACAGAAAAGTTACATTTCATATGCAGATCATGCAGATCAGCTTTTAGAGGGGATTCAGAGATTTCAGAACCCACTCTAATCATCACAGCCTCTCTGTCTAGTGAGGTTGTCCCACCAGCTGTCAGCATACTGGTTTATCTCCACAATTTAACAGAGTGCTCTTTTTGTCTGCTGCAGCACACTGATGAAACAAAAATTGTAAAGGTAGGGAGCTGTGCAATCATAAGTGCTCACTTTTCTTAAAGATTGTATGTCAGAGCAATTGCAATAACTCTCATGTAAAGAGCATAAAAGTGGGAAAAGGAACACTGATTAGCAAGGCCAGTCTTAAGGCCAACTCTGTGCTTCTGTAACATGCACAGAATTTCACAAGCATTTTTTTTTTTCTTTAATCAGAAGCAATGCAGAAATTTGAGTTCCAGGCTGCAAAGAAGTTGTGAACAATCCTAGAGAAATTAATGCAGCTAAACCTTCCCTCAGACCTCCGGGATTAGGCTAATAAGAGCAAAGAAATGTATCTCTTAAAATCCATGGAGCCTATTAAAATCAGAAATATTTCTGAAAGTTTTATGAAATCTAAACACCATTTGTAAGATTCCATCTCGACTTCATCTAACAAGGGAATCTTGAATTATTTATTAAATCACGTTTGTTGGTGTTAAACGGTCACCATTAAAATTCATCAGCTTGAAAATGCGCATGCTAGGAAGCTTTTCTAAAGTTTTAGAAAGCATGTTAAAGTAAAAAGTCCCCTAGATAAACAATTCATCAAATCAAACTTGCAATATATTCTGAACCAACTATAATTATTCAATAGAAACTGAAATCTTACTTAGCATTTATTCCAGTTGTTATTGGAACCTTAAGTTAAACAATTTTTGAAATGCTTTAAATATTTTCGTACTTGAAATGAGACACACAGGCTACTGGAATTTGAGACAGGCCCATTGTCTTTCCCTTCTGTTTTAATTTCATCATGTCAAAGACTGTGGTAATTGCCAGAGTAACTGTGAGGGACAGATATCCTACACAGGATTTTCATCTCTTACAATTTGAACTCCCTCTACACACTACTGTTCTCTATCTTCTGATGTATCTTGGTATAAAGCCTTTCTTAAATTTTGAGTTTGTTCGCTCTCTGAAAAGCTGCTTCTATTCCATCTATATTACACAGGAACCCTGATCTGTCTATGTCCTGAGCCACAGTCTTGTAAAAAAAAATCCCTTAATTTTATTAAGAAAATAAACTTCTATTGTTGGATATGCCTGGAGTGATCTATTTTGGAAAACTGTGGATCGAAATACTTTACATCACTGGTACTCTTAATTGTGAATTATACCCCTAAACCAAAAATCCAGAATGTTGCTTAAGCCAATTGTATTCCTCTTTAATGAAGACTGAGAAAGTCTAGCTCCTGTAAAATGACCAAATTGTTTTTTTTTGAGAGACTTGTTTGAATATATCGTATTTTGTTTTTCATCTGAAAACTTTTTGAGACCTCTCTAAAATGAATCATAGGTAACTGGGAATTGGACTATCTCTAAATTGCATACTTGTTAAAGTAACATAGAAAGGCCCAAACAATAATGGGTTTCACTCTCTGCCTTTTTATTAAAAACCAAAATGAAAACATAAAAACTGTGAGAATAGTCATATACCCTATATCAGGCAAAACAAACAGACAGCAAACTAACCCAAAACCACCACAAAAACAGTCTAGTCTATTTACCCTGGTAATGGACAAAAGTAGATGGCTAGAGAAGAATACAAAAGCCAGCGCTCGCAGATGATCCATCCATTTAATATTTTCCAGCTATTTTCAGTTCTGGGCCTCTCTGAGATCTAGCATGACTATTGTGCTCAAAACTCTTTAACTGAGGACATATGCTTGCCCTGTGTTACCAAAACAGACCTTTAGCTCCCAACACACTTTTTGGAAAGGAGATAGATAGCTCAATGACCTGTTATATGGAGAATCATTTCTATTGAAAATTGCCTTCTATCAGCTTCATCCAGTGCTCCATTTCTCCAAATTTGCAAGAGTTACAAACAATGATCACCATCTCTTATCTTGTGTTATTCATGATTTTGAAGACCTATACAGTTGCCCTTTCAATTATTTAATTTTAGAAACTGAATCCTTACTTTATCATAAAGACTACATTTTTTGACTGTCACTACTCTTCTGCTTAAACTTTTCTCAATTCTACTCTCTTCTTTGTGAGATGGAGAGTAGTAACAGAAAGTATTCAAAATGCAATGAATCGATGCATTAGTGAAGTAAAGACACAAACAAGCACTGTTCAAGGAAAATATATGCTTGAAGTTATTAGAAACAGTTTTTATGATCTTAGCACTGTATCTCCATGCCTTTCTCTTCAGTGTCCTGAGGTCAGTGTCCTGACCAAAACATTTGGATTAGTTTCTCTGTCAGTTAAATAGCTAAACCAAGCCTTTGAACATTTTTTTTAAATAATTATTTTATTCATTAACAGGACTGAAATTGTTTTCTCTACCTCAGAAGTCACACAAAATTGGTTCCTTTGCATGCCATCTGTGAAGGTGTGATTTCTGGAGTAGTCACACATGTAACAAGCTGTACCTCCCTCCCACTGGCCATTTCCTCATGCCACTTCTGCCTGCAAAGACTCGGGTGGCCTGCTGAGTGGTTACTTAGGTGTGCTCAGCTACAGAATAATTCCTAAACAGAGTCAAAGCATTTATACTGCAGTGATTTCAGTAGTAACGGCCAAGAAAACATGTATGACTTTAAACTGTGTCAAAAAGAAAAAGAGCGCATTTTCAATTGTATCAATTGGTGGTGTGTATGCCTCCTATCAAAAGAGTCACTGGATATTTTCTTTCTCACTGAAATTATTCCTGAAAGATGATCCAAGTAAAGATAAGTATGCCTCTTTCTCTTTATGTGAAATCATTTGCCTGGTGTTTTACCACTGGCATCTATGCTTCTGCTGGCTTTGACATATATCCTCTTGTAGCCTTGATGAATAGGAATGTCTGAAAATGGTGTCATATGGTCTAAAAGTGGAGTAACGTCAGGCTGTAAACAATAGCATAAACTGCTATTAAGCCTGTAGAGTAAACACACTCAACATGACAAAATGAGCCAGCTGATGATATTTCATGGATTTATGCTAGCTGAAGCAAACTGATCCTCCTCCAAACTCATTCAAGCACAGTTCTCTTCAGACCTGTTTATAACATTACTAAGTTCCAGACAAATTTGGATAAAAATCTGATTTATGTTTTCAAGTAGGTAGTGTCTTTAAAATGAGACTGAAATATAGCAACTAATACATATTTTCAAAACTTATAATGAGCTTTGAAAGCAAACTTCCCACTACAATAGATAATTTTATGGTGATGTAGGGCTATTCCTAATGTGTCAAAAATAATGGCAAAATATATTATAGGAGCTTTTAATTATAAAATACTCATCAACCAGCTGAAGATATTTACATATAGCAATGGCTATAGAAATACTTTATAATCAATACAGCATACAGTCTGATAAACTCTTGTTGTATTAAATTATAAACAGGAAATATATTTTTAGTAATTGTCATCATATTATTTGATTACAGGAAACGTGTTTTATATGAAAGACAAATACACTAATGCTTAGAGAAAAATCTACATGAAGGAAGAAGTCATTGTGATTTTCTATTTTAAAGAGAATTGGGTCATTATGATCGTTTTATGGAGAAACTAGGCCATAACTGGCTAAACCAAGGAACTGTGCCTTACTTATTAGTGTGATCTGATTTTCTGAAAACTTCCTGAAGCATAAATGTTCATGAATTTGCAGAAGTATAAATTGAACATTTTTTGCTGCAATGACTATAAATACGGACTGGCTATTAAGATAACTGGGGCAGAGAATTTAATCTAAAAGTCCCTTAATAATATAACTTGATCTTGGAGTGAAGTTTTTGTTTGAATTCATCATTTTGATGGAAGTTTTTTTCAACTGCGTAAGATGACAATCACATTGGTCCTTCTTATTCAGTGTAAATGTGTAGGATCTCCTAATATTCTGATGACAGTCAATAAAATGAGAAAGAAAAAACAGCGGGCTATTAAATGCATTTTAGTTTATCTGCCAATTTTAACCAGACTGAGGAAACATTGAAAAAAACAGATGATATTTTAAAAAATTAAATACTATAATGGTGTAATAGTGTATGTATTAATAAAATATAAGTCATTGAGGGAAATAGATCATCCTCCCAACTAGTGATGATAAGAGTTCAGCTGGTCCTGAAAACAATGTTGGATTGCATGAAGAATTTACATTTGCTTTGTTAAATGCTGTAGTACTTTCCAGCATATTTTAAACCATTGTCACCTTAAATAAAATTTGAAATGATCCTTTCTTCATTAAAGAATATTAAAACATTAAAGACTGGTGGAAGTCTGAGACAAACCTTTTCCCAGTAGGATGCTGTGAGACTTCAAATTTTGGCACAGTAAAACTAGGCATTTACTGTTCTCATTCTATTTTCTTTGCTCTCTTTTTAAGAATGTGACCTCTGAACATAACATTTATGATAGATTAATGACTCTGCCAAGTCTACTTACAAATGAAAGATTGTGGGTGAAGCTACTAGAATTTGATTTTCCTTTTTACCTTTTGAAGAAAGACTTAGGTTTTCATTGAAACATGGACATGAAGGCTGATTTTTTTCATACTTGTATTTTAAAAAATCAATATGGTTTTACAATTTCTCCAGAGAGAAAGAAAAAACTACTTTAAAAGTAGTTTTCATTATTAAATGTCACCATTCTTTTGTTAATTCACTTACTTCCATGGGATAAGATCTGAATATCTTCTTGCTGTCTCATCCACAAAACCTTAACACGGCTTCCTTCTATCAGCTGCTGATAAGTACTGTCATAATATAGTATTTTTCCTCATCACAGAGTAGTTTTTTCATCCTAAAATATGGCAGGACTTTTCTACTGTGGTGTCTTCTGCTTTGTTTTGGGGTTCATAGATAACTCCCAACTCAGAATACCATCAAGCAGACATAAAATCCTTTAAGCATATGTGTATCTTTCCACATCCTTTATTTATAACTTACCTGGCATTCCCTATACCAATCCCAAGTTATTGTCTATAGTGAGTAAAGAGGAATATCTGCCTCTGCAATGTGAGTCAGATCCTAGGGGGACTAAATTGCCCCTTTTAGGTACCAGTCTGATTTCAGTAGTAAAGATAAAAGTGAGGGCAAGTAAGTTCTGAATTTATTCATTATGCGTTTTATAGCAAATTAGCCTTGTTTTTTTATAAGCTAACTTTAGGCTGTGGATGTCATCACAGGATTGAAGAAATTTATTTCTGAGGCAAGTTAACTTTTAAGCACTTAAAAATGGTATTGGATTTTGTCTCAGGTCAGCTATATGAATATTACTCCTGAGGTACTCTGGAAAATTGGGTTTGTTTTTTTGGTAAACATCTATGATAGTGTCTGAGCCAAATATTTCACTGTGGCAGGCAATTCAGTGTCAGATTAATGACAATCTGCTCTATTTCTTTTCTGTCTCTGATACCTCAAGCCAAGCGTACTTGACTTTCATACCTCATGTCTCCAATACCTGGCTCTGTTAATGCAAACACATTGAACACACCCAGAAATGCATGTTTATCATATCACAGTATTATATTTTGTCCCTTTCCTTTTTCTGTTTCTGTCTTTCAAAAGTGGTGCAGTTCATCCTGGTTTTCGAAGACATTTATTAAGATCCTTAAAAGATGAGAGATGGGAGGCATCGGAATAAGTACTGCAGACTTCATGGCCAGAAATGCAATGAGGCTCTTGAGAATATTTCAGGGCATTGCTTTATTCATGAGCTAAAGACAGTGACTGCTGAGTGAACAGTGATCATCATAGTATACTCAATAGGTTTGAAGCTTCTTACAAGGATATGCTAAAAGCTTTTAATATTCTCAGCTTGTAGCAAATCTCTCCATTATTTTTCGTGTTAAATGTATGCAAAGTGCACTCATCTAAAAATCTGTCTGTCTAAAAATAATATTTTTTGGACCAGCTACTCGGAGAATAGAAAAGAGGAAGAAAAAAAACTTGTCATGCTTTGACAGAAAGTTATTTTATTTTATATGCATTAGCAAAACTGGGGTCAGCATAGGGTTTGGGTTTTATTTTCTTTTTTTTTTTTTTGGCATAAGAGAATAGCATTGCAAGTTAGAGATGCTCTCAGAGAATATGGTGAAAGCAAAGCAGAAGAGCAGTTACCATAATACAACAACTTTGAGTAAAAGGAAACTACTGAGATGTTGTCTTGTTTGGTGTGGTTTGCTAACACAAAGTTGGATACCATCTGGAAATTTATACACTTTAAAATACATTTATACAGTAAGTATCTTCAGGTGATCTCAGAGGACTTTACTACATCACTGTAATACAGATAAAATGAAAAGTAAACTGAAGAGAAGAATGCTTCCTTAGCTTTGAAAAGATCATTAACTGGCAATCAGGTTAGTGGAGTAAGTCTAGACATGTGGTTTGGTTTTCAGTTCCTTCAAAATCAGCCAAGAGGCCTTAGCTGTAGTTTACTTCTTCTGAATGCAGAGGACATTTGGTACAATTCATCAGTGCAGGGGACTTGCAGAATGCTGGGGTGCAGTTAGGGGTCCCTTTGCCCTGCTGAGCCTGGGCAGTGGTCGCAGTGTGCTGAGCACTGCTCCGGGGGTGTCAGCGCAGCCTCTCCCCAGCTGCCGCGGGGCCTCCGGCAGAGCAGCATGCAGCGAGGCTTGTGCATGGAACAAGCTCCTGACTTTTATGTGATGTGTGTCGCCCTCTCTGGTGCTAAACTTATCTCACACTTGGCAGCTGGGCTGTGTACCAAGATACAAGGTCAAATAATAGCTTTCTACTAATCTAAGAAATTAGATGGGGGAAGAATGGTGCAAAATTCAGTTTGATTTCAGCCCAAGAAAACAAGGTGGTATTAAGTCCTGTAGGTACACATGGAAGGGGTTGAGGTTTTGTTCCAGAGTGCTGTGTAGCCACCTGCAACAGCAACAGTTGTTGTCCTGTGTGTTCCAGCATGTTGCAGAATAATTTTCATGTAGCCACATTGCTAGGGAGGGAGAAGTTCTTCAAAACCAGCAGATATGTATAAACTTAGACCCAGATCATCAAAGATATTCAAGTGACTAATTCTGACTAATTCCCACCAAAATATACTTTAGTTAGGTACCTCAGTGCCTTTCCTACCTTTGATACACCTCTCTATCAGTTTCAGTGAGGACAGCATTTAAATATAATATTGATGTTCAGTTTGCATTTTTTACAGGAGGGGTGTTACTACACCAGACAATTAATAATGACAACTCTAGATATGCAATGCAAAGGATATTTACCTACATTGTCTTTATCCATCTGTAGTGTCAAAGAATGAAAGTAGTGGATGCTGTGAATTTCAGCTTGACTACGTAATATGTTAGTGCAGACTTGCAAGCCAAACAACTAGAGCACTGGAGAGACAGTTTTATGTCCTTGCTTGAGGTCACTGAGAAATACAAGTCCTACCTCTCAGGAAATTCTGTCATTTAGAAAAATTTTGGTTTGAACCCAACCCAAAACCAAGCCTTCACATTTCATTAGCAGCAAAAAGTGATTATTTTTGTTTTGACTCTAGTGATACTTTTATACCTTTAAAATTTGTTATTGATAAATACTCTGTAAAATTAACCCATCAAATTCTCATCGAAAGGAACCAAATTTTACTATTAGTAAAATTGAGGATTTTCAGACTATATTATTGAAAACCAGGAAGAATTTGAATTTCATGTGGGACAAGACATGGATCTTGGTTGGGATAAAAATATTTTTTATCTCTGGTGTTGTAATTTGAAACCCCACAGATGAAAAAAATATATCTTCAATTAGTTACTATCAAAAAAGACTTCTTCAGTTAGTCATGCCTGAATCCCTGAAGAATTTAATAGTGTTGTTTTTTTTTGTTTTTTTTGTTTTTTTTTTTTAAAGCATGGTATATTTAATTTAAAGCAAGCCTTTAAAGGGAAGACAGAAAAACCAAACATGTCAGTGACTTATACCCCTATGCACTTTTCTATATTGGGATTTTCTGAGGTGACAATTGCCTCTAGAAATGTCAACTCATTTGCATTTATGTTGGACCAAACAAACCATTACAAATACAGACATACCAATGTTAGAGAAATCTTCAATATTTGTATTGGCCAGAACATGAATGAAAACTTGGCAAAAAAAATGCTGATTTGTCAGTGACAAACAGAAATCCAGATATTATAGACTTTCTCATGATAGCAGAAGTCAGGGAACATGGAAATGAGAGTTAAAAATATACAAAATCAAAGGTGCATTTTCTAGGAAACCGCTTGACTTTTCATCTTGTCTTGTAATTACCTAGTGTACATCCAGGAAAAACCATCTCTTCTTTCTAAAATTCCAGAGGACATCCATATTTTATTACAGCAGATTTGTCACTGGTTAAACAAACTTGCCTAAAGCAAGTCTCTGTGTTCTTAGCCTCTAATAATATGAGGGAAATATAAAATATTAAATGCACCCCACTATTAATCTACAAGTGAATGAGTATTTCCAACTGATGTTAAAATGTTAAAAACATGCATTAAACAAACCATCATTAGTTACTAAAGTGAATGCATTCTTTACTTAATACTTTTCAGTGTCATTCAATATTTCTAAAATGTCTCTTAAGTAAGCAATAACAGTAACTTAAAGGATAACTTCTAAGAACAGTGTTCCCATTAGCCACCAATATGTGCTTCAGGCTCTTGAGTAATATATAATAAATATAATATAATATAATATAATATAATATATGATATGATATGATATGATATAATATAATATACGATATAATATAATACACTACAATACAATATTATATAAACCTGATATTATATATCATATATATCATATACTATGTTGGTTGGGATATTATATATAAGGAAAAAAGAATAAATGTTTTTATAAGCTTACTAAAAGGTGAAGAGGGGTCTCCTGGCATTATGGGCAAAAATACAAATACAGTAAATATTAAAGTAAATATTAAAGACCAAGCTAGTTTTATTTAGATCAGTCTGGATATAAACTTGATATTTACAAAAATGGAGATTTTAGAAGACTGATGGGATTCAAAGAAATTCTAAAACCTTTATGCTGCAGAAGCCTTGGAGAGATGTAAGGGTTTCTGTGCCCTAACTGAGGAATGGAGATAACCACAAAGTGCCACAAAACTTTTATTAGTTCTTTCGCAAGCAAATCTCTTGTGAGTCAAAATTCCACAGTGAGCTTCAGAATAATATCAGAATATTGTGGAGAATACAGACCTGCTGCTGATTCTCAAGAAAACTTTCAAAGACTTCTATGTTGCCATATAAGAATCTGAACCTGTATACTTACAAGCCATCAGCTCTTGCTCCTTGATGTTAGGTGGAAAATTCTGGGTAGGAACCTACTACTTCTAGAATACCTAAATTACTGTATTACTGCCCTCATGCCTCAGTTATTCTTATAAATGGATATTTTTACCTTATTCTGTCCTGAAAATTATCCCTACAGGCTTGTTAACTGAGAGTGGATGGAAGATTTCCATTACAATACATTTGATGTACCAACCCCAGAAGAAATGGCAATTTAAAGTAGCACTTGTGCAAGTGTCAGCCGAATTGAGTATTTCAATATACTATAGAGCTTGAATTTGTGAATATCCAAATAATGTTGGAAAAATGCAAAAAGGCTTTTGCTGCCAACCTTGTGTTGCTCCTGCCTGCCTGTACAGCAGAAATGTTTCCTAGTACACTGTTGTTCAATTTTCAAAAGATCGGGTTTCTAGGAATAAAAATAGAAAAGTGTGAGAGTGAGAGAGTGTAGGTGGAGATCAATTAAAAGTATTTAGAATTCATCTTCACTTATTTTGGGCCTGCAAAGGGAAGCAATTACGCTGAGTAGATACTTTTCTTAGAAGGATGTTAGACAAAGATGATGGGGTTTAGCTGCTGAAATGCGGGAGTGCATATTTGAGTAATCACATTTAAAGTTCAATTCATCCTGGGGTATATGCCTGCATTGGACAAAGGGTTAATTCCTTAAACTCCTCTGACTGTATTAACTGGATCTTCTTGGCTACAATGGGACCCTCTGCAGCCAGTTGAGCTATGGACAGATATGGCATAGGTAACTTAAATAGTAGTAATCCCTTTATATCAGGAAAACTTGCACTGTCTTGAGTGAAAAACTAGAGAAAGGGGAATACACTGTGTACTAGAGTACTCTTGTCCAAATGGGAGTTCATAATCAAAAGAGATGAAAACCATTTTTAAAACTGGAGCTGGGACATATACACACACACACACATATGTGTATATATATATGTAAAAGGAATTGCAAAATATACTGTAGTGAGAGAAAAGAGCAGGACTTGACTGAAGATATCCTTTCCTGTCCTATATTATACTGAAGTGAATCTGGTGAAATTGGTACAGAGTTTCAGTATAAATATTCATATAAGCATAAGTTAAAGCCCTCTCCCACAGTTATACAAAACTTGCTATTAAATCCTGCAAATAAATTTGTAACAAGAATACACTAATAATGTAAATATAATGCTACTATGAAATCAGTGAATGATATATTTTATCCTAGCTAATAAACATAGGAAAATATCTTTAACATACATTAATGGTTATTTTAGGTGTGCATTAACTGGCTATCCTTATAATTTTCATCCTAATTGTTGTTTTTCATTCCTTTTCAGAGCTTTTCAAATAACAAAAAAATCCCTCATGAATATTTTAATGAATAAGTAGAGTTGCTATGCTGTTTTTCTGTATACCTTATTGTATGTTATTTGACAGTATTCTGACAACTGAGACTTTGTTCATGAAAATGAATGCAAATCCCACAAGTGAAAACCAGTGTTGTTCATCCAAAAGCCAATACCAGGAATACATTCTATGGCTTTCTCTAGTTAGCACTTGTTACCTGTTTGTTAAAAAGTATCACATATCCATTGGGCTCCAAAAACAATACTGCAAGACTTAAGTAAAAGACTAAATATGATAAAGGAATGCCCCAAATTGACTGTTCTGAAATGTGGCATTTAAATAATCTGATCAATGATTAAGTATTTACAGTATGAATAATTAAGGCTACAATCAAACCACAAAGAATCATTAAAGACATAAAAGAGCTTGCATGGTTAGAGATAAAACATACTTTTAAACTCTTTGCTGGTTTGTAATAAAACTTGTTTACAGATTGTGGTGTTGGTTGTCAAGGATGCTGTAGTTAAAAACAAGGGAGAGGGAAGAGGAGAGAAGCTGACAATTGTGTTGTTTTGCTCTGGTTTAATATAGATGGAACCTCTACTGATTGTACTGGGCATGATGGGAATAAACTCTCAAACAAATGAAATAAACACAACAACACAAAAATCAGCAAATCCAAGTATTTGAACAAACACATAAATACAAAATAGCCTGTGATCTTATTTTAGGAGCCTGGATAAAATATATGCTGATAACATCTAGTCTTCTGGTTTATCTCCTTGTGGTGATTTTCCTTCACCTTGAAACCATATCTCTGTCTTTTCCCTTTGACTCATCTTTGTCTAATAGTTTTTGTTCCAGCTTCCATTTTATGATTGCTAGAGCTCATGGTTGTGATAGTTCTTCCTTTTAAATATTTCTGTTTTATTAGCACTTTAGAAATGGCATTTCTAAAACCCTTTTGTTCTCGAATTCCTTAATTTTTGAGAGAAAAATCTCTTTAGTGTCTGTTTATTCATCTTTAAAATTTAGGGCTGGGCTTGGATTTGATTTAATCTCTGTTATAACTTTATAACCCTTGCATGGATAGCTTTGATGTTCCCTTGCATCCAGTGAACATACATGCAGCTTTTCCAGTCTTGCTCATAATACAAATCTTTGAAGCTTGACATGATTTTTTGTTTCAGAAGGATGTACTCAATCAGCAGCAATTATGCTGTTTCCAAGGTGCAGTGTCTAGACAGGATGAATACACATCTAACCAATTCCAATCCCAAACCCCAAGCAACATGTTTTAGTTTTTTAAAGACTGAAACAAACAAATAGAGTTGCCAGGACTGTTGAACAATTTACTGTTATTTTAATAGAGGTGAGCTAGGCTTTTTAGTATTTATTTGAGATATATATATGTCTTTATATATATATATATATACACATATATATATAATAAGTCATTGGAACAGCTCATTTGAGAAGAATTACATTCAGTTGTACTCGCAATCTGTCTTTACATCTGTGCTTTACTATGTTTAGCCTTACTTCTAAGAATTATAGTATAAAGGGAAAGTGTTACATATGCAAACTCAGGTTCCTGCAGGACCCTAATTTCTCTCCTATGTTAGGTTGCTTAGGGATCTTTCCTATCAGCTTCTCCTTTTCATATTTAATTTCGGTGCTAGAAATTGATCCAGGAGCATGAAAGCTGGCTTATATACCAAGAAAGTGACAAAACTATGCCAAATTTTACCAACTGAGGATTTTTCTCTTTCTCTATTTCGAATATTCCTTTTCCATATTAGTTAGTCATGGTATTAAAATGACAAGAGAATATAAGAGAAATCTTTAACACCTGCACATCTTGCACAACTTTTGTGAATATTAACAGAATTTAACCCTATTGTCAGTATGAAATTTATAATGATTATTCATTTTATCAGGATGGGAGTGAAGACTAGCCCCATCAGCTTCTACTCTAGGAATCCCTGGAGCGTCATGAGATACATGATGAATTTAAATCTGATCATGGCCTTAATCTGTCTCCTAAACAAAAACCATAAGATAAAATTAAAAAAAAATGCTTTATATATTAGGACAAAAAAAGCATCATATCTCTTAATTTTATAAAAGATTACAGAATTTCAGAATGAAAAAAATGTATTTTCTGTAATTTTTAAGACCTCTCCCAACTTCAAAAAAATTACATAAACTCCAGGTGCACAAATACATATTCACTAGCCAAAAGAAACAGTGGAATATAAATAAAAAATGTTTTGTGAGTGATTAAGAGAAAAATGAAAAGCACTTAAAAGTATTATTTTTTATTAAAAAGAAAAAAATGAAAAAATGGACACAAAGAAATCCCAAAGGGGAAAAAAAAAAAAAAGAAGGCAGTAAAATAGGCAGTAATTTCCCTTTACAGCATTGATGGCAGAAGCAGAAAACAAGAAGATTCTGGAGAAAAACCTGTTGGAGTAATTGTTAGTTGGAGATGCTGTAATTGATTGAAGCTTCCCCTGAGTGTTTACAAATTCCATGGGTAGCTACCAGACGAAGCTACAATTTCAAACCTCCTGGTTCTCCTCTGAGAGAGAACACACAGAAGGAAACTGCAGATCAAGTCCCAGTTCTGCAACTGAAGGGAAAATCTGCAGCACGTGGTACCTGCTGCACCTGCCTGTGCCTACCCCTGGCCTTGGGCATTTAGCAAAAGCACTTTGATGGACAAGATTTGCTGAGCATGAACTGTGCTCATTCTAGGAGACACTGGAAACCAAATCTGATTTTCTCTGTGCTGTTGGTCACGTTTTTGTCTACCTATCTTCTGTTTAAGTCATTGACTGAGTGCAGTTTATTTAAGGGAGTTCAGTCAACTGTACAAATAAAGGAGATGCTAGGAGGAGATGAAGTGTCTGTTAGCTGGCTAAGAAAGATATGACTAATATTTGCTTGACTTAAATGCAAATTTAAAGACATTAAAATATGTGACACTGTGTGGACCTT
Organism: Rhipidura dahli; assembly: GCA_013399225.1. NCBI lineage: Eukaryota > Metazoa > Chordata > Aves > Passeriformes > Rhipiduridae > Rhipidura > Rhipidura dahli. Next base: position 16,274 of record VXAC01005428.1, on the reverse strand, counting down.
TTTTAACATGGTAACACTACCAATAGCAGAGCCAGCAATAAACATTTTTAAACACAGCTAAATAGGGAAGAAGTAAATGGAGATTTGTGGTATATATGCTCCAACATGATATTTTGTGCAAGTAGCAAAATCTACAAAGAAAGAACAAAGGATGTATAGTGAGAGGTGTCTGATAGAGCAACTCTGCAAAACAAGCAGGGAATATGTTTGGTGAAAACAGAACAAGTTCTGTCCATCCGCAAATAAAAAAAAAAAAACTATGTCAAAAGCAGATGGGATCACCCCCTTTATTTTGTAGGAAACATTGAGCAGAACAAAACATGAGTAAGGAAAAGGGAGAAATTAAAACATGCATATTTAGGCCACAGTTTTGTTCAGCAAAATGCTCTGAATCCTGGCCATCTCCATCTTGGTGACTGGGTTCCTTGATCATCAGCCCTAACTTGCCTTAACTGGAGGTTTGTAGGATTGTTCACCTTCAGCTGATTTAATATTAAAGTGTCAAGGATTAACTGTTTGCATATGTACTGCTAATGATTATATTGGCCATGTGTACTGTCATTGAATGTCAGTCCAGTAAAATGTTGGACTGAAACTGATTTATCAGTTTTTTTAAGCACTTCTATCAGAATGTTTTTTATGCAGGCAATATACAGATATATTCAGTCTGTGGCACAGGCAGTCTCTCTGTCTTGTCAGTTAACTCTGTACTGGAAGAATTGCTTCTTAATGTCCATTCATAGTGGTCAAAAAGCTTTTCTCTGCTCATGCTTTTCAGTGCTGCTCTAGCACAATTAAATAAAAGTTATTTATTATTGTATTAAGAGAATACTGAAATCTCACCCAAGGAATTTATTTTGTAGATCTGAACTTTATTACAAGAACAAATAAATAGCTCCTGTTAAACACATCCACAAAGATCTAAATTCTTCATTATAAGAAGTCTTTAAGATGGGGCCTTTTTCCTCTTCTGACTTTTTTTTTTGCCTTCTCTTTTAATTATAGATTATGCTCTGTCAACAGCAGTGAAGTACATGGATGTGTTTTAACTGTACTGCAGATATCAGCATATGGGTATATTTAGCAAATCCAATAACACTTCACCACTCATTCTCAGAACATTTAAAAGTGTACAAAAGTGTGAAGATAAGCCCCCTTAGAGAGCCTCTTGGCTCTAGTGGCATGTAGTAGCAGTTCTTTAGCAGTCTCAGGAAGCACGGTCCTTGTAGTTTTCAGATCAATTTGTCTAATGAAATCCAGCAAATTACGTGTTTTAAAAAGTGATATATAAGAGTTAAAAACTCAAGACAATTTTCAAATTTTTTTTCATGTTTTTATATATGTTTTGGAATCTGTACAAAAGGTGAAATCAGTGCTGAATCCTTTGAAATCCTCTGTGTCCAAGAGAGAGCTTCATCTACGTTTCCCCTGGGAGATGTAAGGTGTTGATGGAGACTGTGTGAGGAAGAGTCTGGCATCTCTGTTGATGTGTCTTCTGATATTACAGAATGCAGAGTGGGTGAAAAATGGGACTGGTGACTCTCCAGTGCAATTCCATCTCCTCCTTAGCCCCTGCTTGCAAGTTCTGGCAGCACAGTGCTGTTGAAAGAGCATTAGCTGAACACAGATGGTCTCTGAGAAGGCAGTCGTCCAGCCCTCTCTGATCTGAGTGGAAGAGCATTATATAAATTGTACCTTCCAGAATTAGTCAACTTTCTGAAGTGGCTGATTCTTGAACCAGTCTCTGGTTATATAAGGTGATAGATACTGGATTCAGAGATACAGGACTAAGATACAGATAGTCAAGCATGCACCTAAAGGTCCCATTCAAGGAAAATGCATAGGTACAGCTTTAAATCAAATACAGAGTTGAGATGAAACTTCTTAACATGGAACTCCTTGCTTCTGTGTCTAATATTAAACAAGTGCTTAAATATTTTGCCAATGGATTGATTATTTGCATTGGCGTGATGAAGAACTTTGCTGCAAAAGCACTTGCAGAAAGAAAAGACAAAGCTATTATTTCATACGTAGCTAATGTGCCATGATTTGTCTTTGAGAATATTAGTCTGCATCCTGAAGGTAGGAAAAGCCTTCTTAGGTCGACTGAGAAATGAAACAAATATCTCTGTTCTAATAAGGATTAGAGTTTATCATTATGAGGGAGCATAGGAATTAGGGAAATGCCTAGGGAGCACATGCTTGACTAGAGATCTCTGTATGCTGAGTTCAGTTAGGCCCCTTCTGTTTCCTCTGTCAGCTCATCTTACCCTTATGTCCTTTTCCTTCTAGTTCCTCAGTTTTTATCTGTGTAAGCCCCCTCATTATGTCCTTTCCAGTCTTACAATTGGTAGCTACCTTTTTTCTTAATTTTTTTCCCTCACCTTTCATAGCAATTTTTCTCTGAATCTCTGCCAAATTACTTACACTCTCCACTCTAAATTTCTTTTCTTTCCTTGTCATTTCCAGCCAATGCCTGACCTACTTTTGCTCCAGAAATTCTGTCTGCCCATAAAAATGAAGCAAAAAAACCCCCACGTATCATGTGCCTAAACACTGATCCATGATCCTCTCAGAACTGCTTAACAGCAACCAAGCACCCAGAGGCAGTTTGTTTTTTTCTCATCCCTGTTCATTCTTCCAAGGGCAGTATGCAGGCATGGCTCACGCCACACCAAATGCCAAGGATATTCTCCACATGCAGAAGAACCAAGGTCAGACCAGTTTAATGGTCATGTCCTATAGCCATTCAGGACTATGACTTTGACCCCTCAAACACCTCCACACACCCTCATGACAGAGATCAGGGAATGCTGATTGGTTTCTGTACAGCCCACACATAATTTCAGTTCTGAACTGACCAAATATATATTTATATTTTACAATATCTTTGGATTTTTGGGTCTGAGAGAAGGTCAAGGGACAAGCAGTTTGTAATGTATATTTGAATATTCTGCTTTAGAAAGTGCAGGGACAAGCTGTTTGTCATGTATATTACAAAATACTCTGCTTTAGAAAGTGCACTGTTGCTGTGAGCCTGTCTGTGCCACTCAGTCTCAAATGAGAAATCATCCTCAACTTGCTTTACATACTGCTATAGATTTACCCAAAGGACAGACAATGACTGGCTTTGGAAATGCCTCTTGTTTCCTCAGCTGCATCCCCTATTTTGGTACCCTTAGCAGGGGGGATGTGCCAGATACTCTCCAGAGGAGAAAGTGGCCTGGAGCAAGCTGTCTTACTGGTGCATTGAAGAAGTCCCTGATGGTGGCCATAAGTCAGTGTAATGTTGAACTTCACAAATGTGGGTAGATCTTTCACTGAACAGGTCCTGCCACATGAATGTGGGGCTTCAAGCAGACCTACCAGAGCACAGCTCTGCAATAGACACAGAAAAGCAACAGTGAAATTGCAGTGATGCTTATTTAGGGGTGTGAAGCAGGTTTTTGGTGGAAACTTAACCTACGTGTAGATTGACTTATTTTTCTTGTGCCTAAAAAAGAGCTTATCTTCCACTGAAGACCCTCAAGTTTTATTATTTTTCTTTCTGTAAGGACTACCTGATGTAGTGGAATTGGTTGTCAAGCAGTCTATATTTACTACATTTTAAGATAGCAACTATTTAACATAATAAGAATATCTGTCATTAGTAGTCACACACACACACAGAGTGGATTCTGAAGCCCTTTAAGCCTCCAAGGAAGCTTTAAAATTCACTGTTATAACTCTCTCAAACTCGTCCTTATTTTATCAGTTTGCTTATTACTGTTATGAATTTTCACAGGTGAAGCATAGCTGCCCAATTTCCCTAATTTTTCACCCTACAGTTACAATCAAAAAGGCAAATTCACCAGCTTGATTTGAGTGAACATCCTTAGAGATTCAGGACTCATTTATATTGTTGCCAAATGCCTTAATGCTGCAGCTAAAGGTATGAAAAGCACCAGTAGATGGCTCTGTAGCTCCTGAATTATAAGCAAGGAAACAAGGGAGGCTTTGATAACTTTGACTTCTGCGAGAAAATTTGATTTGGTGACACCAATGACAGGAATAAACTTCATGCCGACTTGCTGAAATGGGACACTTCCATTTGTTATGCCACACCGCTTCAAAATGGCCCTTCTGTCCTTGACTCACATCGACCTTGAAGACTTCTTGGGGAGCAACAGGAGTGCTGCTGTCCTGTACAGGCAATGGCTCCAAATAAATCAGCAGCAGGATGACACGAGCTGATGGGAGAGGGCAGAATTACTAAGCACTGCCATGTGCTGCTCGTGGCAGAGTGATAAACATGAAGGTGTGGAGGCTGCTGCAGATGCCTGAGCCCAGTGGTGCTGTCCCCTGGTAAATGAGATTAAAACTGAGCATAGCTGAACATGTGCTTGCACTGAAATTAACTACCAAACACTCAGAAAATGTTGTTTCTGTTTTACCTAGAAATAAATCTGACTGAGAACAGGAAAGATAAAAGCAGGAAGGAAATGCACTGTGTAAAAAAAGAAAAAAAATCTGCTTGCATAAATCAAGGAATTTAATAATTTTTTACAGGCAATTTAGAGGAAGTAGTAGGATTTCCTCTCTGCACAACCCTCATTCCTGAGCACAGGACTTGGGTGGGCTTTCAAAGGAGATTTTAAGCATGCTTGAGTGGTCTGGCACAAGTCAGCAGGGTCCCCTTGGTGTATTCCTCCACAGTTTACACTCCTTTGAATATATGCAAAAATTACTGCAGGAAAAGGGGATTTGGAAAATTTATATGTGGGACTCTGCACCCAGTATAAATGTTGGCTGTATCTAAATGTGAATTAATGTATTTAAGTTAAAAGCATGGGAATATTGGGAAACTCTCTAGAATTTGAAAATTAGCAGGGAGGAATTCAATTTCTAACAAAGAAAAGCAGTTGCATCTGTACCAACAGAGATGGTTATCTGTGCACTTTAACTAAATCCAAACCCATATGAAAACAATATAAGAAGTTTGGGCTGAATGTATTCAGCAGTAGGGCATACAGAAGTGGCATGTTGAGACTAAATAAACCAAAATAAGTTAAATTTATAAATGTTAGTTTTCCCCTGAAGTAGATCTTCGACATGAAAAATGTTTAATTTCATACTTCATAATAAAAATATTATTAGTAAACTCCCAGAAAAATTGTCCTAACTGTACTTCTGATGGAAATGCATTTTACAGACATTTTCCAGATAGTCTTAGTGTGTTTCAATGGCACATAGATAATGTCTCTGCTATTTAACTGCTTTAAAAACAGATGTAAGCTGTTTTAAAAAGAGATCCATCCATCTTATATAAATAGCAAAAATTTGCAAGGATGTTGCTATTCAAGCATCAACGTGAAAAATCAACATTAAACTTTTTTGTGTTTATGTCAGCAACTCACCCTCCAACCCTAAGTATTCTATGATTCTATAAGAAAAATAATGATCTGCTATACTTTTTTAATAAATAAGATATTCTCTAAGCACCTTAACAGCTTCCCTTGCCATTGGCAATGATTTTCAGAGTAAGGAAAGTAAGATTACAATGGAGAAAATTCATCTAGTGTTATTCTTTATTTCACTGCAGAGAAGCTGCATATGGAGAGATCATTGCATTAATACAATGCAGTAAATTTCTGTGACCTTTCACTTCCTTAGAAAAGGCTAAAATATCACACAGAATTCAGCATTAAGCGCTGGTATTGTCTTGGAAAAAATGCTCTTTAAGTAGGCTGAGGCACAAATATTAATATGTTCTATAATGTACAAATGTAGTCATATCTGCCTGGGTAAAAGACATACCTGAGTTTAAGGCAACCCAAACCTTCTAAATTAATGAAGCCCAAAATATATTTTAAATTTCTCTAATTAATGACAATTAAATACATTTTGCTTCTATTGAGAATAATGTTATTAGGGTAAGCTAGCTTGAATTACATTACATTCACTAGCTAAGTGAGCTAAGGCAGTCCTAACAGCATAGCTGATGTGTGACAAAGTGCTTGCCTGATAGCTGTGTTCAACTCCTACCCTATGGTAGGTCTGAGATCATTCAATTTCAATATGTGAATACAACATGACTTTTGGATTCAAATGCCTAAAGAATTGTGGTGGACAAAGGACTCTCAGGTTCAATTAAACACAACATATTTACCTGCTTAGCTGTGCATGGTGGTGATCTTATTATTTGGTAATACTACTATATCAGAAAAATTTGCTTTCACCAACCTTTGACATTTTTGTCCTCATTTTGCCACATCAGATAGGTATGTCTCTGAACCCAGACTGCTTCTGAACTCCCAGCTTTATCTGGCATCATGGAACTGACAGAGGCTGATGGAGAGATGCTCCTCCATTTCAGATTTACAGAATTATTCTTATCCCCTTTCTTGTCCTGGATCAGAAGCATGTTTGAAAGCTGTGGACATACTATACTTCAAAATCAGAAATCAAAGTTTTCTCTAAAAACTGGTAAAAATAGTCTCAGAAAGCTAGAGAGAGAGAGAGCAAATCAAGCAACTCATATAGTATAGAAAAAAATAAATATTATTCTAGATACATTCTGCAGCAAATTGCTAAAGATTTTTTTGTGTGTTTTTTTTTTTTGCATTTTTGTTTGTTCTGTTTATTTGGTTTGTTTTGGTTTTTCCCCCAATCTATCTAGCGTTGGGAAGTTCCTGCATACATTTAATTTTTATTCTAACCACCAGCAAATTACCACAATGTGAATTACAAAATTCATATTAGGTGGGATAAATGAAATAATTTTACAAAAGTTAAGAGAGAAACCCCAGCTCACCAAATTTACAGAAAGTGCTCAGAAATAGCATGCATTCTTCTCTGTGAGATACAGTATTCAGACCAGATTTTTGCAGGGTTCTGAATAATTACATTTAAAGCCACTTAACCATATTGATATAATAACTGCTGAAGAAGTCAAAGCATGAATGCTTATAACTTTATGTGATGTACATGTCATATAAAATATGTGTAGTATATATCTGATTCAAACTAATATATAATTTCCACTATGGATATAGGGGAATGAGAAAAAAATTATATGGTCTCAATGGAGACTTTCCAAATGTTTTTGGAAGTGTTTATGGATACAAAAAAGAATATTGGCAAGTACTGTTGTCAAAAAAACCCAAGCCCCACACAAGCTAACTGTTATACATTAGGGGATTTTTGCCCTCATTGGTCTGGGATTTTGGTGTGGGGCTTTTTTCAACACAGGAAAGATTTAGGGGATGACATTTTCCTTCTTCCAAAAGTGGCTATACCCTTATCCTCTACCAAGCAAGACTGGAAAAAACTGAAAGCAGATGGTATAATGTAACTGCAGAGAGAGGTGAAGCAAATACTTCAGAAAGAAGAGTGAGAAAGCCGTTCTGTCTGCATCATGCCAGGACACTTCTCAGCCCACGTCCACACTATAATTAGTTAGCACATGGGATCCATGGCTACTGATGCTTTCACACAACAAGCTCAGGAAGATTTAGTACAAAATTTAGAAAATGTGCAGGTTGAAAATGACATCCTAATTTTTTTGGCACATTAGGGAGTCTTTATTTGAAAAATGTTTTGATATATATTTTTAAACCTTTTAAATGTATAAACATAGAATAACATTGTCATAAATATCTAGTCATTTTCCTTAAAAATTGTCTATTTTTCACTGCTATGTCCTTGTGCTCTACTTTAAATAAAAGCAAGTTCATATGGTATACAACTCTTAAGACCATTCTTGATGGCAATACTGGGGAAGACATCAGCCTTTCCCCATAAAAGTTCTCTGTAGAAATTCTTTAGGGAATGCTCCTATTTCTGTAAATGAAAACTAAGTTTTCCTATGGAACTGGTTGTGCCTCTGACCGAATGAAGAAAGCCACAGAATCCACAAACACTTCTAGGCAGGAGTGGCTAATGACAACCTATCTCTTTATGAGTCAGAAGGAATTATATTCTCTATCCAGACCTCTCCAACAAGGATTATTTTATTGATTTCAGAAAGCTGAATGAATTGAATGTCGCAAAATAAATATGTTATTAACATGCAACAGCCTCAAAAAACGTAGGTTTAGATCAGGTCTCCAATATTTGCTCACCTGAAGGATGCATTGGCACCTTACCAAGAGCCTGGAGGTCGTATTTAGTTTACCTAGAGGAGATCAGATCTCCTTCCCTCTCATCTGTTTAAAGGCAGGATGAGATTCACAGATTCATTTATTCAAACAGATGTTGGTTAGACAAATATATACAGGAAAGTCCTTGGGTGATTGATAATGCACTAGTCTAACAGATCAAAATAATGTGACCTTGAAATATGGGGATTTTGCCTTTCCTTAGAAACAGGTGTCTGAACAGTGATTAGGTGTATTGCTTTCATTTTGTTTCCCATTCACTATTGAAAATACTATTCTCTTCCTTTCTCTATGGGAAAAATCAATTAATCTAGAACCTCTGAATTAGGACTGAAAAGCCACTCATACATTAATCAAACACTCCAATTCTCTAGTGGCCACCTTTACTAGGGACTCTTCCTCTTGTCCACTGGGCCTTTGGTGCAGAGATGTGATTATTAAGACTATCAATACATTTGACAGCAACAAGTATATTGAAAGCCACTGTAAACTGTCACCAGTGCGAATTAAGGAAAGACATAAGGACAGCAAGACCAAGTATTTCATTAACAGAATAAGCAGAGTTTTTTAAAGGAATAAGCGCAATTTGTAGATGAGCTTTTAATAAATGGTAACTGTTTTGGAAGGTTAACTGATAACAAACTGATCATTTTTAAAAGGGATCTGAAAATAAGTGATATAGTAGAAAAATGTTCTTTTAATAATGGTTGTTTTGCATGTTCTTAACTCCTAAAGTAAACAACACATTTACTTGAAAATACATGATTTTGTATTTATTCATAGATTAAACACTCAAAATGTAAGAAAGACAGATTGCATTACTTGTACAAAATTAAATGATTGAATCCTTGCTTAAAGTAAACTGCTGAACACAACATTAATTATTAATTAGGAATCAACTGAACCTAGGATTAATTATAGAACAGCTGCTGCTGCAGACCCATGATCAAGTGTCTGCTCTTGAGTGAGCAAGGATACTTGCTGTGGGAATTCAGGGTGAGAAATTCTTCTGTGTTACTAAGGTGAATCATTTGAAGAACTCCCCAGAAAATACTTTAGAAAATGTCAAATGAGAGCTCTAGTAAGAGCCTGTTGCTGTTAACCCAGATTTAATAAGGGGATTGAGAGGCAGATGAGGAGTTGGTATAACAGTAAGAGTATGTATCTTTGCAAGGACAAAAACAGCCCTTGAGTACTCTACTGCAATTTATCCAGCCATGCTGAAAGAGATAAGGAATGCTTCCTAGTAGCAGACAACAGTTATTTGAAGTAATTGCATGTCCAGAACAACTTCTATCCAAAACCACACAAGCACTATGCGGGTTTTTTTGCATCTTAAGGTTTACCAAAGTGGTGTCGAATAACCAACCACAATTCACTACAGGAGAATGTCAACAGCTTGTAAAGCTCCACAGGAGGAAATCACAGTCTCATAGACAGCTTCCCTATCTTAAAAGCAGCAGAGACAGCACTTAAAAATAAATTCAGGGTCCTAAGGGAAAAAAAAAAGATCCTTCTCTATGTCTGGTAAACATTGCACCATATAAAATCCTGCTTAAAGTTTGATTAGCTGGAGATCTTATTAAGAATTTCTTTTCTTAATTTCCTTCTTCATTATGTTTTTAATGAGGAGATTAAAAGACCAATTTGGTAAAGTTCATGATAAATTATAAAAATGGAAATTATTGGAAAAACAGAATCATGGCAAATTTTGCTAGGTCAATTTAATATAAATGTCTGTAAGGGTTTGTGTTTAAAACTCACAAAATAAGTATCTGTATGTATTTTACTCTCATAAGAGGGAGGAAAACCTAGAACAGTTAAAATCAAATGTAATTAAGAATTGTTTTCTTACTGTAGAACTGAAACTTTTGGCTACTACAGAACTGACTCAGACCAAAAGAGCAACAAAGAGATTTGGTCACCATATGGGTTTCAGTGCACTCTTCAAACAAATAACAGTGCAAAGCTGAAAGCTACTACACAAATGGCAACTGCAACAACGTAAGATGAGTATTCCAAAGTGTCTGCAACTGCAATACAGGGGGGATAATATGTGGTTAAATTGAGTGAGTGAAGGTTAGCCAAAATACCAGCAAAGGAGGGGGCAAAATGAATTTTAAGCTCCTCATGTGTTTAAAACATCCAGAGTTGTTTACTTACTGTCTTTGCAGAAATCTATACAATTTAACACCTGGGTGCTCTGCGTAGTAAATAGAAAGTCATAAAATTCAAGACAAGCATTATTACACTCATGATCTCTGCATAAAACAATATCAGTTTTGGATTAAGTCATATTAGCCCCTACTCTCTGTATAGTTGCTCCCTGTTAAAACCAGATCTGGTTTTAAGAGCAGATTAAAGCATTTCAACAACATTTGGTGTTTCTCTTGGGAAGGAAGAACAATTTTTATGTTTGGAGACTTAGGAAAGGAATCAGATATGTGAATTCTACTCTAAACTACACAGAAAAGCACAGATTGCTAACCAAAAATTGGAAAACTTCATGAAAAAATATTCTTCTTCGTGCTACAGAATCCCTTTATAGGCTTATTTGTTTGCTTGCAATGGTAGCTACTATGTAGTACTTCATAAAATTACATCTGTTGTATGACTTATCATCTCAATAGTTTACTTTCATCAGTAGTGGGTTTGCTGCTGTATATCTAAATAAGAGTTTCTTTTCTCAGCCCTGTTGACCTAAATATTTCTTCTCAAAGAAGAAAGAAGTTCAAAGGCTCTTTCAGTTCCTATTCAAAGAACAACATGAACAGCACTGGGGTGATGGATCATCTAAAAGGCTCTCACAGCTCTGGGACCCAGATGCTCTGCTCTTATGAAGAATCATAGCCCTGTGAGGAGCTTCTCTCTTGAATTCAGAGGAGTCAAGATTTCACTCATAGAGACAATTGACATGAGGTCCCAATGGAAAATTACTTTGCCTGCCCCATTACAGTGCATTTTAGCATGTTGCAAAGATTGTAATTCAGACTGCTAGTATAATTCATTGGTTTAGGTTCTTCAGTATAGCAAATGTTTTGGTGTTATGCAGTACATTTGTCACTGCATTTATTTCTGTGTGCTTTATTACCTTCTCATATTATCTGTGTATTGTGTCAATTATTTGGAGTATAATATGTCTGTCTTTGAGGAGAGAGAGTGCATATAAAAGTTTGCACTAAAACGTGTATTTATACAAGATATCTGTGGTAATTTTGGACTGTAAAATCAAATACAATATTGGATGAAAAAGATTTGATCATTTCAGTTTTGAAACTGTCACTCCAAACATTCTGCTGATTTATCTCTCATTAATTACATATCTCTGTCTAATGTCAGAAAGAAAACCACTTCCTTAGGATAAACCTCTTTGAGATTTACAAATATATCTTCTCTAAGCAGTTACAAAATAAAGTTTCATTTGGTGTGATTTCAAAGCAAGAAAGAATGGTAAAAAAAAAAAAATAATAACAGTAGCAAAAATTGTAATGTTAATGCCAATAAGCATAATAATAAAAATATTTACTTGCATTCCAGTAGAACATGTACATTCCAACGAGAACTCATGAACTACTGAATTAGACAGTACTTGAATACAACAGGACAATATTTGAACACTATTCAGTTTTTACAAGTATCCAAAGCTAAAATCAACCAAAAATTGGACAGCTGCATATAATAGGGCTGAAATGGCATTTAGGGATCAGAGCCTTCTGCATACTTACTGTCTATTGCTGGAGGATCCTAAGTTTCCTATGTCCTCTAGTTTTTAATCAGGAAGGAAGAGACCTGTTTTCATTTCCTTTACTTTCATATACAGAAGCACATTAACTGTGGCAGCACAGAGACAAGTGTTGTAGCTTGTGCTTCAGAGTGAAGTAGACAAACATTTGCCTTTATGGCAGCTTGATAGCATAGGTACTTTATGAGCAAATTTCTGATCAGTTTCTGAATTTATGAACAAAACACTGTAGGAGAAGCCTAAAACTTGTTAGCAGCTTTTGCATTAAAATGGTATTAATACTGATACATCTTTCTGAGGAGTGATTCTAGAAATTTGCACTTTTCTGGAGTGCAGATTTCCCATCAAGATTTAGAAGACTGAAAGTTGCATTTCTTCAGCTTCCACAATAACATTGGAAAACAACAACAAGAAATTGATTAGTTATTGTTCTTTGGCTAAAACCACCCAGAACTGTTTTTTTGAAGTTACCCATACAAACACGCTCACCCCTCCCCCAACACAGAAAACTGGACATCAGAAATAGAGAAAAATTGTTCTTGGTTTGTGCTTAGGGCACACACCAAGGAGAGGGAGAATCTGAATTCTGTTCTCTATGCTGAGGATTGTTTACACATTTTCAGACATTCATTTTTCAAAATATATAAATGCCCTGAGCTGGGAGAAGGGCACAAACATCTGCTTCCAAGTACAACCAGTAGCACAGAGAACATGATCTCAACTGATCAGACTGTTTGATGTTTTCAGACCTAAAATCTTGCTTTAATTTCTTCACTGTAATACATTTTTCACTGAAATGGAGGATAAATTGATTATTTTCACTGAATCAGTGATGAAAGCACACACATACTGTTGCTCTTTACACCTATGGCCTTCCTGATTGGATACAAGCATTTGAATCTCTGGCTTCTAGATCACTTGAGAAGGCTTTAAACCTCAGATGACTGTGATAGGAATTGGGTCTTTGAATTATAGGTTCTTCTAAGAACTAAATAATATTCCTAAATTGGAGAATTGCACTTAGAAATCTCATTTCCATGCAAAATATTAAAACCCTGCAATCAAATATCGTATTTTCTTCCCCCTTTGGCACAAAAATTCAGTAAAAGGAAAAAGAGACCAATGTACTGAATTAATAAGCTTGGCAGATAAAAATGTAAAAGCATGGGATTGGGATTAAAGTGAAACTTTAAAAATTAATTTCTTTATCAGCAACATTTTGTTTTATTTTTATAGTCTGTTTCAGGTTCATCTGGCTGGAAAACTGAAGATTTTGGATTCCCTCTGTAAGTGAATAAATTACTGCTGAGCTCTCAAGAAGCTGTGGCTTCTGGAAGGGTGAAAATCTGGTAGACCAGCTGCCAGAAAGCAATCTCAACAAAGGTGAATTGGCAAGTAATCAGGCAAATTTTGGGAATTTAATCAAAAGTGACTTATCTCCATGAAAATCCCCTAACTTGATGAATAAGTAAAGTCTAGTGACCCTCAAACCCAGTTGCTTCCTTTTACCATGGCACTTTCCTTGTACGAGTGATTCTGTGACAAGGAGCTGCTCAGAGCATTCATTCCTTGCCAGCTGTGTGGGAAAGCATGCTGCTCTGCTGCATGGGGGATATTGGAAACAGAAATTCTCTCAACCTCCTGGCCAGAATCAGGCTCTAACCACAGCTTTCACAACATGAACCATACACTTGCTTGCTTGGTGTGAATGTGTCAAGAAAAAAATGAATGTTAGGTATCTCAGACAACCAGTACATCTGGCTCTTATCCTGCTCACTGCCTCACTCAGGAAGGAATATGGTTATTTTTAAATCTAAGGTCCATGTGTTGAGCCAAATGAGCATAACTCTCCAGCTGATTCAAAGGTGATAGAAAAAGATTAAAATGCTTTAAAATCTATAGACTTATTTACCATCAGTGAAATCCTCTCCCTGAAAAAATCAAAGGCCTCGTTTGTTCTTCAAGCACTCATTACAGCTTTGGTCCCCATATAAATCCTCAAAAAAACCACCCCAAAACATGTACTGGAATACAAGTAGCAAATTACAAGTATTCTTCATTAGCAGCTCATCAACTCTGTATGAAACCTAATTTATTCAATTTCATTGTCTTTTCAAGCAGCTGTAACATTCAAACAGTTGAATACAATTCTCACCATGATGGTGTAACTAAATTATGACAACAATTCCCAAAAGTGCAGTTGATTGGTTGTCCAGCTGTTCATTCTGTGACCATAGCTTCTTTTGCTTTTCATCTCTTCTGTTCAAATATTTTGGGTGTGGGTTTTTTCAAGCTGCAGCTACTCTTGAAAACAATTTCTTAAACAGCATTTGGGTAATGGATTTATTATTTTAGTGGACACTCTGAAACAACAATTACCGGGACTTTTTTACAGGTGTAGCAATGGATTTGCTCATAACCCCATGTCCTGCAGCTTCTGAAAGTACTACTTCCCCATGAATTGACTGTGAATGACTTATTTGCAGCTAATTACAAGTTGGATATATGTTTATATACTTTTATGTTTATATACTTTTGCCAGTCTATTTAGTGATTGACACTAAACAAATAAATGACAATTATAGTCATCTTCTTTAAATAAATGAAAGAGTTTCTTTTATTTAGGAATATTTTGTACATTTGCAAAACAAGGCTCGGTCAGTCCTTTGAATAGCTGAATCATTTCAGGTTTTGACTAACTATTTTTAAGTATGCACACTTTAGAGGCTATTAGTATTTAAGTATAGAAAGCTGTAGTGACTCAATTGTTCCTTCTTATTTCTTGATAATTTTGGTTAGTGCTCTGTTTTTCATCTAGTCTCAACAGTGTTATTAACTTTAGCAAGTATGATAGAGAGACCTCACAGTACACTAAGTAAAGATCTTTTTTAAACATAATTTTAGCAAAATAAACCCAGAAAATTATATTAATGCTATTTAAATGGTTGCAACATTTAATGTGTTTAACAGTTCTTTCCGGGTCTGCCCAGATGAGATTTTCAAGTTAAAAACACAGATGAAATCAAAATGCAATATAAGAATCGGAAGCTAATGGAAAATCAAGAGTCAAAAGCATGAGCTCTATTTGTCTTTTTTATTGTAAGGAAAGTATATTTCTACTAACTTTACAACTGCTAGGAATCTCCACATCAGGGATGGAGTTTTTCCTTTTCTTTTAGTTTTGTTTTTTTTTCCCTGTGAAATTATAAACAGAGTCAGAGGCATGTAAATGCTTTGCCCTCTGTTAATCTGAGATGGAATCTGTGGCAGTTTGCCTGCTAAATGTTATATAGATTTACAGTATGTATTGTAAATCCCATTAACTTGTCATTAAATAATTAGCCACAACCACATCAGACATATCTGACACTGGTTATCACAAATTTTTGCTTAAATTCAGCCTTTTTATTCCCCTCTTCACTTTCTGCTCCTTATTGACTTAATGATCATGTCTTTGTTATGTTATTCTTTCCATGTACATCAGAGAACTAGGATTTTAATTTCATGCTACATATTGTTCCTTCTTGTTTTCAGCAGTGGTCCCAGTTATTTGAGTGAAAACAGGTGAGCTCTTTTTGGGAAAGAAGAGAAAAAACAGTGAGGCAAAAAGCTAAGGAACCTTTTTTCTTTGAATATGCTGGTAATTTCTGAGATCCTAACAATCAGATCCTCAAGCTCAAGTTAAACCCCTTTCTGCTACTCTAGTTGTGCACAGGGAGTATGAACTCACACTGATGGAGCAAGTGGAGGTTTTTTCTCCTCATCCAAATCCCCTTCCCATCTGGTATTAATCCTGAACTCCAACTCTCCATCATAGTGTGGGACAGTTTTAGCCCCAGGCCAGGATGAAACCTTTTGTCCCCTTCACTGCTGTTCCTCCTCATTGCCCCCTCTCCTGTTTGGAGCACAAGCCCTGCAGAGCTGTGCACTGGACACTCAAAGCTCAGCAATGGAGGGATATCCTCATCCTACAGGGAAAAAGCAGTTTTGTACATGCACTGGTTTTGCATGCACAGCTGTACTTGAAGTTTCTTCACAAAAATGGTACCATGCTCACACACTGGTACAAGGGAAAGATATTCACTGAAAACACCCAGGTAATCCCTAATTAGTTAATTAATTAATGGTAATAATAATAAATGCAGAATGCACAAAAGAATTGGGTTGCTTCTGAGTCTGTGAGTGCTTCATGGCAAGCTCAGAAGGGATTCATATGCTTAAGTTTTTCAGAGATTTTTAGGATTTTAAGTAGGAAGAAGGATGGATGTATGGAGCCTGTAATCTCCATACAATGAGGCACATGCTTTAGTTAATGTGATTATTTTATACATCAAGAAAACAGTAACCACTACAACAAAAAGCTTTGTAAAAGTCCTCAGACAGTCTATGGGAAA